>BSAI01000115.1:4411537-4436833 GCA_036245035.1 Adrianichthys oophorus | reverse complement strand
ATACATATATATACACATACATACATATATATACACATACATACATACATACATACATACATACATATATATATATATATATGTACATATATATATATATATATATGCAAACTTTGCAACTGAAAGGGGAAAAAAAATCCACATCTTTGTCTCCAAATAATAAATTAATTGCAGAGAAATAAACAATATTTTTCAGGCTGTCCTTTGTTGACTTCCAGCAGCTCACCCCTATTTTGGAAAGGGGGGGTTAATGATAAGAGACCCCGCCCCCGCAGGGTCGACACTGCTCAAAAAGTCCACGCGGCTCTCTCAGATGTGTGCACTGCTCCACGCGACAGGCGCGTGGCAACCTGAGGAAGAGGAGGAGTGGAGCGCCAGAGCCCTGAAACACTGCGGTAACCACGGAGCAGCAATGAGACAGACCAGTTTTTATTAAAAAATAGAAAAGGAAAGACAGTAGAAAAGGAAACAAAGTACCTATTTGGGTACATTTTTAGAATTGCGGCGTTTTTTGCGCATCGGTTTTTAGTATTACGCACGAAAATATTCTCGTTTTAAAAAGTTTTTTTGCGATATATTTTTTTTTTACCATTAGAAGAGGACTTAAAACTATGCGTTAGATTTAAACTCTTAAATCTAAGAAATTGGAAATTGTCGGGCGGCTGCAGAGAGGAGGACCAGCGCGCAGAGCGGAGCGCAGACATGGTGACGCCGGGCTGCAGGGCGCTGCAGCCTGTTGCCAGCTCCTCTGTGTTCTCTGCGCTTTGTCTCCTGAAACCCAAACTAAAAACTCAGGAAATGCAAAAAAAAAAAAAAATAAAAAAAAAAAAAAGGGAAAAAAAAATAGGTGCGGGGAGGAAGAGGCTTTATTTTTTGTGGGGTGAAAAACAAAATGCGGTTTAAGGGGGGGGGGGGGGGGGGGAGTGCAGAAAAGATCTGCTTTCGGAGTCGGAAAGTTTTGTTGCTTCTTTGCCAACTTTGTTTTTCAGATTTTCAAAATAGTTGACCTACATTATGTCAATTATACCCAAAAAATGCATATTCATCAATCGAATTAACTCAGTCAGTTACAGTAAATTAAACTAAAAAGGAAGGTTTACGGAGCAAAACTTTAAAAAGATTTTTCTTAAATTTGTGGAATATGTTGGCTAAAAGTGCCACTGAAATATTCCCAGAAACGTGTGTTTTCTAAAGTGTTATGCTTAATGAAATTTAGTAACTTTTTCAGGAGTATTGGAAAATATATTTTAAAAAAACTAAGAGAATCCAAGTTTGCTCAAAGCTAAAATCTCACAGGTTTTCGGTGGATTCAGTGCGTAAAAGTAGGAATCCTTTAAGTTTACTTCAGGAGTTCGGACCTCATCGGTGCTCGTACCTCCCCGGTTCGGGCGGGATCAGCTGAGACATCCCTTGAAACCCCGTGTCCATGGAAACCGCCTCAGCGGCGCCGCGAGGGCTTGGCTCGAGGGCTGCTGTGAATAGGGTGACGTCACACGGCCGGCGCCAGAGAGTCTGCTCCGGAGGGAGAGAGGAGCAGAGGAGGAGGCAGGGCGCGGCTTTCTGCACCGACGTGTTCTTGCGCCGATCCATCACCTGTCTGTCAGGCTTCAGTCAGGAGGAGCGCGTGAGAGGAGGTGCACAGCTGCAGGAGCGACGGGAGAAGGAGGGGATAATGGGAAATGTGCATTTCAGCAGATGTGGACCCGCGGATCATGCAGAAAAAAAAACAAACAAGATGCGCCGGCTGAGTTTGGTTTTGTGTCTTTCATAAACATCATTTAGGTGTCAACATATAAGTCATTCCGCTTTTTTTCCTCATAAACTTTCAAATTAAAACATAAAATGTGTCACCTGGATCAAACTTTATCTACAGAGGACCATACCAAACTCCACCTGAAGGAGAGGGAGGAAAGAAAGACCATCTGAAAGCAATCGATTACAGTTAAATCACCTCTTCAGGACACACTCATGCACCTCAAGTGCAGATTAAGATCTCCACTGAAATAAAAGGCCATTTAATCATTCAAATCCCCCCAAAGAAAGCATGCAAAAACTAAAAATTATAATATTTTAAACCCAAATTATTCTGATTGTTTTCCCAAAAATATTCAAATAAATAATGCGATTTAGCTTTAAAAATCATAAAATGTGCATTCATGGTTAAAAAAAAGCACATTTTCTTTACAATTTATGTCCCCTCACCTCAGATTTAGGCTCCTAGGCTATCAATTATTTCAAAAATCGCTTCAATTCCTTTAAATGTTATGTTCTAATGTGTAAATAAATGATTATTTAATTTTATGATTATTTTAAGCATAACACGCTGCTTTTATCATCCGGCATCTGTTTGAATCATTAATTTTCTTGATCAGAAACAGGTAAGGGCTTAATTTTCCAAAATTGCCCACCGGAGCTGCTGGAGTTCCGCCTCCGGCCCCGCGTTGCCACTGGTAACGTTTTACAGAGAGGGCGGGGACTTCAGGGAGGAAGGCAGCCAATAGGAGCGCCGGGAGGGCGTTGAGCGACAGGAGGGCGTCGTCCAATCCGCGCGCTCGACCCGCCCACTCGGCACACACAGCCTGCTGCCTATTTAAAGCCTTGTGACAGCTCTGTAATCCAGTCTGAGCGCAGATCGACAGAGAAAACGGGACTAAAAAAGAAAAATAAAGGGGAAAAAAATAGAAAAACTTTAAGAATGAAAGCGATAAGCCCCGTTCGATCCTTCCGGAAAAACGCCGTGAATTTAACGGAGCACTCTTTGGGAATCTCGCGGAGCAAGACCCCGGTGGACGACCCGCTCAGCCTTCTGTACAACATGAACGACTGCTACTCCAAGCTGAAGGAGCTGGTGCCCAGCATCCCGCAGAACAAGAACGTCAGCAAGATGGAAATCCTGCAGCATGTCATCGACTACATCCTGGACCTGCAGATCGCGCTGGACTCCAGCGTCGCACTGAGCAGCCTGCATCACCCAGCTCGGCCGGGGCAGACTCCATCCAGGACCCCCCTGACCACCCTCAACACAGACATCAGCATCTTGTCATTACAGGTAATTACTAAGACAGCTCACTGCGCTTTTTTTCTCCTTGTTTTGGGGGAAAATGTTGGATTCGTGCGCACAAGCGGCGCACCTCCTTTCCCCCCCACCTCCATTGTTGGGGAATTGTAATCGTGAGATTCCCGGCGCGTTTGACGCTTTGGCTCCGTGTGTTTGTTTGTTTTCAGTCCCCGGAGTTGCCATCAGAGCTGATGACAGATGACAGCCGGACTCTGCATCGTTAACGCGGTAAGTAGGGCTGTCCCTCCTGTCTGCTGCATTGTGGACAGGGCTCACAAATCTGCTGTCGCGTGGGAATGCGTCACTCCCCGACAGCCATTGCAAACGGGATTCTAACAGAAACTAAAATATTAAAAAAAATAATAATAATGCGCGTAATCGGTGCGTAAAAATCGGCGCAGCGCGTGGAAGAAGTATCCGTCAGGGTTCCATTATCCCCACTTGTGCCTGTAATGAAGAGCATCTGCAACAGGAAAAATAATGGCTGTTTGGATTACTGCTACTACGATGTCTGCACATAATTGGTACAAGAAGTGGGTAGGCGCCAGCTGAGCGGCAATTACGCTGATTCTTCCCCAGATTGTAGGCTGAAGTTGTGCGAAAAATGTGTGTGTGCGCGCGCGCGCTCTCCCTCCCATTTCTCCTCTTGCGCCCCTGTGCGTGCGCGTACATCTGGAGCGCAGAATTTGCTCAGTATTGGGAGTGTTTGGTTAAATGTTAAAAAACTGCGGCTTCCTCCCTGGCGCCAGTCTGTCCGGATCTCTGCCCTGTTTGCGTTTTCTAAACACTCCTCCTTCTCAATCTCTTGCAGGTGTTTGGTCAAAAAAAGAAAAAAAAAACCTCCACACACACCAGGACCTGAGGAGCAGGACTTCTTCCCCACCCCTACATCCAACCAACCAACCAACCATCCATCCATCCAACATCATCCAGCTTCAGTTCCTCAGTCTTGGATGTTTTTCCTTTTATTAAATCAAGACTTTTGCTTCTAAAAAACAGAAAAAAAGAGGACAATCTCATGTGATGTGACACTTTCAATATTATTATTTAAATTAAGACTTTTTTTTATTATTTGTGGTTCCTTTCTGGAAATAAAAGGAAGGCGCGTTATATTCCCGACAACGGGAGGAAAAAAGGGGGGGAAAGAGATTATTGTCACAAGGATTACCCCCCCACACACTCACGCACACCACCACCTCCCCTCTTCTTCCTCACCTCCCTGTGACCCCCTCCTTCCTTTCTCTCCTTGTTGATCTCTTCGCTTTTTCTGCGGAGGTGGGAACTTGTACAGAAACGGGCAGTTTGGTTAGTTACTGTTTAAAAAAAAATGTTTAAAGTTTAGTCTTGTCTTGTCAGAAATGTTGGCACATGAAGGACTGGACAATGTTTAAGGAAAAAAAACATTTAAAAAAACAGAAAAAAAAATCTTGTGAACTCTCACCAGGAGTTGTATAGTTGCAGGAATTTGAAACTTCTGCAAAAGTGTATTGTTGTACTTAATTATGCTGAAACTTTTTATAAAAGTAATGTAAATTGTACTTTTTTTTAAATATAAAAATAAATCAAAATGCAACTTGATTTTTCTTTGCTTTTTCATTAAAATGTTTATGCATGCAGGTCTGGGGGGAAAAGCGCACATATTTATGTTTAAAAAAGGCTAATTTGCTTTAAGTCTAATGGGCTTTTATTGTCGCAGTCTGAAACCGGAAATGTAATTTTTATGTTTTTGAAGACCAGGAATCTTTCAGATCAAATTTGCCCCATCAAATCGATCTCCATAAACCAAAGTTTACTATGTGAGTAGAAATAATTGATTACTTGATGGAAAATCTCCCCCCAAACCAGAAATGTTTAATTTTGTGAAGTAAATGTTTCAAAAACTAAAAGTTTAACATGTTCATTAAATGTTGATGACATTCCTGTACATCTGACTAAAGTTGTTGATCCTGACAGACTGCGTTCACGCCACTCTGCAGCAGGTTTGTATAGAAAGTGCGCCATCTGTCGGACAAAAAAAGCCCTGCAGTGGTTTTCTGAAGTCCATTTTATCCTGAATTGCATTAAATTAGAAAAACAGTTTATTTTTTTTCAAGTTTATTTTTCAGATTAAAGGCAGAAAACTTCAGGACACATTTTTAAGAGTTTATTGTTGGCATGCAAAGACGAAATGTTTACAATGAAAAAACACTACATCACGAGGGAAATGTTTCAGTAACACTGCAAGTCTTTTACTTTGACTACCCACAAACACATTTTACTTTGGAAAGGTAACATTCTACCAGGAAACAGGCGAACAACAGAAACAGCCACCAAACTGTCAAAACACAGAAGCTTTTTCTGTTCAGACTGGAGGGATTTTCACGACTCAGGTCTTCTGTCACAACAGATCTACGTTTTAGAACATCGACACACACGGTTAGTTCTAGAGGACGCTCTCCCTTTCATCGCCTAGACGGATGGAGCACAGGTTCTGGTTGTGGTGGACGGTGGCGGCCATGCTGCTGCTGCCGGGGATGATGATGATGCCGGTGGAGGACTCTGTTCCGCCCTCCTGCTGCTGATGGCTGTTGTTGGTGTTGTTATTGAGGGTGGCGTCGATGGAGGTGTGGTTGAGGTTGGCAACCCTGTTGGCGGGCCAGCCCTCATCAGGGCTGCTGGCCATCAGGCTGGCTTCGGATGGTGCGTCTGAGCAGATGGACATGCGGGCCACCGTAGCGTCGCTCAGGCTGCTGGGGAGGAGGCCTCTCTTCTTCACCAGACCCTCCAGCTCCAGCTCCATCAGGCTGGCTTTGGGAGGTTCTCCTTCTTTGGTGGAGTCGTCCATCGCCTCCTCGAAGGAGGGGTCAGAGGAGCTGTCGCTGGAGCGCATGCCTGAATCCGACGAGTCCTTCTTGTCCAGAAGGATCTCTGTGAGGAACCCGGGCCTGCTCAGCAGCCCGGCAGGCTGAGGGCCTCCGTGAGACGAGGGAGGGCAGGCTTTCGGCAGCAGAGGTGTGGTGTTGTCCGCTTCCTCTGAGCCAGAGTCTTCTTCGTTGGGTAGCTCGTGGTAGAGCGACCCGGTTCCTTTCTTCTTGAAGTACAAGCTGCTGTCGAGCTTCTCGTCTTCTTCACTGATGGGGTCCAGAAGCTGAGTATCTGTATCGGTGGCGTCGATGCTCTTGGAGGCCCTCTTGCTGACAGACTTGCGACCATCTTGGTCACTTCCTTCCTTAACCTGAGGAGGAAGATGATTTTGTGATGACAGAAACAAAGAGAAGTCAGGAATAGAGAAGCTGAAGGGGCTTATTTGGCAGGACAGATTTCAAAATAAAAGCTGACCCCTGAGCTTCATGTTTCCACTCTAATGAAAGTTTAAGAGATGGGTGATGTGACACATCAGACCAGTTTTTTAGAACTTTATATTAAAAAATAAATAAATTAATGTGCAGATAATTTTTTAAACTAAAAAAAACTGAAAGAAGAAAGAAGAGTTAAGTTATAGCACATTAACTTCTATGCTCTTTTTTAAATTATTTTTTGATGGATTGATTAGTCATTCCTCATTTAGCATCATCCATTTCAGAAAAATGTTTCTATGTTCACTGGCTGCAGCCAAACTGATCTCTACTTTAAATGTTTAATACCATTTTTCAATAAAGTTTTTTTTTTCTAATGAAGTGTGTGCGGGTTTTGTGATTTGGAGGAATTCATTGACCCCATTTCTATTTACTAGACTTTTATTAATGATAAAAATCAATGCTTCAAAAAAGCTGCAGTTCCTTTTAATCAGCCATTAAATGTCCCCATTCTTTGATGTTCTTTGTCAATCAAGCTTCAAAAGTGCTCTTGGGCAAAGACTGAAGTAGAATGCAATACTTGTGTGTTCTACTAGATTTTATTGTTCTTTAAAAACTCCTATTTCGTGGTTTTTCTTCTTTTTTGTATAATTGTCAATAACCAAGAGGAGCACACACAAATGCTAGCAACCCTGCTAATGATAACATTTCTGAGGAATTTCTTTTAACCCTTTTACATTCTTTCGACTACCATGGTTCTTCAACTGTGTACGCAACTAACGTAATTGCAGCGCATTCTGAATTGAGGAAAAACAGCTTTGCGAACTTTTTGAACATCAAGTGTTGGGTAATGGGACATAGCCGCTTTTCTGTGTCAGAATCAGCTGATTCCTGTTGAATGTGTAAACAACCAAAGATTTACGGTAGGTCAAACGTTTTTCAGGTGCCGTCGTCGGTGACATCGCAGGTGTTAAAGGTTTAAAATGTATATTTCTACATGGTTTATGTTTTTTTAAACCAAACTTTCTGCATGAAAAGGGTTTTTAGATGCATTGACCTGACAGATTATTTTTTCTAATCAAAGCTAACAACACAACATGGTTAGTAGTGTGTGGACGGTTGTTCCCTTTTAGGCTCTGGTAACACTGTACTGTCCGAGCTTCTCTATGCAAGCTAAAAAAAAACCTCCACAAAAGGAGAATTGTTGTAATAAGGACTACCAGTAGCTAATCTGACTCAAGATCACATTTTTAGGTTCGGTGCTTGACTAGAGTCAAACTTAAGTTCAGCTGCAAGCTAGCGAGGTTGCATTTTTGATGACACGGCTGTAAAAAGTTCTAAAGAATTATTTGAACTCAAATCCAGATTTTTGTGTTTCAGTGATGCTCACTAACACATTTTTCTATCATCTGCAGCTGGTACTTCCTTCCATCTCGTGTTTTTGGGTTGTTTTCTTAAAGTCGTGCCACCAATAGCTTTTTTTCCCCCAAGTATCCAAACCACTTCCGTGCTTTCTGACTAGTTTCTGATACAGGAACTAAAGCAGAGCTGCTGCAGCACAGCGGACGGTAAATTTAGGACACGCCACAGTTTCATTTATTCAATACCGGAGAAGAGTATTTTATTATAAAAGATATATGATCAGAAATGATTTGAAAACAATGTCAACAGGTGGTCTGCAAACGCACAACTTTCAACCCACCCCTTTGTCCTCGGAGCTGCCAGCCTGCAGAAACTGCCCCGGGTGGGGCTGCACAGGCCTCTCTCCCCCGCTGCCGGACATCTCCAGCTGGGCCATCTGAGCAATGTACTCCCTGTAGGCGTCCCGGTACTCAGCCTGCTGCTTGTCTGTCAGCTTGCAGATGTCATTGGAGGATTCCTGGGAGTTGAGGCTGGACATGCTTGAAGTGCGGTGATTTGCCACCTGACAAGATGACAAAAAGTTGTGTTGATATGGAAAGGGAGAAGAAAGAAAAAGAAGTAAACATCTCCGATCCTATAAACATTCCGCTCACAGAGCAAACATTTAAAGACTCACTCCGATGAAAATGTTGTTTTAGTTTCTAACATGTTCTTGTGTCATTTTTTTGATAATGGAGGACACCATTAAAGAAAATTAAGCTTAAAATCGAATTTCTGTGTATTTTTTTTCATATTGTTGTGAATCCAGAGCTTGCAGGAGAGTGTGTAAAAATATGGGAGATAGGAAAGGAGGGAGGGCTTGCTCTTGTAATGCCCACAACTCAGAACCAAATTTCTAATGAACTACTGCTGCTCTGCAGAAACTATGTCCTAAAGACGACACAGGTTTTCAGATTTTGGCTAAAAATGACATAATCGTAACAAAAATACAACTGGGAATGCTTTGACAATACGTTGGAGAGGGATTTTAACAGTTTGAGCTAAAATGACTGGAAACCCATCAGAACCTGAGTGTGAGGATGTGGAAAAGTTGCTGGAACATGAGCGCAGATGGAGATGCAATGAAAGCTGTTCTGTGTTTTCAGTGCTGGGATTCACTTTGAAACAATTCGGAAAGTGAGAGCATTTAAAATAGCAGCGGAGCCAGCTGTCGGAGTGTGACTGTTAGCTGGTGTCTCAGATTTGAAAATAGCAGACAGGGGGCCTTTTGACACCTTTTTCTGCCGTCTGTTTGGGTACTTTTTAAGTCTGATCTTCCCTCTGTCGTTGCTCCTTTCTCACTCAAAGTTTATTTGAAGCGGTCGGGGTTGCAGCTCACACCTGAAATCTGGTGTGACGTTTTACAGACGGACTGACTGACCGGCCATTGGGAGTTGCTGCTGCGCCTTGGAGGCTCCTCCACTCCCACGCCACTGAGCTCCTCAAAGCTGAGGTTGAGGCTGAAGGTTTCACGCAGGGGACCCCCGGGGCGTCTGCTGGGCTCCCCGTGGAGCACGCTGCTGCCTTGCTCACTAGCAGCTCGAGACTCGTCTTGGATTGCCGCCTGGCTTTCAGCATACCGCTGCTCCATCACCTTTAAGATATGGAGAAGATTTCCTGTGTGGTCAAAGGTGGATTGAGGACACTGTAGTGGTCATTGTTTTGCTTTTTTTTTCTCAGAACATGTGACGAGGTCAAACCAAACAAGCATGTTTAGCAGCAACAGTAAAAGCATGTGCTTGTGAGAAAAGCTGTTTCTTAAGTACAACCGCTCAGCTGTCCTCTCCTCGCCAACAATAACCTTCCTTCATCCAGATAACAGGCGGCCATCTTGAACCAGATGGCTGTGCTTTTGCAACATCCCAGCAACACAGCGCTGGGTTTTTACAGGGAGCTGTAAGGCCACCATACTTTACAGCTGCTTCCAGGCGGACCCTACGTTCAAGCTCCTGCAAAACATGACCAATCCGCTCCCTGCTTTGGTACCAGGAACACGGGCGGACATGTGTTTGTGATTTACAGCCCAACTCAGCCGTCTGGACTTCTGGCTGACTTACTAGCGGTAATGTGGATTTGAAATTTCCAGCGAAAGCAAAATGCAGAAAAACAAATCTTATTTTACATTTTTTCCTTAAAAAAATAAACTAAAAACGTTGCATATTACAGTCGGTGCTAAAGTGCTGTTAAAAACCATGTTTCAGGAAAGCAGAACCTTATATCCGTAATTTATGATTTCCATTATTTTTCTTAAAGTGTTTTGAAGGAGCTTTGAAATAAAATCCTAAAAAAAAGATTTATAAAAAGGATTTAAGATGAGCCAACCAACTATTCTGAGTTTAACCCTTTAACACTGGAGCTGTCACCGGTGACGTGGAAAAACAAACTCTTTGAATTATCATAACTCTTTACGCAATTAACGTAATTCCAACTTAACGGGGGGGGGGGGGGTCACCGTTAGTAAAAGGTAGGCAAATGCCCCTAACACTTTGGAGGCTACAAACGGAACACTTACAAAATTTCTAATATTATTCCCATGCCCATTATTATTGGCGTATGCCCGCTCATGTGAAAGTGTTTCTTCCCCCCTCCCTCTGCACCAATAGACTATTCCATTGATAACAACAGCAAGTTAGTAAGCAGAGAGAGACTTTTCAAAAAAAAAAAAAAACTGGGGTACGACGAAGCGTAGTTATCCGAGAGGCTGTGAAAAAAAAGGCAGAGAAAGTGTAGGAAGACAAAACAGGGGGAAAAAAACAAATGAATTTAAAAAGAAGATATGGAAAGTCAAGAATGAGAAAAGGGACAGAATAGAGGAAAGGCAAAAGGAGGGGCAGAAAGTGCCATTATGAGAATGTTTCTCTTTTTTTTGACTGACATCACTAGGGTACTGTTTTGATCCATCATTCAAGTTTTTTGTTTCATTTGAGTTCTTTACAAAAATCGGACTATACATGTATATTAATCACAGCAGAGAGCCCCATGTTACTGTTTGCCTGAGGACCCCAAACTACTGAGTCTGCCACTGATTAGCAAGAACTATAAGAAAAAAAAAAGGTTGCACAGCAAGAATGATTATTCTGATTTTAAAAATGACTGGGTAATAGCTGTTTATTCTTTAATATACTTCCAGGGGCGGACTTACCATCAGGCTGCCTGGGGCGCCCAACCCTTTTGGGCCCCAAGCTGAAGACTTAAACTTAGACTTCGGAAATATTTGGAAAATATTCCAAATATTCCAAAAGGGTGCAAAAACTTTAGCACACTCCATTTATTTTGTTTTCTGTTATTTTGAAAAGGAATATGGTGGAAATAAAGCCTATTTTTTTCGACACGTTTTAAGAATGTCTAATCTGTAAACCAATGCTTTAGGAGTTTTTTTTTTTTTTTTACTTTCCTTGGGTTCTTTATGCACAGTAATATAACATTTTACCAGGGGTGCCAAAACTTTTGATCCCCACTGCACAGTGAATGATCAATACTACAGCTAAAGTTTTGGTGTTAAGGGATAAAAAATGTTTCTGATGACTGAAGGTGTCTCACCATTCCTCTGAAGAGCTGCCAGTCCCCAAAGTTCATCTCCATCTCTTTCTTCAACTCATCCAGATTACAATGAAGGAGCACTCGACCGTTTATATTAGCCTGGAATGGAAAAGAATCAAAACTTTTACTGAAAAATAACTGTTAATAATAAGTGTTACTAAAGTTTAGAAAATTCACCTTTTTGATGATGGCTGTGTACTGAGGCAACATGTTGGAGTCAATCCCATCTGTCTGTTTGAGTCGCTCGCACACCGCTTCAGTGCTCAGAGAGCTGAGGACAGCGCCTGGACCCACCTGTAAACACGGAGATCAGATACAGTTGAGGCGTGGTTTTTAGGAGTCGTGGAAAAGAGTGCCTCACGCGGTTAGAGAAACTCACTCCAACGACACAGATGAGTGCAAATCGAGCACCATGTCTTGTTAAATGGCATGCAGACTAAAGCCACTCCAGCAGCTACTCTTTTAGCGTCTAAAATGAAACAAACCGGCTGTTAACCCTCAATTATTAGAGCATAAATGATTAGAATTTGAGGGATGGAGCCACAACAGTTATTTTTGATAAAACCAGTTGATGCTCAAAGCTTCATGTTGGCATGAGGAGAACAAACTCCCTCCCTCTGCTCACTTGCTTTTTTCCTCTTCCTCCCTCCTGTGCTGACCTCCTGCTCTCCTTTCCATCACTCTCCTTTCCCCTCCGGCTCCACCCTGCTACTATCATGATTAAGATGAGGCTTCAAACTAAGCTGCCCGGCTTTGTTTCTGCTTTCCAGGGGGAGAAAAAGTAGAGCCCAGATGGATCGCGAATGTTTGCTAGGCAAAGGAAGGCAGCTCAGGCGACAAACGGCGAGTGCCAACTCTCTGTAGCGGTGCAGATGACCAATGGAACCTAAAAGGAAGTGAAACTAGCGATGGATCTAGACGGTTTTATGTCTATCCACACAGCATGCTTTAGAGGAACACCAGAGAAAAGTTAAAGTCCCACTCCGATCATCTTTTGATTTATTTTAAAAGCATTTCCAGTAGTCTTTTAATGATGCTTATACTGTTTTTGGCAAAAATGAAAAAAAAAAAACAGTTGTTTTCTAGGACAGTTTTTGCAGTAGTTCATTAGAAAATCGTCTGAGTTGTGGGCGGGCCTGATGGCACAGAGCAACCCTGCCCTCCTTCCCCTCCCCATTGCTGAGAGCTCTCTGTTTACATGCTCTCCCGCTAGCTTACAGCCCTTCACAAAAATGTCGAGCAAATTACGTTTACACCGCTCTCAGCAACGTGCGTTCAACCAGCCACTTTCAACGAAAAGTCTATGTAAATGCGCCTTTAAAGCTTTTTGCCTTTAAAACTTTTGTGTTCACACGTGACTACGTATGTTTCTACAACCGTTTTTGGGTTCTATGTACAAAACTTGCAGCCATTTAGGCCATTGTGGCAAGTTAAACTGGTCAAACTTTGACCAATTAGGGACTAGGATATGGTAGTGACCTAAGGGTAGTGTTCTTTTGAATTCACAGGCCAATACTTGAATTCAACATCAGAACTTGAAATTTGATCATGAAGGAGAAACTAATAATTGCGGTTTGTGTCTGGTCGGAATCATATGTCACCAAGTCTTTTACTGATCAAAAAAGAGCTGGGAAAAAAAAAGACTGGAGCAAGATTTATAAGATTTACTCCGCTTTGACATTTTGCACCGAGCCTCTTACAACTGTAGGTGGCAAAAATGAAAAAAAAAAAAAAAAAAAAAAGAGAGAAGAAGCCCCTCCCTGCCGGTCCAGTGTGAAAACCATGTGCGTTCAAGAAAACACGTTCATTGCCATTGTGTTCACGTGACACATGCCTGGTGTGTACGTAGCTTCAGAATGGAGCGGAGGAGAGACCTTGCGACCCGACCAGCATGTTTCTGTTACAAATACCTTCTTTTTCAATTGGCTTTTTTTTGTCTGCTGCTAATTCACAACAATTTGGCTAAATGCAATTTGAAGCTTTATATATGTCCTTCATCATGAGAAAAATCCCACAAGAACACGTTAGAAACACCATTGTCATCGGAGTGGGTCTTTAAAGAAGCGGTGGAGATCTGTGGATGATGGAAGAAAAATGATCGCAGAGATGGAGGAAGCGACGAAACCCAAAATTGTACCTGTTTTATTTTGAAAGGCAGTGACTTTAAATGCTGATAAAGGAGACAGAAAGTAACAGAGTCAAAACCACAGATAAAGGTTCAGAAACATGACGCCACTGAAGGGAAAAAAAACAGGTTTAGGGTGTGAGGACAGACATGTTCACAGCAAGAGGTGCGAACCGCCTTCTTCACAGCAGAAACAGCCTAGAAAAATAGAGACTTTTAAAGATTACATTATCCGACAAGAAGTTTTGTTTTTGCTTAAGTTATAGGACAGAAACAAGACATGAAGAAAAACTAAAAAAAATAATTTAAAAAAACAAGCAGAAGTTTGGATTTGGGGACAGCTCCTTGATTTAGACAACGAGCACGTCTTTTCGGAGTGAAAGCATAAATGTGTGTGAGAATCGTCCCAGTGTGCATGTTTGATAAGACTGTAATTACAGCTGGGTTGAGCTCAGGGCTGGGCAGAAGGATGGGGAAGAGGAAACAGAGCTCTGTGAAGGAGGAAGCGTCTTGGTATGGAGATAAGCTCCACCAGCGCGCTGTCAGTACGCTCCGTGTGTGTGTGAGTGTTTGTGTGTGTTGTCAGCCCCAACATTTGCTCTGATGATAATCCTGGCAGCCAGAGGGATCCATTCTCGCACTTACATCAGCTTTGCAATTACACCCGTCTTTGTCTGCTTGCATATCCAAAGAGCAGCGCAGAGACACGTACGCGTTCACAGAACGCAACAACAAACTGACATGAGCAATACAGCCAGATTACACATCAACCTGAAAGATTAAAAGAAAAACTGCATCTGAAATAAGGAAGAAGATACCAGGAAAATACTTTTTTTTTTCAAGAACTGATGAAGGTGTGAACGATGGGATTAGAAAAAATTTAAGACACAAAACCCAGACAGATAAGAAGTAAATGGAAAAGAACATACACAAGAATCTATATTTGAATCTTTCAAACAGCTCCTCTCAAAGCTTGCTGGCAGTGTCCTGATAAGTGGCTTTGTGAAGTAGAAATCTCCTGACCAGTGTTATCATTCAGCTGTTTTAATGACAGCTGCTCTCTCTGGAAATGTGTGAATGTATGGAAGCGGAGGTTGAGCTCTTTTACTGTTCATTGAGTCAAATCTGAACTTTTTAAGTTTGAAAAAGGGAGAAAATTTGATTTGATAAGCTGTTGATTTAGTACATTTGCTCACTGACATGGCAGCTTGCCGTGACGTAGTTCTCTCTTATGCTTTAGTCATAACTGGGTGGATACAGGCTGTCTGGAGGCAAAAAAATGATCAAACCGATACTGGGTGGCCCGCAGAAAACATCAAGATCGCAGACTGCTCTGAGAGCAACAGGTCGTAGTGAACACTTGTACAACATGCAAGGGGAACGTAAAGGCTGATTTCCACTGGTCTGCCTGCGATGAATCTCTGTTGACACCAAAAATACAACGTTCATTAATCAATCAGAATGCTTACATTTTCTCCGTCATGTCTGCGTCTGACATCCGTTTTATTTCCAGTCCGTTGACGTGTCAATGTTGGGGCAAAAAGCCAGAGAAATGGGAAACCAGCCCGGTTTTCAAAATGAAAACTTTTGTCGTACTTTCAAAACGTTACAAATTTTATTTTGTATTTAAGGGGACGTGTCCATGTGATAACGCACTTTAACGCCACAGATAATTAATTATGGAAGTACAAAAACACAACATCATATATGACACAAAACATGCATTTTACAAGGACTCAGTAAAGTTTTGGATGAGCGAAGAGAGCAGGACGTGCAACACAACAAAGGTGCACCGCAGACGGACCAGAGTAAATCCAGCGTAAGGGTGAAGTAGGTGAGATGCAGGTAATTAGTACGTTTCATATTTTTTCAACCACCCCGAACTCTGTGCACTGCGAACTCTGATCTGTCGCTCACAGGATGCCCGTATAAAAATAGATGTTCGTAAACATATTCGCTCTATTGGCTCTCCGAATGCCCAGCAAGTGTAATGTTTGCTGCAGGTCGTGTACAAGTTTTCAATTTTTGGCAAGCAGCCCGTATCTAGCAAAAACGGCATTTGTGGCTCAGACATTATTTAAATAAAATACATTTTAGAGACACTCTTGCTGATTTTTATCAACATCACACATGAACTTTTAAGTTCATAGTTTTAATCATTGTTATCAGACAACAAATGAACAAAAGCAGCAGGAAATCAAATATTTCTTTTGTTACTGTAAAAAGTTGAAAACTTTATGATTTTACAATGGCGTGCAGTAATGCAGTGGTTATTAGGAGTGCAGAGTCACACGGCATGCAAGCTGGAAACCAGTCGAGCATCATCTGCTGACGGTGCATCAGAGGACAACCACCATTGCTTTCAGGTTTCGGTTGCAGCCAGCAAAACGCAGGTTTGCAGGACTCCTGCAGCACTCCTGCAGCACCTCTTCATTATTTTTTAAAATTTTCAACATTTTAACACAAATTGAATGATTCTAAAAGCAGTAGATTCGATCCATGTCTTCTACATCTTCATCTAGTTTCATGGCAGTTGACCCAAAAATCAAAAGTGATGCTCCGACAAACAAACAGAAACCAGAACGTTCCCTAAAGCCAAAGCCTGGTCTCCACCTACAGACACACATAAAGATGTGACGTTTTCTGTTCACAGAAATAACCAATGCAGATGAATGTCTTCAAAAGATAGAGCCTGGCAAACATACAAGACATGCAACTTAAGAGATGTTGCCGGTTCACAGGTGCAGATCATCAGGCAGATAGAGCTGGTTTTCTGTAGACCTGAGCGTAAAGGAGCAGAACGCGTGGCAGTAAGTCTACTAATGTTAGTGAGGTTACCACAATGGGGTCTGAGGGGCTTGAGGGGAGGCCTTCTCTGGCATCCTCTGCAATAACATCCTGACACGGGTGCAGAGTGGAAACAAAGAATGCATGAGAAGGAAGTGCGAGATAAACCCTTTACTGAACTTCTTCATTTCTATGCGGTTTCTTAACAGCAGAAAATGCAGGTTTAGGAGCTACATTGAAGTTAGGCGTGAAAATAAAACAAGAACAGGAGGTGAATGTATCTGAACTGAACAGAAAAAGAAAGAAAAAAATGAAATAAGACAGGAGGAAATGATAAAAAGGAAATGAGGTTTTGACTTCAGTGGTTGGTTTATGCAGCAGGGCAACACAATGGGCTCAACAGAAACCAAACCACCCCACAGTGACTTTCTTTAACCATATTTATCCTTTTTTGTTTAGGAGAAAAGCTCCTGAAGGATTTCACTAACCCTGACCATCAGAATCTAGGATAATTTTGATTCTAATTGTGCTTTTCTTTTCTTTACATTTCTCATCAGTATAATTTATTGTCAGTGACAGTTGTTTTTATGAAGGATCCGATGCCATAAATAACTCATTTTTTAAAACATTTTACAACAAAATGCTGCAGAAAAAAGCAAAGTGTTAAAAAGAAAAAAAACAAGAAAGAAAACTTACAAAATTTGTAAGGTGAGTACATTCAAAACATATAGAAATAAGGATTAAATATTTGTGCTATTTTGATTTTGTTGGGATCCTTTTCTCTTTAAGTACTTTACTTACAAGTCCACTGGTGTCCTGGGCTTGACCGGGTGGTGTAATGGTGGGGCGCGAGGGTGGGGGGACGTGGTGTGAAAAATGGCGGGGTAGGTGACACATGTGATGGGGGAAATAAGGCTAGGGGGGGAGAAAGTTGGGATGAGAAAACACATAAATGGAGGCAAAAACAAAATGAAAACCATGTAAAAGGATGATCATGTGGGTATGACACAGAAATTAACGGTTGAAAAAATATTTTAACTTAAAAGGGCCAAGTGGACTGCAGATGATTTATTGGTGCTGCCTCACCCGGTTGTAGAAGGGATGCTGAGGCCCGGTCATCCCGCTGAAGTAAGAGCTGTGGGGTTGAGCAGGCAGAGACCCGGCGAAGGAGCCAGTGGGGGAGCAGGCGGCAGAGGGCTGGCCGTACACTGGCTGGGGACGGGGCGCTGCTTCCTGCAGGGGCAGCGTGGGATACGTCACTCCGCCCATGTGCATCTGCTCCCTGGCTGCACGGACATCTGAGACGGCAAAAAAGCGAGTGCTCATCAGTGACAATCCTTAGTGTGCAGAGACAACACAATGCAAAAACACAAAATATCACCAAGTATTTTTGTCTAGTCTCTAGGTTCAAAATCTTTTTACATTCGATATAAAACAAAACAAACTTACTAGTAACTTTTCAATAACAATTTGCTAAGACAATTGAAAACTTAGGGTTGCACGGTGGCGCAGTGGTTAGCGCTCCTGCCTCACAGCAAGAAGGTTCCCGGTTCAAGTCCTGGCTGGGGGACCTTTCTGTGTGGAGTTTGCATGTTCTCCCCGTGCATGCGTGGGTTTTCTCCGGGTACTCCGGCTTCCTCCCACCGTCCAAAAACATGCTTCATAGGCTAATTGGTTACTCTAAATTGTCCGTAGGTGTGAATGTGAGTGTGCATGGGTGTGTGATTGTGGCCCCTGCGACAGACTGGCGACCAGTCCAGGGGTGTACCCTGCCTTCGCCCATGAGTAGCCGGGTTAGGCTCCGGCAACCCCGTGACCCCGAAAGGATAAAACGGGTTGGAAAATGAATGACTTGAAAACTTAATCGAGACATTTGCTCTTGAAAACATTTTATTTTAAGTAATATCTCTAATTAAACTAGATTTTTTTGGACTCAATTTAATTTAATTTTAACAACTTTATTTCAAATGGGCTTTATCTTCCCTCTTATTTCGGTCCAGAGCCAATAGTAACAAAATGGATGCTCTTCCAGGATTTGAACCCTGGACCTCTCACACCCCAAATGAGACTCATATCCCTGGAGCCGATTATAACATGCCCGTAGGTGCGACAAGCTACCCGCCCCCCTGACTCGCTTTACTGGCTGAGCAGCTGCTCAGCTCTCCATCCAACACTACCATCCTGTTCAGTACTGCAGGTGACAAATTCATGTAAACGAACACTTTTTTTTTTTTCAAAATGGCGGCTTTTCTGTTAGTTTTATCTCCATGGCAACTATTTTATTATCTGGTCACCTAAAGGTGACAAACAGGTCTGTGTAATTTTTAGAGGAATTGGCTAAAGTAAACGTTTAGATTTCCTTGGCAACTGAGATTTAAAGTATTGGAAGAAATTGTCATTCAAAGTTGCAATAAGAAAGAGGAATAAAAAAAAGAAAGATTTGCAAAAACTAAATGGTCTTTGTAGTCCAAGAGTAGGACATCACAGCTTACATTAGGAAATGTTACCAAGACAAATTTTACTAGTTCTATTGGCAGATTTCTTCAATTATAACA
Source organism: Adrianichthys oophorus (assembly GCA_036245035.1). Lineage (NCBI taxonomy): Eukaryota > Metazoa > Chordata > Actinopteri > Beloniformes > Adrianichthyidae > Adrianichthys > Adrianichthys oophorus. The sequence continues at coordinate 4,418,092 of BSAI01000115.1, read as the reverse complement.
CAGGAACAGCATCTCGTATTCTAGTTTTATAGATCTGTTTGGAGAAGGACATTCTTTCCAGTGTAGAGTACTAATTTTGGTATATTTGATCGTCTTTGGGGAGTCTTAACACTCCAAAGAGGAAAAAAAAAACGAAGTGAAAATGCCGATAAGCTCAAGGGGAAATTGCTAGAATTAGCTAAAGGCCCCAAAGAGAACATGTTTAAAAAAAAAAAAAAAAAGAACCAGATGGACGGTCCAGAGATGCAGAAACAGCAGAACAAATTTCAATATTTGCCTTAGAGTTTGAGACACGACAAATAGGAATATAACTAGTTGATTATAGTCTTTCAACGTGTCTGAAAGTTTAGAATAGACTTTGTGGCTCTTGAAAGCGTTAAAGGCAGGCACCAGAATGTCTCCCGCGCATACAAGTGGATGCTGATTGACACGCCGAGCGAGATCAGATCCAGCCTCTGAACACAATGGGGGCCTTATGAAGTGAGTCAGGCCCATGGGTGGGTATCATTGACAGGGCTGCGGGACATCAGGCTCCGAGCTGCAACTGCTCACAGACGGAGTGGAGGGATGACTGGGCAGGAGCATTGGTCACTTTCCGCTCCCTCCCCTCAATAGAAAAAAAGTGGGGAGGTTTAAACACCCACGTGCTTTAGAGGACGCAAACAAACACATGCTCCGGTGATGTTTCGCTCTCGCGCTTTCCAGTGAATACTTTTACACTTTTAGCGCTGGACATCTGGTCGGAGTCCAATGGCTCAACTCCGTAACGCTCAGGGTGGGCTGAAAGGAACAGACCCTGTGCGTGTTTGCTGCAGACTGACAACGACAGTGATGCCACGGCTTCGCACCAGGCGTCATTGACACTCTCGGTGGCCGCTGACGCATGCTAGCAAAAGTACAACGCAGAGCTGGCCCGCCGTTTCATATTGATACACTTCTACGTCACAGCAACCGTAAACTGTGAATATTCGGTGCAGCTCTGCAGGAAAACTGAGAGAGAACATTATCCTCGAGTCCACAGTGTTACAGTAAAAACCTGTTCGACATTTGATTGTTTGGAAATGAGAAGCAGTCAGTGGGTTACAGAGAGTCCCTGCAGAGGGTGATTTCAATGGCATGAGAAGTGTCACTGCCAAATGAGCTGGCGCTTGTTTCAATGCATCACATTCAAGAAGACACTTCTCAACTTTTTTTTGGTGTATTTTTTGTCATGCACAGTTGTTCGGGAACGCTGCTGTCCCCAAATTCAACTGAAAAAGTAACTCTGGAAATGTCATTCCCAACAAAAGAAAGTTTCTTTTTGGATAAACAAAAAATTCAAGACAATTAAGAGTGATGACCCAATCCGATTATGCGATCGGAAATCGGACCCGATCACATAGTTTCAGTCTCAAATCCAATTGGATGTCCAATTGGATTGCAACCTGATCATAGATTAATATTTATTTTATTATCATTTTGTTCAGCGCTATATATTTTGAGCTCAATATTTCAAATAAATGCCCTCGCATATCATGAACAGATCATGACACTTTATTGCCGTAAATCGCAGCAGAATCCTGCACCAGTTTGACCAAGAAGAAAACAAAAACAGTTCGGTAAAGTTAGCAAAATATTCACAGATCAGGGCTCAATAACTCTTTTAAGAAATATTTAAAACAGACAGCTAGTGTCTCCATCCGTCCTTAAAGTTCCACTCCAATAATATGTTGATCTATTTTTTTAAAAGGGTTCTCAGGGGTCTTTTAATTATGCCGTTTTTAGCCAAAACACAAAAATCTATTGTTTTGTAGAACAGTTTCTGCAGAGCGGCAGTAGTTCATTAGAAATTCGCCTCAGAGTTGAAGGCGGGACTGTTGGTGTGGAGCAACCCCGCCCCCATTACCATCCCCCATAACTGAGAGCTCTCTGTTTACACACTTCCTCTAGCTTACAGCCCCTCAACAAAACATTACCGGTGTAACAAAAACGGGGAGCAATTGTTAAGCTATCCTGCTGTACAGTTTTGAGCCAGTTGCCAGCTCGGATGAGAAAAACAAAGACGTACATGGATCTAGTCGACTACTTCAGAATGAAGCAGAGCGGGGAGCTTGTGGCCTACCAATTTTATTTTCTACGAAACAATTACGTTCTTTTTATACTGCATCATTTCATCGGCTCAACAAATACTCAGAAATTTAGTTCTGAGCTAAAATTTCTTCATGTGTCCTCCATCATCAGGAAAATCCGAGTGGGTCTTTAACTATTTTTTATAGTTGGACTATTTTCTGTTCTGTTCTTCAAGCGACTTCACAGAAGTACTCTGTTTAAGTGTTAACTGATAAAAAGAAGACTAATCAAATCTAAATAGGGACCAACCTGGATCAGTTTGTTAAATTTGTTCATTTTTTTATGTGTTACAAAAGTATCGGATTGGGATTCCGTATTGGCAGATTCCTTAAAATCAAATAACTTGGAATCAGATCGGGGCTCAATCCCGATCGGGAAATCTCTACCAACTGAGTCTTGTTAATATTTTACAAATAAAAAAGAGGAGACCTGCTATGATCTCTCTGAGTTTGGGGTCCAGGTTGACGGTACAGGGGAGAAACATCTCCACATCTCTGGCGGTTAGAAAAGGCGTCCTGGATGAGAGGAAGACCTCGAAGCTTCTGATGTCTCCATCAATCTCAAGCAGTGGCTCCACGTCTTTGGTGGTGGGAATATTTTTGGAGATTCTGGAATAAAAATAAACATCTTACATCAAATTTTGACTTGTGGATTAATAGCATCAGTAACAACAGTAATGGATTTTTTTAAAATTGCTGGTGAGATTAATAAGATATGTCAACTGTCTTTTTTTTCATGACAGCAAAGAGATAACTGGATTTAGAGAAAGCGAAGTAGAAAAAAGGGAGAGGGGGATGTTTGAGGACGGATAAAGTGAGGGATGTTATCTTCTCAAAGCAGAGGAGGAAACCTGAGAAGATGACAATCAGGGTAAATTAGCAAGCATCAGACGGAAGCGCATGGTGATGCTGTGGTTTGAATGTTTGCTATCACTGACCTAAAGTAAACAGCACGTTTGGAAAATGTTCCATTACTGCACGATATAGACTTTCTGATAGTCATTGGATGAAGAAACAACCACATAATATAGCAATAGCACACATTTTGGTTCTAAAACTATCAATTTCAACATTATTTGTTACAAACCTTTGAGAAACAGCATAAACCAGAAACTGTATAAGAATGTTTAAAAAAAAAAAAAAAAACGGTTGGAATTTTAATGGTAAGAAATTAAAAATAAAAAGAAGTGGTTGCACACGGTTAACCTAAAACCCTAAAAGAGCCATTTGGGTCAGTTTTTCACAAATCAAAACCCAGCGAAAGCCGTTACATAATTTGAAGAACATTGCTGATGAACAACAGACACTGCTGTGAGGAAGAAGATAAGAATATGTATTTTAAAGCTCATTCTAAAAACACATCACTCTGACAGTAGGTAAAACTTTTTACCATAATTTTGCTTAGGCCTTAGTCACAGCTGCCCTTACAGATGGATATGGGCAGTCTGCAGGCGAAAAATAAGGAAAACCCATACAGAGCATGCAGGTGGCCTCCAGGAAATATCAAGGTCATTACACCCTTGGTGAGCACCTAGAGCAAAAATTTTCATTCTCATTTTTTTTCTACGGACACGACACGCGACAGGTTGTAGCGAACACCTATTAGCTGAGCCGATTAGGTTGATATTTCAGACAAATTTTGTGATACAAGCACTAAATTTGGCATGCATGTAGTAGCTTGGCATCTCGTCTTTCAGAAAAACAGCCACGAGAAGAGTTCAAACTGGCAGCTTTTTGTAAAGATGGAGGCCATACACTTAATTGTTACAAAAATATTCAATGTCTATTTGCCCCTGTCTCAACAATAAGGGGAGTTTATGCACAAAAGGCAGACAGAATACTTTTAAGCGTATATTACAGGTATATATTATATATAAATAAAATATATATTTTAATATCTCAGATTTGCTCTTGGCTAACATGCTTTTCTGAAAGAGATGATCCTAAGGCACATCCATGGCAAATTTGGTACCTGTACAACAAAATGCATGAATATTTTAATAACCGGCACAGGGTAAGTAAGGGTGACATAAAGGAGATGTACGCGTGTCGTACCGATTTTTCATTTTTCAACCACCTCTGAACTCTGTGCAAGGAGCTTGTGAGTGCTGTTTAAGTAATAAGTGTGCGCTTCTTGTATGCAGCTCGATTGTTAGAATTTAGGAAATTAGACGATGAGAGAGTAGTTCGTGTGGGATTCCTGCGAGCATCCAACGGATACTGACATGTCACCTGCACACCCCTTTCTACTTAGGCTAATTTTAAAGAACTATTGCGGTAAAAGTTCCAGAACAAATATCACTTCTGCATGCTACCCTTCCAGAACATTGCTAAAAACATTCTCTACAGTTAGTTTCTCATTTCTTGATGTAACCAGTTCTGCGAAGATTTCAACTTGAGAAACTAAAGCCTTAGTCATCGCTGACTCTACCGATGCTAGTTCCATGAAAAGTTTATTCCAGATGTGTAATCTGCTGCTGTATATTTATGCACAATTTAATAGTCAACTCCACTTATCTCTGCATCACATGGTCGGTCAACTGACCATTATATCAATCAAGCTACCACATGTGCTGATGTTGAACCTCAGGGTGGAATTATTGTCACAATTAAAAAACCCTGCCTATGAAACTGCAGGCTCCGTTCTGCTGCAGAAAATCACAGCTTTTACCGCGCTGCCGTTTGTCCAAAACGTGGCCCGAGCTCTGTGACTGGAGGGTTCAGTTAAGGTTTTGGGGGTCTGGAAAGGAGGAGGCTCTATTTCAGCGCTACACGTGAGTTTAATCAACATTTCAGGGGAACCACTGAATCCTTAGCCCTTCTCACAGGGAGGCTGCTAGCTCCAAAAGTGCTTGTTTTTTTATTTTTTTTTTATCAGCATGGTGTGTTTCCCATTAGCCTGCTTGTCTCTGTGGTTTCCTCCGGGATGCACAGGTCCAGTTTTCTACAAGAAAGTTTCAATTACTGCACTGAATGATGCCACAAATGTATGTGGAAAGCAGACATCGCCACAAAGTTGTCTGTTGGCTCTGCCAGAGAGTCGGGGGGGGGGGGGTTTGCAGCACTTGAGGCATTTGATTTAAATCAAGGAAATACTTCTGGATTTTGACAAGACAAAGAGCGTGGCGTCATCTAAAGTGGAAACATATTTTTTCACTCGCTCTCCTCGTCTTTAGTTTTGGGTGGTTGAGGCTTTTGGCAGCTCCCGCTGAAACAATAACTTTTCTTCAGCACCAATGCTGTGAGTCCACGTGTCAACAAGCATGTTCCCTCTGAAGCTGTAGCTCTACATGGTTCGGACCAGAACCATGGTCAACCAACTTCTTCACCTGTGCTTTGTTGTGATGGTTGAGCACAGAATAACGCCCTTGAGCTGTTCAAACGCCATGTGCACAGCCAATCGTCTGTTCTCTTGGCAACCTGTCTTTGGGTCCCTATATGGAGATGTTTGGCAGGGAGACCACCTCCTTGTGGTTTGTGCCCAAACATTGTTCATAAGCCAGAAGGGCAGCTGTTAAGAACTCAAGTGGTATATTCCAACTTTTGGTGCCTAAAGGGTGTACCTAAGAGTGAGATGTATGAGTTATTCATAGTGTTGGAGGTTGAGAAGAACACCTAAACTCCAGTCAGCTTTGGGACGTATTAACATTTGGATATGTTTGGAAAGCTCCCAGCAGCCGTGCCACACAAAGTGGTTGGACCAAATTGCTTGTTCTGCAGCTCTAAGCTAGAGCACCGTCAATTGGGGATATTGTGCAAGACTGACTGCAGGGATGCACGCTTTTATCTCTCTGGCCCGTCCTTTGCTTGAAATTATGCAACTGCTTCCTGGGTGCTGAAGCCCCAACAGCTTTTAAGCAACTGATTGCTACAAGTTTTATTTGGCCAACTTCACCTTGACTAGTTCTAAAGTGTTCAACTTTTAGTTTTAGCGGTTGGCGCAGCTGTTTAGAAAAAAAAGAAAAAGTAGCGGACATATTTTTCAACACATGACCAAGTGAGTTTCATGTGCATTAAGAATGAGTTTGATGTGGTGGAGAGAATTCAACAGTTTTCTAAAATAAAACTTCCTTCATAATCAGATTATAAATAAAACTGAAAAAATCTAGGTCGTGTTTTTTTCTGTTCGGCTGGGTACCAACTGCTCCAAGGACCAGCATCGGTCTGTGGCCCGGGAACCACTGGCATAAAGTATCATTTGGAGTTTAATTATTGTTGTGCATTAAGTTAGATGGTTGCATAAAAAAGGCACAGAAAGCGCCTTGTGTGTGTGTCTGTGTGTGCTGGTGGGTTTGTGCGTGTGTGAGAGTCACTGGCTCCTGTTGGTCTGTGTCTACAAACCCACAAATAAACAGCAGTAAGCCTGTTGGAAATGGGGAGAAAAAGCACAGCTTCTCTTAGTTTGTGTGCGGGTTGAAACAGTTCATGAGAAACAGAACAAACACCC
>BSAI01000115.1:4355542-4411527 GCA_036245035.1 Adrianichthys oophorus | reverse complement strand
AAACACCCATTCAGTACACACTCTGACTCATGGGCACACAAACACACTCCACCTTGTGAGAAGCCTCATACTTTTAGATGTCTGAAATGGTTATTGCACTTGTTTTTGTCCGTTTATTTCCTTAATAAATAAAACTTTGTGACATTATCTCGACTGTTGCAGCTTTTCAATGTTTGTGTGTGTTTGTGTGATTACTAATACCCCCCTCCCTCTTAAAATGCTTCTCTGCAGTAGAGGTCACTTGAGCAGAGTCCATCTGAGTGCCAAACATAGAGATTCCTTGACCTTTTGGGTCTTGTTAAAAGTTTAAAGGAGGGGAGACTAAGAGAGCTTTGTGTACGGGATGTGTGATTGTAGTATGTGTGCATCTGGTCTGGCAGTGAATGAACGAGACTCCATTATTGCAGTCCAGCAAGGCCCCAAAAGGCCAGTTCTATGAAGTTTTACTGAATGCTATTATAGGTTTCAAAATAAAATAACGAAAGTGGCAAAAACAGGAAAAAATAAATCAAGATTTATAAGGAATATCTGGAAGCATTTCATGATATATTTCTATAGGTAAATATATGATGACCATATTTGATCACTGTCCACAAAGTCAATGGCTTAAATGTCAAGCTAGAAACTGGAAACTATGAATCTTTTTTTCTGGATCCTTCTTGTTTTTTGACAACTCGTTACGGATGCTCAAGAAGATTACTTTGTGGAACCAACAGAACATTTTTGACCAGCTTAACCGAGTTAACTGAGCTAATAGTTTCAGTTAACAGGGTGTTTTGTCAAGCTCCTGCCAGATGCTGACCTCGTTCCAGCTTTGCTGGCTGGCCACAATAAGGACAGTAATCATCCAATCAAGTCACAGAAAGAGCAGCTTCTGTTCGCTCTCAAAAACAGATCAGGGAAAATCCCCGCTCCTCTTCGTGGACGTTGCACCAGCAGTGCTGTAACTTGTCAGGCTTGATGATATTCCAAGGAGAAAGGTGACTCAGGTTTGATTAGAAAAGTTTAGCTGAATCTATGGGAAGAAAATCATCTACTTTTGCAAATGATAAGGGTTTTGGATGATAAACTGAAGCATAGATAAGGAAAACATTTTATTCACCCAGTGTCATTAGTCATTTTGGACTTTACTGTCAGCTGTTGGTTTCATTTGATCCCGTACACCCCAAAGGGACAGCTGTCTTGATTCTTGTTTTTTATGAATAATTTACATATTTATTTCAAAAAAAATAATAATTACAATTAAAATGAAAAATGTATTCCAAAGACTTCATGACAGTTGTTTTTTTTCTTAGTATAGTTTAATGAACAAAAGTGTGTTTTATAGGAAACTTGTGTTGTCTAGTTTTCTTTTATTAAACTGGGTTAATGCTGAGTTTGGGTCAGTCTTCTTTTCTGTTTGTCTTTACCCTGCAGGGGTCACCACAGTGAATCCTCTACTCTAACACCAGCTACCTTCATGTCTTCATTCACTGCATCCATAAACAACCTCTGGTCTTTCTCTAAAGCTCTTAACTGGCAGCTTTAGACTCAGCATCTTTCTACCAACGTATTCGCCGTCTTTCCTCTGGACATGTCTGAACCGTCTCAGTCTGGCCTCTCTGACTTTATCTCCAAAACCTCTAACATGTGCTGTCCCTCTGATGTTCTCATTCCTGATCCTATCCATCTTGGCCACTCCCAAAGAGAACATCAGCATCTTCATCTCCGCTACCTCCAGTTCTGCTTCCTGTCTTTTCCTCAGTGCCACAGTCTCTAGACTGAACAACATGGCTGCTCTCACCACAGTTCTGCACACTTTTCCTTTCATTTGAGCTGAAACTCTTCTATCACACCTGTCACTTTTTTCCACCCAATCCAACCTGCACTCACTTCTTCACTTCTTTTCCACACTCTCCATTACTCTGGACTGTTGACCCTAGATACTCCAAATCCTCCACCTTCTTTATCTCTTCTCCCTGTAACCTCACTCTTCAACTTGGGTCTCTCTCATTCACACATATGTACTCTGTCTTGCTGCTGCTAACCTTCATTTCTCTCCTCTCCAGGGCAAACCTCCACCTCTCTAGCTTCTCCGCCTGTTCCCTGCTCTCGCTATAAATCACAATATCGTCTGCAAACATCATAGTCCATGGTGATTCCTGTCTAACCTCATCTGTCAGCCTGTCAATCACTGATCTAACATACTTCTCTGTCACTCCAGACTTCCTCATACAGTTTACTCCCAAAACTGTCTCTTTCTCGTCTTCCTTATGGTTTTTCGGTGTTTAGCTTTAAATGTTCCATTAACAGCCCAGTCATCTTTGATATAATGTAACAAAACAATAAATAAAACAATAATAATGCTTAAATAACAGTTTGCAGTAGGGATGCAACAATATACTTTTCCCACAATTCGGTCTAATGGTGTAAAATACGGTTCCGTTTCTGTGGCATCCCTAGTTTGCAGTATTTAATGTAATGTGGACTAACTTTTACGATTTGTCTTTAAGATCCTTTTAACTCATTCTTCCCTATTTGTAAAATCCTTTTTAAACAGTAGCAGTTTAACACATCACCTGTTTGGTTAATTGAATAGTCCACTCTGCCAAATTCGAAAACTTTATTTGGACTGTAATGACAAAAAAACAAGTTAACTGGTCTGTCTGAGAAGAAAGATCTTCATTTACCTGAAGGTGAACCCAGGTGTGCTTCAGCATTCTTGCATTCTGAATGCAAGCTAACAAACTTCAAAGCCATTAGAGTTTTATAATGGTAAAAGTCTTGCCTTTTTTCTTTAGACAAGTGTTCTTTTCGGACACTACCACCAGCAATCCAACAGCTGCATGTAACTGCAGGTTAGTTCCACTCAATAAGTAAAGAAACCAAACCAAATTATAATTCTCTGCATCTGCCATGCATTCCAATCAATACCACTGTGTTTAAAAAACTGTGATTTATCCATTTACATCTATTTCTAAAATTTGAGCATTGATTTATCTTTAATGCAATTTCTTACATCTACTGCTACAGAATTCCACTATTCTGTTAGTTTTTGTTTGAACATTAACACTTATGAGTTTTATTTTGGTCATATTAATGTGATCTGTTGTGCGAAAAAAATGTATACGAGGAAAATTTAGTTTTAAATGTGGAAATTAAAAAGAAAACAAGTTGACATCGAAATACAAGCCAACTTAGTTCTGATTTTTTGACTGAATTAAATGAAGAATCTGGTTTATCTCTCAAACCTTTCTTTTTTTTTGTCAAAACTAATTGTTTCGATGAAAAGTTAAATCAAAATATTGTACAAATGTAATCACTCTTGAACCAGTTCTGGCCTGATTGCACACCAAATTAAAAGATGCTTTAATTTGAAGGACTTTCATGTTGTTTCGGGACTTCTTTACACATAATTTCCATAAAGGCCTGATTTTTACTTACTTCTAAGAAATGGAGATTTTTGCATCACTTAAAGACCAGATGTGTATGTGGGTGTATGCGTGTGCGTGTGTGTGTGTGTGTGTGTGTATAATGAAGAGTGCTTGGAGCTCTCACAGTGGCTGAGTGGTGAATTCTGCTGTCTGCTTAAAGGTCATTGCCGACCCTTTCACAGCCCTGCGCAGCTATTTATAATCAGTGCCCTGCCTTTTAGGAGCACAAAGAGATAGCAGGACAGAGATGACAACTCAACGCTGTTAAATTTTCAGGATATCAACCGAGTCTGCTTCTAAGGCCTCCTGTGTTCCTCCTGTATCTGGGTGTTACGAGGTTAATCCAACCTTATCGTCACTGATGGCGTCTGCGTGTCTGAAGAGCAGAGGTCATTCAAAAGTGTAGTCCAAGGCTCTTTTCTATTTCAGCATTTGAAAAGATTACTTATGAGCGAACAGAGCTGCTCTCTTGTTTCAGACCAATTAGACTGACTAATCCTTCAACCTCAGCTTACAGGCAGAAATGAAAAGGATTTTCTGACGAAGAATGCTGCATAACGCTCTTCCAGTCCTAGCCTTCACATCAAATCAAGAACTTTTGTTCTGTCTTGACTAAACGCACCAAATGCAAAGTTCCTTTACTTTTTGAATCATTTTCATCCAGCTTAAGCTTGCATGAAAACTCACATTCTAGTACAGGTGCTGTGAGTTTTTGGGTTGCCCGGGCCCGTGGGGGTGGGTCATACTGAGGAGCGGCCGCATCTAAAGGGGAGCACAGGTGTGTCCTAAGTTCTTGAAGCGTGTACAGCCACCTCAAGGGATGTCATGAAAATGGACCAACATCGAGCTGAGTGTCATCTGCGTTTAATTCGCATATAGTCTCAGTCACATGCACCTGTATGGGGGTTGCAAGTTTTTTAGTTGTCTGGGTCTTTTGAAGATCATAGAGAGGAGTAACCACGTTTTAAGGGGCGTGTCTTGCAGTTCCCTTGAGGCTCAAACAGCCACCGAAAGGGACATCATTAAAACTGAACTTACGATTGTTGTGCGTGTGGGAAGTGTATTGTCATGACACACTTTCCTCATTACCTGTACACCACACTCTAGTCAACATGTGAGCACTGACCTTACTGACTATGCCCAAATGCTGAACATGGGGTGTGACCTGTTGCTCACAGCAAGCCCATAGTAATAAAAATATCAAAGAACATTTTCGCTCAACGGGCTAATTCAGCGGTATATGGCTTTGCTTTTTCCTACGGGCCATACGGGCCCCATATTAGTTTGCCCATCGTTCGTCCACAGACAGTCTATATCTAGCGGTAAGGGCAGTTGTGACTAAAGCTATGTTTGAGAACGCGCTGTGCGTGGGTTTTTGTACTCGATTTTTGCATACAGTGTTCACACGGGTCTATCGCTATCTGGTACTAGTCCATGTACTCATTGTTGAAAAAGACTGTGTGAAATATCGAAATGGTGCAAATCTCCAGGCTCCAGGCTTTTCCTTTCACAGCTCTATTCAGATACATGATACCCTTTCTGCTGGGCACAAATCGCAATTTTTTTTTCAAATCTGAGTCCCTGAATGGTTAAAGTCCAGCTGGTTTAAGTTTTGATGTGTGCTCAATCGCCACGCCCAAAACCAGACTTAAACTCTCATAGAAACGCACAAATGCAAAAGTTTTGAAAGCAGAAGCCTGAAACGTGCATAAAGGAGCGTTTACATAGACTTTTTATATAAAGTAGTTGCTCGAACGCACTAGCAGGGGTTGTGTGGTGTTACAGCGAGCTGATGCTGACTCATTCCTTAGTCATCAGCCAGCAAACACCCGAGGGATGAAGATGCAACAATCCCGGACAAACCGGCAAAGAAATTCAGCAGAGGACCAGGTTCCACCAATGCAAGGAGCCGTGTGGGAGCCAGGGGACGCGTGCGTGAATCTGTGCGTCTCCACCACCTGGACTACTTCAGTCACAACGACAGCATCACCTGAGACTTAAAATCCACCTGAGAGGCTAACAAACTGCCTGCTATCTGATCTGATCCTTCGTAGCATTCACAGACTTTGATTCCTTTAGTTCACTTTTTTTTTTTTAAACCACCTGAGACAAAAATTTTTCTTCTCTTTCTTTTGCCTCTTCAAGCAATTTCTTATCTTTTTCTAGTATTCTTCTTTTCCCATCTTTATCTAACACCAGCCGTACTTATTTATTTATTTTTCTTTCTCTGCTCATCTTTATCTGGCATGCGGTCTGTCTGGCTCGGAGCTGGGGTCCCGGCAGAAAGGCAGCGACAACTCAGCCGAGGCTAAGGTGGCTTCACACATGCCTTTTCAAATTTACACATGCTTAGACGCATTAGTGCAAAAGAGTCAACTAGCGATGGAGTTAACAGTTTAACATTGTACCTCACGGAGACAATGAGCTCATCAGATGACTGCGAAAAAAAAAAACATGTATGAATCCCATACATCTAGAAAAAAAAATAAAATGAGGAAAATGTATTATCTGAGGCTAAGAAAAGTTCAAAGTATTCATTAAAAAAATGTTTCTGCATCTAGATTTCAACTCCACATAAAGGAAAATCACCGGCATTAGCTTTGCAATGGCACTTTAATCCAGCCCATAATTGCTAGTAAATTACAATAATTGTGCCAATTAAAGCAATCCTCAATGAACGGACTGTCATCTTAATGCTTGAGTATTTGGGATAAGAGTCGATCTAATTAAGAGTGAATTGCTGGGTTCCATATTCACTCAGATTGTGATTAGCCCCAATGCCAAAGAAGAAGAAGGAGAAGGAATTTAAAAAAAAAAAGTTTTGAAGTGCCAGAGAGGAGCCAAGCTGTGTCCGAGAGTGAAGGGATGAATGCAGCAAATGAAGACGAGCTAAAGAAAATATCTCATTTAGGAAAGTAAACTAAGAGCAAACTCAGTTTGATCTAAAACAGTATTTTTTTTCTGCTGGGTTTTTGTGTGTACGTGTGCATCTGCATGTTTGCTGAACACAGACTTCATCTCAGAGCTGGATTAATTACATGGGCTCTCAGAAGACTCGGGGGTGACATATGTTCTTGCACTGGTGTGAGATGATTGTGTGGGTGTCTGAACAAATATTACATGAACCACATGCACAGGATTTACATGTGATCTAGAAGTGTGTGAGAGTTCAACCGTTGGGAATCGCTATAGAACTGCAGAGTCCGCACGCACAAAACGCAACTGAGTTTGGTTTGCATGTTGTATACGTGGGTGTGTAATGAACATAAGATTCAGGTGATGCGCCAGAAAAAAGCCTCTCCTGGGTGCAAGCAGGGGCATCCTGGCACAGTCGGGGCACCAGATGTCAGAGGCAGAGCAGAAACCTGCTCAGTGGACCAGTGACACTTTTTCCAGAGCTGAAAACTGGATCTGGGCTTCCAGGAATAAACTCTGAGGCCCCGACTGAACTCACCCTCGCCACTTTTAAATGTGCTAACCCTTATACCAGATTTTCCTATTGATTCACATGATTTACAGACAAAAAATACTTAAACTAATGGAGGGTTTTTGAGCTCTTTTTAAAGATATATTCCTTTTATATTTTTAGGTTTTTCTTCAGTCAAATTTCAGCTCTTTCAATCAAATTTTTAGCACATTTTTCCAATTGTAAATATAATTATGAACATATTTGAATTTTATGTTCTTGTTTAGTCAAAATCACACATGATATTAAGCCAATTTACTTGAGTTTAATAAAAGACGAGAGCATAAAAAAATTATTATATAAAGGCACAAAAGTACCTGATCTTGCTTTTATACATCTAAAAGTTTTCATTTCAGGGCTATAACCAATCTTACTTCTCTAATCATAACAGTTTAATAGTGTCATTCATTTAAAAAAAAAAAAACCTAATTGCAACTTTTTGAAAACTTTTAGACTTGTTCAAACCTTTTAATTGAACATCAAAGCAAGCAATCCAATTTTTCGAGATTTGATTTATTTTTCATTCCAGCCTGAACTTTATTTTCTATTTTAAGATGCTGTATTTATTTTAAGAAAAGCTTAATGTCCCAAAAACTCTGTAAATGTAAGTGTTTTTTTAATTGTTCAGCTAAAAAGGTGATGTTCTTCAATTGTTTTATTTATGGCACTTTCAGTAAATGAGGTTTACCCGACTTTCTTCTTGGCTTTTTTTCCACCAGGCAAATTCGTGACCACGCCAACGGTCCCGCCCACAACTCAGAGGTGAATTTCTAATGAACTTTTGCCACTCTTAAGCCCTAGAAAAACAACACAGGTTTTTTTTTATATTCTGGCTAAAAACTGAATAAATTTAATTAAAATACTACTGGGAATACTTTGAAAATAGATCATACGATTTTCAGACTGGGAATAAGTATAGATTTTAAGTAAAATTCATAAAGCGGGGCGGATCTGAGTTAGGAAAAACATGCTGGATGTTAAAAAATGAATCAGAAAAAAATACGAGGAATAAAAGTTGTGGTTTTAAAGGCTAGAAAAAGCAACATGAAGAATTAATGGAGTTTATTCAACAATTTGAAGAAAAAAATCATACATGTTTTATTTTTTACTCTTCGAGTACAGACAAAAGCATTTTAGCTGCCCTCTGATCAAGAGGAAGTTCAACTCCTGCAAGCCTGCCTCTCTACGGTTCTGTTTTACAGTTCTTTAACACCAACGACTTGTCTGAGCTGCTCTGAGACTTACCGTTAATGAGAGAAATTGCTGAGGTTATTAACTGATTATGCATTCCCCATCAGATTAAAAAGGCTGTACCGTTCTGCTCCTGCTTGGGGAATTAGTGTTACACTCTTCTCTTACAGTGAGGCTTATTGAAACACTTGTCCAGCAAGAAAAAATGAAAAAAAAAAAAAAAAGTAAAAGCCACTGACTGTGATAGATATATCTAAACCTCACATTTTTGCTTTAAAAGCAATCAACAAAGCTTTCTTTTTGCCAATTTTTTATAACTTTTACATTTCCCTGAGGTTCCTTCACAGATGATTTACAACGTTAAAAAATGTCGCTGCTTAGAACTGCACAAAGGGACGCTTCTTACGTTCAAACTAATAAAGATTGTTGCTCGATAGAATCTATCCGTTTATTGATTTCAGCTTCATTGCGCTTTTTGTTGCCTCTTTGCACTGCGGCATTCTGGGCTTTATATGAGGGAGAGGAGACGAGGAGCGTGTTACCTTGTGACTGAGATGCGGGGCGACAGTTGACCTATAAGGGGCTGATTCACCCCCGCGCTGACTTCAACACTAATATATTCACTTAGCAGCGCTCGGGGGATGTGCAGTTTCGCTGGGTAAAAATGGCGGCGCATAACCCGTTTGTGCTAAAAAAGAACACAGATGAGAGCGATGTTCGCTTGCTGCAACAGAACAATGTAAAAAAAAAAGAGAGAGAGCTTTTATGAGGCTCCCCATAACAGAGAATCCATTTCTCAAGTACAGAAGAAAGACCCATGAGGTTCTTCGACAGCGGTCAAGTGCTTGTCTGGCGCTAACGGAAAAAGACAGAACACCGCATCCAGAAAGAGAAAGAAAAAAAACAGGCCTGAAGAGCCTCGGATGACAAGAAAGAGGAAGAGAGGAGCAGAGACAGAAAAAGATACACAGACAAAGGCCTTATCAGCTGAGATTGGTGTGAGAGATAAGGCCTCCCAGACAAGCCTTCGCATTTAGCTCCGTTTGAGGCTTCCTGTCATCATCATTAAAGCAGCGTCTTGGACGGTCACTGCACAAACAGAGCAGTCATTCGGAAACACCCAGCGAGGAGGAGGAAGATAACGGAAGACAGGAT
Source organism: Adrianichthys oophorus (assembly GCA_036245035.1). Lineage (NCBI taxonomy): Eukaryota > Metazoa > Chordata > Actinopteri > Beloniformes > Adrianichthyidae > Adrianichthys > Adrianichthys oophorus. Next base: position 4,402,302 of record BSAI01000115.1, on the reverse strand, counting down.
CTTTGCTCAAACACGAGATGACGGCTACATTAACTCTAATGAGGAGCGTGGGTTCCTTTGTCTCCGCAAGAAGACCTTTCACTTGATGCTGGCATCTTGTGGGAAAAACAGGAAGGTCCCCATTTAGAAGGGAGTGGTTCTATTTTAGGACAAAATATATGTCTAAAATGTGCATCCCCACATACAAAAATCAGAAATTCACTGTGATGCTTCATATTTCACCCTTTAAAGCATTAAAAACCAACGGTTTTACCTCATTTTCTTGAAAATCAAACTGATACGAAGGCTGTTTTTACTATAGATGGGGGGATGGAGAGTTGTCTGCTTAATCTAGCTAGCTGAGTAGCTGACAATAACCTCCTGTGACACTTGTCCGCCCCAGGAGTTACAGGCGCCCACACACTGTAAAGGCCAGAGATTGATGCACAACAGCGACTGGAGCCCTGCTGTTCTCCTCCTCAAATGAAAGCAGCAACAACAGTCACCTTACAGGACCTGGCGTCGTGCAAACGCAAAACACATAACTCTCCGTTTAACCTCATAAGCTGTTAAGTGTTCCTTTTGAATCCAAAGTAGTCCAGATATTCATCAGGCCTCGATTTTTTTATACATGTCGATCAATTCACCAAGTCTAGTGACAAATTTAGTGCCACTTAAAACTGGAACTACATGGATTCACCAGGAAGCTGAAAGCATTTAGTGCCACCTAGTGGCTACAATTGAGATTTCACAAGTAATGTTTTATCTTTTTTTTTTTAACTTAATAGGCGTATCAGTGGCTTTAAAATAAGTGAAAAAGTCTAAATAATGAAAAAACAAAAAAAGTGTGGTAAATGTTATGAATATATGAGGAAGCGATATTTTTACCTCTCATAGACGTTCTTAAGTGTGTGCTGATCAGATACTCCGTCTGTTTCTTCCAGGAAAAGGATGATCCATGATGTCCTGTAGGGCCACTCCTCTGTCAGGTAGATCCATGATGCCAGACGGTCCCAGTGGAAGATTATCTGATTGGCTCTCAGCAATCGACCTGTCACCAAGAGATTCACACAAACAAAGAGTAATTAGTAAGTTCTGAGTAAGAAAATATTTCCCCGACCGATGTGGAGAAAGTCCACAATGAAGAATATTTGATTTTTATCACTTTTAGTTTCACAATTGTGCTTTAGAGAGCTTTTGTCAGCATCTTATCGGATGTAGACATAAAATGGTTAGAATTGGCAAAGGAACTATTTCTCTTTTTGTTGTTATACTATAATAAGAATCACAGAAAAGGGTTCAGGTTGCGGAAAAATATGGAGGAAAGTATCAACATGTGTTTAAATGTTAAAATACACACAGAACATTTTGGAAACGTATACATTAGAAAACCAAAAATTTTACGGGACAATGTACGTTTAAAAAAAATATATATATATATATATATATATTTTTTTTTTTTTTAATCACAAGTAGTGAGAATGTGTCTGAATTGCTTTAAAATCCAGGGCACTGAATAGTCCCGCACTCTATAGCCTTTTAGACACTGCCTGAGTGTACATTGCGCCTCGTTGATGTATAAAAGTCATGGAAAAATGAAGCTGGTTTTCTTTACCGGTGATGGAGACGATGTTGAGCAGTCTTCTCATAGTCTGTGGACTGATGTCACAGAACCAATCCTCAGTCACCAGGAGTTTGGTCAGATCAAAGGACATTTGTCTGGTGATGGTTCTCTGCATCTGGCGGCGGCGATATGTGTCCTTAAGAGAAAGTTTTACATCCTTTTACAAATCTGGTTTCATGATTTTGGTTTCACAGGTGGTTAAGCACTGCTAATTCTACTCTACTGCAGTTATGATACTGGACATGAAGCTCCAAAAATAAGGAAAAATAACCATTTGATACTTGCAGAGATTTACATTTCTCGTTTTTAGATATTCAGGATAATTTACCAGGTTGTTTTAATTATCTTTGCTCTACACCTTTACAAGCTTTTCTCAAAATCAGTACAGTCGAGATTTTTTTGTCTATTTAAGAGCTGGGATCTAGAAATAAGAAAATTATTATTAAAATAAGTCAAACCTTTTGCTCCATAAACATGACAATAGAAAAACATGATTTTGGGTTCAACTTTAAAGATTTTATTTCAAAGATCATTGATCATTTTAGAATTTAAAAAATAGGTTTATGTTCTTAGAATAAAAGTACTACTTTTAGTTAATTTGAGGATTTATTAAGATGGACCAACTACTAAGATCCTATTGCCATTTTCACTTTTGACATTAGTTTTAGTCACTGTAATCCAAATGAACTATCGTTAGGTAAATAAAAACTCAAAAAAATCCAAACCATTAGCTTAGAACTAACAAAGATACTTATTTTTGGGCTGTGTAAATTCTACTTTAAGTATTTCTTACAGTTGGCTTTTTTGTTGATTTTTATCCTTTTTTGAATGTTTCTCAGGAACTTTTTGTTTCTAGATTTTGATGCCTAATCAGATTTCTTGTAAAATAAAAATGACTTTCTACAGAGACAGAACATTCTATTACTTTCTTGTGATTTTCTTCTCAAGATTAGTGTTCTTTTTCTGTTTTTACGCTGCCTCTTTTTGCAGTGTGGAATGATGAAAAGTCCTGTTTGGGTTACTTCCACTCTACAAAGAGGTAGTCTAGATAAAGTGATAATTTCAGTCTTTTTATTGAAACTTCCTTCTCACCAGTTTTGCTGAAGCAGTTTAATAAAATGACAACTTTTTTTCCATCATTAACAAGCAGTTTAAAGCTATTTGTCAAAACAATCCAGCAAATTATCACCATAAAGTCCTTACTTGATAATAATATTAGAAAGAAAAAAACACGTAATGGATGTCTGGAGTGGACAAACTTGTGCAGACTCTAGCAAAGCCACTGTCCACAGCAGAAGAGTCATGACACACAGGAGGGCCGTCGACACAGATCTACAGGATAACATCTGCGATGGAATCAGACAGCTGTCATGGTCATGAGCCAACGCCGGGCTTTCGGTTGACTTTGAAGTTGTAATGCCAGTCTCATGACCTCTTTTTCAGAGAGATGGAACATATGGCTACCACTCAGTCAGAGCTGAAAAACTCCTGCATTGACAGACTCTTGCAAAGCTTACTTTTCGATACACGCCGACTTGCAGAACCACTTTTAATGAAATTGAAGTAAAACCATTTTTGCTGCGAACCAAAACCAGGAAGAAAGTTCAACAGCAAGGTATGATGGTGGAAGTTTAAAAACAAGTCAGCTTGTACACATTTTAACTTGTTAATACATTATTTTTCTGATATTTCTTCTTCTAACACTTTTTTAAATAAAAAAAATACTTAGCCACCCAGTGGGGGAGCTTTTGTAGGTCTCTGTTTTTCTCGAAAGAGTGTAAAAAAAATAGATGATGGGAAGTGTGGGGCAGGGTTGTGCAGTGCTAAAAGTCCCACCCACAACTCAAAAGCAAATGAACTCCTGCTGCTTTGCAGAAACTATGTCCTAAAAAATGGCACAGATTTTTGCTTTTTGGCAAAAATGGCGTAAGTAAGAGATAATGCCTGACGGACAGTGCGGAAGCCCGAACCATCTAAGGCAAAACGGAGGACAGTTGCTTCTGTGAAGTCCATTATTGTCTGATAATGCACACTTTGAAGGGCATTATCCCACTTATACCATGGTCACTTATGAAAGAAATATAAATTTAATCAATTTTTAGTACTTTTAGTTAAATTTTAGGTTTAAATAACCTTTTCACAAAAAACTGACTTTTGAGAAATGGTGCAATGCATAGTCATGGTAACATCTACAGAGACCGAACCAACCTCGGCTGCAGGAACAAATGAAAGCGATACGTGCTCATGGTCATAAAGGGTTAAACAAAGCATCAGCTCAGAGAAAAAGTTCACGTCTTATTGCTTGTCCTTGTCCAGATAATGAAGCAAAAGTTTCTTTCAGAGACAAACTTTTAGGTCTAGATAGTTCAATTCCTCCTTGTGTTATTTCGTACTCCTTAGATTCTTTTTATCTTTCTCTTTTGCTGGATCCTAGTCTTCAAAAAGATCAAATAACTAAACAGGTTAAAGTAAAATCGCTGGTCTTTTTCATTGTCTAGCTGCTGTGATAAACTGCAGAATAAGGTATGACTACCTATGTTTTGTTTTTTTTAATAATTGGAATACAAACTGGTGTTTAGGCCAGCGCAGTGATATACAACATTTGGGCTATGTGACTTTTTTTTTAAGTGTACATTATCACTGTCCATTTATCACTTTTTTATCAACACACTGCAGCCAATCAGAATTGGGTATTCACCTGGACCATGGTATAATCATTATAAAAAGACCACTGGGAATGCTTCACAATAGATCAAAAAGTGATAGGAGTACTTTAAAACCTCCTTACCTTGATTGAAATTTGAGCAAAGTTTACACCCAAAAGTGACATCACTTGTATTCTTTTATGTTAACTGAATGAGGTTCAAAATTTAAAAACTGGATCAAATTAGATGTTTTTTATTATCTTCGAAGAGTATTTTTGCAGTGTTTGCATTTATCAGCTTCCTTTAACTCCAGAAAACATAAATAAATATGGGAAGGAACATCAACCCCATTTCCTTCTTTCCAAAATCTAGCTGAAACCAGAAGCTGAAATCCCGCCCCAGGATAAAAAGCCCAGCAACAATAATTGAGGGCGCTGAACAAAGTTGAAGAACAAACAAATGCTGAACAAACAAGGCAGGGGGTGGGGGTAGAGGGGGTGAGGTCTCACAGGAAGGAAGAAGGCATCGGCGACAGCAGCAGAATCACTTAGCCTCCTGCCAGCAGACCTGGTGCCAGTGTTTTGTCACAGGGACCCACTGCTGCTAGGGCTTGTCATTAGGCTGTGGCAACACAGCAGGCAGGATAAACACCTATTACATCAATTACAGCAGGAATCTTGGCCGCACACAGGGCAACTCGCTCTTTGTTTTTTTTTTAATCATCTGAGCGCGTCCCTCCTCTGTTCTACAGCCTCTTGTGTGCTGAACACAGAAAATGTAAGGAATTTTGATCATTTTTGATTGTGCTCAGGAATCAAGTCTGATTAATGCGACAACAAAATTATAAATATTCAACGGTAGGTGTACCGGAGGTAATACCCTACCTGAGGTAGCTTGGACATTTGGTCCGGATAGAGGTATCCATACCAAATGCCCAAGCTACCTCAACCGGTACCTCTCAATGTGAAGGAGCAGCGTCTCTACTCCACGTTTTCTCAGAGTTACCAAGCTTCTCACCCCATCTCTAATGCTACGTTCACACTGCCTTCGGCATGCACATTCAAGCAACTACTTAAAAAAAAAAAAAGACTATGTAAACAAGGATCAACTGCTTTGCTTCCTAACTCAGCTCCCTCTTCAACACAATGGACTGGTACAGTGGCCACACAACATTGGATACCGCTTCAATCCGCCCGTCAATCTCACACTGTGATCTTCCCTCACTTGTAAACAAGACCCCAAGATACTTCAACTCCTCCACCTGGGGAGGAGCTCTCCACCCACCCGGAGAGGACACAGGATATATTTGGTTATCGGTTACAGTAGTGGGATTTATGTCTCTTAAGATTGACCGTCTATTTTTATCAACTTTTATTTTTGATGATTTGTCCCAGCGATCCAATAGTTTTTTAATCTGTTGGGTAACTAACACTGATTTGCAAAAAATTATGGCTTAATTTAGCTGTTTTACCCTTCGGTTTAGAGCGTTCTTGCTGCCCAACTTGCCCTGATCCTGAGCCAGACTGTTCTGAGACAACTTCCGGTTCTCCTCATCCAGCGATCCTGGAAAGACGCAGAAACGATTGTAAAGGTCAGTAGATATAGATATATTATTTATAGATATATTTATTTATCTGATAATATAAAAACAAAAAACCCTGCGATTTCTAAGATGATTTCCCCACCTTCGGTGGGCAGAGTCTCTCCACTGGTAGTGGTCGCCATGAAAAGTTTCTTAGCTGTACTGAATCCTCGGCTGTTCAGGAAAACCGGCAGGTGGACGATGTTCCTCATGTAGTCGTGTCCATTAATGTTGGAGTCTCTCAGCACACTGTTGAGGTTTTGGTTGATGGCTTTAATGATGATATGGGGGTCGCTGGCAAAGATGGAGATGAAAGGACCTTTAGAAAAAAGGACCCTCACCTAAAATGACAAAAAAGAAGATATAATTAACTCCTTTTATTTAACCAGAAATAATTGGAAATGTCCCAGAGAACGATGAGTTCCCCCCTAAGAGGATTCAACAGTCATGGATCTGCTACTTTTTCAGTTTTTGTTTTTTTACTATGAAATTTAAGAGTTCGCTGGAGGCAACAGCCAGGCACACTGCTTAAGCTTAATGTCTCCTGTGAGAGCCGGCTGTCCGCAGCCCATGAGGCTGGGGATTTCCTCTGCTGACTAAAGAACATTGTTTAAGTGTCACAGGACATCCATTTGTTCCCCATGCATTGATGCTTTGTTAACCCCCTCTGGCTTGGGCCGCGGGGTAATGAACCTCGGTACCTAAAGCAGCTGTCAGTGCCATAAACTCAGCCAACATCACATGATGTCTGCCTCTTTAATGAGCTGGCAAGAAAAGTACGCAACACAAGATTCAACTTTGCATGTGAGAAATAAGAAATTACATGAAAAAGTACTTAAAGACTATATAGAGTGCCTGCGGGACAGTTGGAGATCGCAATTGGGCTCAGAAGGGGATCACTTCACCCAAAAAACCTAAAACATTTATTTAACCTTTTAAGAGCTAAGATCTTGCCGGCGACACCTAAACAGCACATGCACTTAGACTTAGCATAACTCTTTGACTGTTTACGAAATTTAAGTGAATCAACTGATTCCATTGTGGAGAAAAGCAGCTTTGCACCATTGTGCAACACTTTAAATGAGTAATGTGTTGCATATCAATGCAAAACCATATATCAGGAGCTGCTTAACTTCACAGAATCTGCTGGAATTATGTTAATTGCGTAAACTGTTGCAAGTTACGGAAGACAAAAGAATGTCAACTCTGGATCACTGGCACCAGTGGTAATCCTTTAGCACTGAAAATGTTGCTGGCGGCGCCTAAATAACACATGCTCTTTGACCTGGCATAACTCTTTGACCGTTTACGTGATCAACGTAAATCAGTTTATTCTGACGCAGAAAAAAGCAATTTTTCATATCAGCTTTAACCAATTTGCAACACATTACTAACATAAAGTTTTGCATAACATTGCAAAGCTGCTTTTCTTTGGAGCAAAATCAGCTGATTTATGGCAATGGTGAAAAAATTCACTGTGGGATTTGGATCCGGATCCGTTGCACGGCAGTGCAGGTCATCCTCACATGAGCAGCTACATTCAACAGAGCATGCTTTTTCGTCATGGCATTAAAAAAAACATTATGTATTTTTGTTCATTTATTTCTGACGCCCGCAGTCTACTGTCACATTCTCTGATCGACATAATGAGCACCCCTGTCATAGACTGTTAAAGAGTAACACCAGTCAAAAGAATATAAACTGGATCTAAAGCTCCTGTGTTATTGAGCATTACGTTAACATTAACCTCGGAGAGAAACAGAGGCAGCAACAGAAACTACAGCAAAAAGAGATGTGTGACCTCACTGAGAAAGTTCAGATCACATGACTAGCTTTTAGGGCTGCAGGTGTTAAAGAATCGAGTTTTCCTTTACGATCTTGTGTAATGTAAACACACACCGTGTCCAGCATCTGCAGAACTTTGTCCTGTTCACATGCGTCTAATCCATCGATGATAACCGCCATGCGGGTCTGGTTCTGGGTGAAACCGTCGATTGTTTTGGCCATTTTGGACATCATCTCCACTTCGTGTTTGAGAACCTGAAAAAGTGACAAAACAATGACTCGGAGCAAAAACATGCCCAAACTTTTATCAATAAAAGACAAATGGACAATAATAATCATAAGCAAATGGAATTTCCCATCAGCTATAATAACAACAGCATATCAAAGGAATTTTCTTTGCAGCTGATTGGGTGGAATTGGTTAAATGCGTTATTCCACCTTCATAAATCCTTCGCTTTTGAGTTTGTGTAAGTTGTTGGCAGCACTGTGCAGACGCTTCCTTTGGGAGTTTAGGACGGAGACGGCCACCTGCCACCAGGTTCGGGAGTTGAGCAGCAGAGCCAGGCCCACCACGCTGGCCATGGCGATCAGCACCGCATTCACAGTCATATTCTCAGGGTCCACCTGGAGAACCAAAAGAAAACTTTTAAAAATTGAAACACAACTATTTAAAAACTGGATCAGCCTACTTTTTTTTATGGATTTCTTTCTTACATTCTCAACAAATAAAAATAACAAATCCACAAACAAAAACAATTTGTTAACAATTTGCATATTAAAAAAAAGGAAAAAAGCTTCCAGCCTATCTTCTATGCTTTTACACTCTTTTTCACACAGCATTTTTTCATCTTGGTTCACAACAATTTGAAAAAAGAAATACTCAGAAATGCCATTTAAAGCCCCATTTTCTTTTCATATATAAAGACAATGATAAGAGAACATGTTAAAAACATCCAAACAATTTTTATCAGTCGGTCTTTAGGAACATGTATTTTTTTACATTTAACTCACCTTAAAGATCACCAGCAGAGCCATTCCAGTGATCAGGCAGCAAACCGTCAATGAAAACAGCACGAAAGAGGGAACGCAGCAGGTTTTCTTCCATTTTTGACCTGCAGGATTCAAGGAAGTAAGATGAGGGGAAATACCGGGGCTCACACAAACACACTGTTCTGTTTCCAACACGTGCATAATACATGTTATTTTGAAAACATGTAATTATTTGTAAATGTTTCCTGGTGTTCAGTGTTCACGGTAGTCTGGTAAATATAGAATTTTTGTCAAAGACCTTTCAAGATTTCAAATAAAATGTTCTGACTATTAAGATGATCTTGACTCAAACTGATGAAATGTTATGTTGTTTGCAAAAAAATCATTTTTGCCTTCACCTTTGATCTCATCATTCATAAAAACCCTAAAGAGCCTGGTGGCCAAGAAGCCGAACTCCCTCTCGCAGGCATCAGAGAGTGTGGCAATCATCTCAGCCAAGGAGGTCTCGCCTCCAACGCTGGACAGTCGGTTATAATCCGTGAACAAGAATCTGTGCATAAGTGGGAGAGGGGGAAAAAGTTTGGTCTGACCCCAAAACTGAAGCAAAAATATTTTTTAAAATGGAAAAAAGGGCAAAACAAAATTAAGTGTCTGCTGTTAAATTCCTACAGATGAGGTATTTCCTCACCTCACAGGCAGCGCACGCGTGGTCTGCTCAGGAAGCTCAAGAGGGTTCACAAACATCAGTTTAAGCAGCAGCTCCAGGTAACCGATCTGCCGGGCCAGCCGAGTGCTGATGAGCCACGCCCACCTCCAGCTCTCCCGCTCTCGTCGGCTTCCAAAGTAAACCAGCACTGACCGTAGAAAAGAACTGTTAAATCTCAACAGAAATATTTGTTTCACAATTCTTCTTTATTTCTGCGCATTTGAGCAAAGATTTCGGCCCCACCACATCCTAAAAAAGTCACCTAAATTTTCATACACCTAGTACCCGCTGAAAATGAATTTTTGACATAGTGAACCCCCCCTGCCAAAGCGTGATGACATCACAGCAGGAAAAACCATCAAAAATATGATTGGGGCCAGAATCTCTAAAGAGGGCAAAACAAAATTTTCAAAATCCATCAATGAAACCAAACAACAATGTCGGGTATTGATACAAATTATTGAAATTATTATGGGATGGCCGCAGGACTTGTGGCTTGGCTGCCATTTTGTGGGAAACTTGGCAATCTTCACATTTTTGCACAACATTGAAGAATATTTTTTGAGCAATCTTCACTCAATTTAACACACATCTTAAGAATACAACCGCAACAAAAGTTTGGTTGACCTTAGACCTTGGGAAGATGTCGCCATCTTGAATAAAAAATAAAAGTCATGTTTATGCTCATCAAGAAATTTAAACTCCTAGACATTTCGATCAATCGGCTCCCAATTCTTTGATTGTTTACTGGAATATTGTAAACATTTAATAAATGAATTCTTGACTCGAGCTGAAAATGATGATGTACATACAATATGAACAAATTAGGAATATGGGCGTGGTTAAAGAAAAGCCTCTGTTGATAAGGAAATCTAAAAATTTACTTTTGCAAAGTCTTCTAAAAAGTTACATAGACCTGTTCGTAACCCAAAGGAGACCAAAAACTAAAATGGTTGCTATGGATAGAAAAAACGTACAGAAAAGACGCTGTTTTGAATAAAGTGTTTGTTTTTTATGAATTTGTCATGTCCAACTTCGATGGAGTTGCAGAGGCAGTAGAGGAAAATGAGAGGTGTGTGGCAGGTGCTCGGCCAGTAAGAGCAGGTCAAGAGTGGGCGGCAAGGGTGGTGGTGGATAGCGCCTGAGGGCCATACACGGCCAGTTGAATTTTTCTTTCAACTACTTTAAATCAACTTCACCAAAAAGTGAAATTAAAACTAATATTTTATGGAATTTTTTTGTATTCGTTTTGTCTTTTAACCGGGTATTTAACACATTAAATCATGAAAGGCCACCATTATGGTACCTCTGTTCATACAAATGTTTCTACCAAAGCACCACAGAGCATATTAGGAAAGATCATTTAAAATTTCTCCTCACCAAAAAAAATGTAGAGCAAGGCGAGGAGGCTGAGGGAGACGGCAATAGCTAACTTATGATCCAGGGTAAAACCCAGGATTACCGCCACCGTGCCAGAGAGAAGAAGAGTGAGGAAGACTACCAGCCAGGAAAACTGAAACAGCGGCTCGATCTGCTGCCCTGCAAAAGTCTTCATCTCATCTGTTGAGAAAGATTTGAGAAAAATGATACTTATATGATCATTTAGATGTTTTTTTCTGTTGCTTACAACTGCTCACCTTCTAGTTTTTTAAGAAGAAAAGACTTCCCGCTGCCCCACTGAGCATACAAGCCCACACAGATGGGGGGCTGCATGGTGGGCTCACTCAGGATGTCGGCTAGAGCACTGCTGTACAGGTCATAACCCAGCATGTCTCCATCTGACTCAGTGGGAGACAGGTGTTCTGATGAGGAAACAGAGATATCATATTAGAGAAAATAAACTATAAAGTTACTAAAACAACAAATCCATGTGTTTTTATCTAATGAGACAAAAGGGTCGTACTTGCTCCAAATATCTGCGTCAGGATGCTCTTCTGGTGGGTACAGTCAATGTTGTAAGGGGTTTCTCCAGCTTTGTTGGGGCGGTACAACAGTCGGCCATCTTTGGGGTTTCTCAGAAGAAGTTCAGCGAGTTTTCTGCTGCGTCCACGGATGGCAATGTGAAGAGGTGTGTCTCCTTTCTGGATTTAAAATAAACAGCAAACTAGTTTTTACTTTAAAGGGAAAAAAATAATTTTATAGGCCAGTGAAGTTCCTCAAAAAGAAAATTTTGTAAATACCCGGTCCACTGCAGACACTTTGGCTCCTTTATCAAGCAGCAGTTCCACTATTTCTATGTTCCTCATTTTGGTAGCTTTGATAAGCGGGGTTTCTCCTTCCTAAAATAAAAAAAAAATACATATAAAAAGAACTAATACTTTCATTGGGAAATTAAAGAAGTTCATGCTAAAAATTCTACAAAAACAATGTAAATTTCACTCATGGATATTTGGATTTTCAAACTTAAAAACTGATTGTTTCATGATAAGATTTTAATAGTTAAATAAGAATAAATTACTTTAGCAACATCTATTTATCATTTTTGAAGGTTGCTCACCTTTGTGCAGCTCTCTGTGTCGGGGTTACACTGCAGGATGTCTCTCACCATGATGGCGTTGCCTTTCTCAACTGCCCAGTAGAGGGCAGTCTTTCCATCCTAGTATAAAAAGATACAAAATACTGTTGATTTTATTTGTTTTAAACAAATAAAGGTGCTCCCCATCCTCCATGGCATGGAAGCTGCATCATTTTGGACGGGATAAAAATGTTTGACCTTAACTAAGGGGTAAATTTAATTTAATATTGGGTAACAGCTTTAATGTTTACATTTAAAACACAAGAAGGATTCCCGCTTTTCTTAAAATACAAAAAGAAAGAAAAAAAAACGTATGAAAGTGACACCTACCTGGCCCCTCACGTCTACATCAGCGTATTTGTTCAGCAAAGCTCGCACGATCTCCACATGACCTCCTCTTACAGCTCCAATCAACATAGTCTCTCCACTCTGAAAGAGTTCAGATTAAAACTTAGAATTGTGCCATTTTTTCCCCTTCTTACACTGACTGGGAATAACGATTTGCACCTCACCCTGTCTGGAATATTAACGTAGGTTCCCGCATCGAGTAAATCCTGCACAATTTCTGTGTGTCCCTCTTTGGCAGCAATGGCCAGAGCTGTGTTCCCATCCTTGTCAGTCATGTTAACGTTGGGGTTCCTCTTCAGCAGCTCCTTCACCACTTCGGTGTAGCCACCTCGAACCGCCACGATCAGAGCAGTCATTGAGTTCTATCAAAGAATAAATAAATAAAACACTTCAGGTATTCTCCAAGATTTCTTCAATTTCTTATATTTTTATGTTTAAACATTGGGATTTATTACATAGATAATTACATTTCTGCACAATTTGCTGCTATAAATCTATCAGATCGTTGATGTTCCATGTGCAACAGCCTCATCATTTGGTTTTTTTCAACACAAACTGCATAATGACTTGAAGGAGCACAGATGCTTCAACATAATTGTGATGATCCAGTATGTAATGCTGGCATTCATTAACGTGTTTGTCTCTCTAACAGGCACAAAAACATATTATTTTTCATATTTTAAGAGCTATTACCACCCATAATCTCTGTTTCTGTGTCAATATTACAGATAAGAGTGTGATGGAAAACAAATAATTCAAAGAAGCCAAATAAAAATGAACAATTAAACTAAATAACATGGTAATCCATTGTACAATATGAAATATTTGTGGCATAGCAAGAAGAGGCAACACTTACTGAAGTCATACTGTGAACATTTGTTATTTTAGACATTGTTATTTTAGACATTATTCCTTTTGAAGATCAGGTATAACCAGTTTTTCAACTCTCACTATAGATTGCAATCACAACCCATATATAAAGAAAGAAAATATCAACAACATAATCTCTATTTCATCTGTTAACTGTCAAAAGACAACAATGGACTGCAAAGACCATGTTGTTTCTGCAATTCTTTCTTATTGCACATTTAGCGAAAATTTTGCCCCCACCACATTCTCAACATTTGGACCCACCTAGTACCCGTTGAAAATGAATTTTAGGCATAGTTGGAGACCCCGCCTGGCAACAAAATGGTGACATAACAGCAGGAAAAAATGTCCAAAACAATGAATGAGGCAAAAATCTCTTGTGGGGGCCCCAAAAATTTAGATCAAAATCTTTGGCTCAAGCAGAGCGAAATGATATGATATATAATATGACCATGTTAGGAACGTGGGCATGGTTAACAAAAAACCTCAGTTTCCAAGGAAATCCAAAAATGTACTTTTGCAGATTTATCTAAAAAGGACATAGACCTGTTAGGCACCATCAGGCGACCAAAAAGTAAAATGGTTGCCATGGAGAAAAAAAAAAAAGAATAGAAAGAAAAAATGAATTAGTCATTTTCAGCTACAACCAGGGTGGCAGGGACAGGGGGAGAGAGTGAGGGACATGTAGCTGCTGCCCAGTCAGTGAGGGCGTGTCAAAATAGGGTGGCATAGGTGGGTAGTGAGGCTCCAGCCTTTAATCATTGTTGCTTCTGCGGGGGTTGTTTCAACGTGCTGTTAAATCAGCTAGGTGCAGTCTTCTACTTACAGCTCCTTCCTGATCCACATCAGCACCATTGGCTAAAAGGTGCATCACACAGTCGTAGTGACCCTTCCTGGCAGCCCAGATCAGAGGAGTGGTACCATACTGCAAAGAAAAAGGTTAATTAAGGTCCATTAGTTTTTTTTTTTTTTGTCAAATCACATCACTTTTTCATGGTTTATAAATGGTATCCTCTTGGTGCCTTGGAGGCACAATATTTAAAAATTTGAATCAATTTTTGTTCTAAAACGGTCACTAAAAAATGATGATGAGATCACGGCTCATATTTACATTCACCAAACTACTTCTGTCAGTCTTTCTTCAATTCCACTAACTCTTACCTCATTAAAAGAAAAATAAGCAAAGGTAAACAACTTAGACACAGAATAGAAGGGCATTGACAGCATGATACAATTCACATAGGAAGACAGGATAAAAAATACGATAGAAGGGAGGTTTAAAGATTTAAAAATTCACCCGTCTGCACAATGAAAAACAAGTGACTGGTAAACATCGGTCAGTCTGCGGTTACCTTGTCTGAGCAGTTAACCTTGGCTCCATGTTGCAGCAGAAGATGCACGATCTCTGCGTGACCACGACCTGCCGCCCAGATGATGGGGTAGACACTGTACTGTTGGGCAAGAGCAAAGGGCTGAAGTCATTCCAACATCTAATGATCAGTGGTCCATGTGTTGTTGTACAAATGCTTTAAGCCTCTTTAAACTAAGAAGCTTCAGGCTTTAAAATGCTCAATTACAACAACGCAACTAACTGTTTAAAATCCCAACAACAATGACCAAGAGGCCTTCAGTTTTAAAAACCCAATCCGATGATAATCGTGTTTTTCACATGTTCTTGTGACATTTTTCTCATAATGGAGCACATATATTGGGAAAATTAAGCTTAAAACGGCATCTCTGAATATTTCTTTATTTAAATCAATGTGAATCAGGAACAGACCAAAAAATTGCAGTTGAAAAAGAAAATATTTATGGTGTAGAAAATAGGATGAGTGGGCCACAAGCTCCCAGCTCCGCTCCATTCGGATGCATCCACTTGTAGACAAATAGATCCAACTGCGTCTTTATTTTCTCGTCTGAGCTGGAATCTGGCTCAAAACTGTACATCTGTATAGTTCTGATAACGCTTACTATTTATGTTGCACCAGTAATGTTAGGTTGTGGGTTTAAGGAGCTTTAAGCTTGTAGGAGAGCGCGTAAACAGAAAGCTCCAAGCAACAGGGAGAAGGTTGCTCCATGCAAATTTTCCTGCCTGCAACTGAGGTACATTTCTAATGACCTACTGCTGCTCTGCAGAAACTATGTCCTAGAAAACATTGTTTTGTATTTTGCCTAAAAACAGCATAATTATAATAAAAATAAAAAAAAAACACTGGGAAAAAATTCAAAGTAGCTCAAAAGTAATCAGGGTGAGTCTTTAAGAAAATGCGCACACCGATGCAAACGATGAGAAGACTTGTGTCAATACCTGTCCAGTAATGTTGGGGTTGGCCCCCTTTTCTAAAAGAAGCTCGGCCACATCTGTCCGGCCTTTGTAAGCTGCCCACATCAGAGCAGTCCATCCTCCCTGAACAAAGGAGAAAAAGAAGGACAAGAATTTTCATAAAACAATGCAACAGCTTTTTTTCCAACAATGGATCACTGATATGCTTTCCATTATACAAATGGAAAGACTCCGATCTTCAAGAACCTGCTTATTGAACACTTTTTCAGATATCTAGGGACCATTTCTCTCTCATTTGGAAGTGGTCAGACTGGAATGAAGTCAAAAGATTTAAGGCAGAAAAGGAAAAACAAAAAAACAAGGAGGTAAATCCTGACTGATTTGATCTTGTCGCTCTTATGCATATATTGTCAATTTCTATTTTTTTTCTGGCACAATGTTTTGTACACATCAGAGCCTATTATTGTCCATGTTGTAAATGGAAAAAACAGATAAAAAAATAATAGTAAAAAAAACAATGCAACACCTGAAGTTCTCTCCACATAACCAGAACAAGTCTGCAGATCCCACTTAGAGTCACATAATCACCATAAAGTGCAAAAACAATACAATGGTTTCAGTTTGGGCAGATTTTCTATTTATGGATATTTTTCCATGATTGAGTGGAGTCACTTTTCCAAATACAGCTGCGATGACTTGCAGTGGCATTTCCAGTGTAGACTGAACACGCCCTGACTGACTCATCCAACATGCTGTTCAAACAAAAACTTATCAATGAATCAATTTTATAAGCCAAAATAATGGTGGATCTTTGTCTTTCTTTTAATATTTGTCTCCTGAGATAGTAAAGTAATAAAACAAGATTTCATGCTTTTAATTATTCTAATTAAGTGAAGTCGTCATGACAACAAGGAGACTTCAACAAAGCCCAGATGAAACAGCTACATTGTATATCTGCTAAAAGCACAGGCAGTTCAGGAAATAGAACTAACATAAAAGAGACAGGCCATCTTCCGGAAAGTTATTTAATTTAGAGTCAATTTCTAAACTAAATGATTATCTTGTTTAATCTGAAATTGCACAACCCTTTTATCTAACCAAGAGCAGCTAAATAAAACAACAAAAAATGTTAATTTGAAATTATTTCAGATGTATAACACAAAATAAGTTCCAGTATGTTCTCTAAACAGAGAAATGTTTCATGTAACAGTCCACGTCCTTACCAAGTCTCTGTGCTCCAAGTTAGCATGGTTCTCCAGCAGCTCCCTCACCACCTCGATGTGTCCCTCCTTAGCTGCTGAGATCAGCGCAGTCCAGCAGTCCTGCAGAGAGAGTCAGGTTGTTACTCCGAAGTCTCCATTCAGACTCCAAACTGCCCGACAGCGTAGGTAAAGAAACCCCTTAGGAAAACCAAAGATGGGCAAAACTTCCAAACCTACCAGCTGGTCATACCAAATGCTCATAGGAACAAGATGTCGCATTGAAGATAACCAGAGGGTCAAACTACCAGAAACTACAGGATGTCCGACTTCTCCTCTTCAAGTGAGAGTGAGCAAAAGCTTGAGTGAGCCATGTGTGATCGTAGGTTGCGTAAATGCGTGATGTTAATAGAAGGTGTGTGAGCAAACACGCACAGGCGTAGGGCTGGATCTGAAGACACAGGGTGTTGTCTGGTGAGAAGATACTATCATTTAGTCAAGAGTGAAGGTAAAAGTGTGTAATGAGGTGTCATTGTGGCATAATGGCTTATAATAAGCACTGTGAGTGGTGAGTTCAGCAAGATGGAACATCAAGGCCATCAGTTACGTCTTCATGGCTAAAAGAACTATGTTGTAACCACAAGTGTTGTTTTTCACCTGTGTTTAAACTGGGCTGTTTTTAGGGATTTTTACATGAGAAGGAGTGTGTTTGGATTCTTACAACATCATCCAGATCAACGTTGGCTCCTCTCTTAATGAACTCTTGCACTATCTCCAGGTTGCCCAGCTCCGCTGCGACCATCAGGGGGGTTTGTCCATTCTAAAACGAAGAACAAAAGGAAACGGCAATTTCTAAACGATCGCAGAGCCATTTTTTTTAATGGTATAGTCAGAAACTACTTACAAACTATGGCAAACCTTAACAGTAATTATTTATGTGTTTGAAAGTCTAAAACTGACTTTTATGCGACGTTCACGCTGACCTCGGCAACGTGCGTTCAACCGACCACTTCCAATAAAAAAATCGATGTAAATGAGTGCAAATATGCATTTCGGGCTTCGCCATTCAAAACTCTTGCGTTTATGTGATGCCACACAAATTTCAAGTCTGTTTTTGGGCTCTACTTACAAAACCCGTCACCAATGAACATGATTGAAAGCTAAACCACTTTAACTTTGACCAATCAGGAACTCGGATTGGGTAGTGACGTTCTCTTTAATTCACGGAAATGCCAACCGTTTGAGGAGGAGAAACTAATAATTGTAGTTTGAGCATGGACAGAAGCATATGACACAAAGTCTTTCATATGCCAGAAAAGACCTGTGCAATTGCAGTGGTATCGCCCCAATCGCTGCAGAATGTGACACCTGCTGGCGACTGGAATGTTATGCCTGTAGTGCAATCGCAAGCAAATCGCGTCATTTAACCTGAATTTATTTCATTTTATAGAGTGCACGATAACGGAGTAGATCTGTCCAGAAAATGTATTTTTAACACTGCAGATGAAGAAAACTTAACTGAAGAAGTTATAGTAAATACCAGACTCCACACAGACACTGACAGACAAAGAGAGAGCAGACAAGATGAAAAATTAACCAATAGATATCACATATATATATCCCATATTTTGCATTAGACTAAAGAATGTGATTCGCCTCCTTATTGTCTGCTTTTGCCCAGAAAATGAAAACTCCTCTGCCTTAGCGCGTTTACAGACGCAGCAAGTGAGCAAGATTTTGTTCACGTTAAAAATCAACGCTGGACTCAATTGCGTTGATTGAAAAGTAGAAACGCCACCAGAAGTTATTCGCAGTTATTGCAAAAAGTTGCAAGCAAAACCAGTCACCATTAGTATGTACTAGACGACGCACTTGTGGATGCGATTTATGGGATTTTTGAACACTGTGAAGTATAAACCAGCCTTAACAATCTGGCTGCATGCAAGGAGCCCACATGTCTCGTGAACAGCACTGATGGGCCCCTTGCACAGTCCGCAGGATTTGGGGGTTAAAAAAAAACAAATCAGTTTGACAAATCTGCGTCTCACCTCCTTCACCCTCATTTAGCCTTTCATGTTAAGTGTGCACTACAACCTGTTGCTTGCAGCATGCCCATAGAAGAAAATGTGCATGAACGAATTGCTCTATGGCCTCACCGAGCGGTCTACAACCTTGATACTTTGTGTGGATCATCCGCACAGGTTTGCCCATCTTTCACCCGCAGACGCCTGTCTACCCATAAGGGTAGTTGTGACTAAGACTTAAAGTAACAGGCCCTTTTAAAACGTTCAGGTAGTTTGGTCAGGGACTGTTTCCTTGGATTGTACTGTTTGACAAACGTGAAAGATCACAGGAACTTTGGTGCGGAGCCAACAAGTGAACTCTGATCTGCCTGAAAATGTAAAGATCAGTTTGCTGGCAGGTGAACTCTGACGTGGTCAAATTGCAGTGTAAATGGAGAGCGACAATCCAACACACCAGCGAGCAACTGGTGCTAACTGATGCTAATTCTTGTTGCTTTTTGAAAGTTAAGGATTCTTAATATTTGATAATCAGTGTTACTTTTTTTTCAATATTTACTGTGTTCAGACAAAATGGCCCCAAAAACACTTAAGCTGAGTAATTATTTAAACTGTAGAGTTTGATCTTCTCTCACAAATACAAACTAAACAAAACATTACGTGAATTATGCAGCTGAACTATCCAAAAGTATGAAAATACTCAAACTTCTTCTGCATTTGATTATTTACAATTTAGATGCCAAACTGAACTAATGTTTTAACTTATGAAAGATGAAAGTTAATTTTTAAAAATCCATAAACTGTTGTTCCCAATTATGTATTCAGGTCATGTTTTGGATCTATTTTAATACGGAATTAAATCTTTGTTTATTTGCTGGGTTTATGCTGTTTATGAAGTTATGCTGTTTGTCCTCTTTTTGCTGTTGTCCCGCATAAATAAAGGATTAACCAGTGATTGAAGTACGTAACAACAACAAATAAAGCACCTTTCTGCCTAAAAGTGTCTAAATTAACTTGGTGTTCTGCACCAACAGAGGGATTTTTAGTGACTTACATCACTCCTGCTGTCCACATCCCTGAACTTCTCCAAATGTGCTATTATGGCAGGCAGGTCCTCCTCCTCCACATAGTTGAACAAACTCTGGACAGCCAGAGACGCCATCTTCAGGGAGGTGGTGGTATCCATGGCTGACGGTGGATATCCTGTACACCACTGTAAGGCAAGACCAGATCAGCATGTCCAGAGGCAAAGTGCAACATCTGTTTGGCTTGTGCAGTTACGCAATAATATATAAAATGCACAAACAAATTAAATAAATAATAATAACAACAGTAAATCCAGGAAAAGGATGGGGATTTTATATTAAATTGATAAAGCAGCGCTGTTCGAACACTTCCAGGACATCAAAAACAAAAGTTAATGTCCTGTGAAAAATAAGAAAAAAAAATAACCAAAAAGCTGTAAATAAACTCACATGACCCATAAAAACGAATCCAATCAGATCTGAGGAAATTTCTTATTTCCTTTAAAAGCAATGACAGATTTTTCTAATTGGTCTTCAAATTAAAAGTTCCTACAATGAGCATGCTCATTAGTTCTTCCCAGTTGTACTATGCGCATCCACTCAAGCTGAAAATATAACCCGATACTCGGCATAATGACATGAAAGCATCCCAAAGTCCTGTCTGACAGTAAAACGGGTCGTTAAATTCTGCTAAGATTGAACTCTGATCGTTAAACTTTGACTTTTTGAGTAAATCTGTATTCCGTTGTTGTATTCTGAAATCAATTGACGATCTGAACTCTGTGTACAAAACAAAAGGAAGTGAAAAAGTACAACCAATGCAACAACTTATAAAAATAAAAATTGAAAAAAACTGCACTGAAAAACCAGAATGCAAAGGTGGAGCAAAACAACTATTTAGAAGGAAATCAATGCAGATTATTAAATGCAGTGATATATAAAATATGGATTATTAAAAAGCGAATCCATCTTTACTTAGAAAATGCAATATTGATCCAAGGTTGCATCAACTGATTCATTAGGAACCCTATTAGGTCAGTCTTTTCCCCACTCGTGAGTCAAAAAAATAGCATTTATCTTTAATTTTCTTCCATATCAATAGTTTTTCTCAGACCTTTAACGCATCATAACCTCAGACAAAGAAACTCTGGCCAAATACAATTGCTTTTGCTACATTAAAGTTTAATTTGATCGATAAAAAACTCATTTATAATTCATCAAGTTAGGCTTTTCCATCATGATGGAGGATAACTTCCTGCCCGACCCAACACAGAATTTAATAAGCAGCTTTCATCTCCATGACAACGCATTTTATGTAATAGCCACCAAACACAGCTCGTTTGAAAAAAAAAAAAAAAAAACTTTCAAATCCTTGGAACAAGCAGCTCAGGCAGAGGTCAAAGAACACTTGGATGTCATATGGCTGTAAGTACAAAGGATCAACAGTTCAGATGAAATCTGGGAAGGCAATCAATGCCTGTCCAAACACTGACTTTTTTACTTTTAAACGTGTGCCTTGTTTGCGGCCCTTTGTCCCTTTTGTCTGCATATCACTTGTGAACAGGCCCTATCACACAGAGACAAACAGAAATCCTTTGTTAACAGTGACACCAAAGGGAGCCTGCTGACACACCCTCCTCAGCTCCCTGTCTCCACACAATGGCTTCAGACTAAGACCACACAGGAAGCAATCGGTGAAAAGCTTATCTCTGCCTTTGCCCCTCTGTTCAGCAGCAACCACACAAAATCCCCCCTCTAGAAATTAGACAGTAAAACACCTAAAATAGTCTTCAATCCAAAAAGAAAAAATCTAAGAAAAAAAACAGTTAACCCTTACCTTGGTGTAGGGTCAAAGTTACTGAATCTTTAGAGTCACTGATGATTCCTCACGCTCACTACAAAAAAAACTGCTGGGCAGACGACCCAGCATCCCCCTTTTTACTGAGAGCTGAATATTAGATGAGGGGGACAGCCCACGCCCATCTCCTCCCTTCACACAAAAGACACACAATCCCATTTCTGCTCATTCCATGTAAAGGCTTTGGATCAGCGGATGTAGACGAAAAAAAACAGTTAGGATAGAACAAAATGAATGCCTTAGTTACAAAAGGGCTCAGTAAACAAAAAAATGAATATTCAAAATCAAATCCACCAAACTGAAAATGCAATGTTGATTCAAATTTGTAAATTGGTTTGCTTTTGTAGCATTTCAAAAACTATTTTTCAGGTAAAAAATGCTCTTTTGATAGTTTTCAAAGTAATAACTCAACAGTTTAGTAGTAATACCTTCGTTCAATTTAAAAACTATTTATAAAAGAGAAGGTATTCATAACTAAAAATACATGTATGTTTATTTTAGAATGTAAATTTAAAAATCAATTCAACCAAAAGATGAGACTATGGATCATATTTAGTAGCAAAAAAAAAAAGATTTTAGTGACTTTAATAAAATTAGTATTTTAATCATTAGACCCTTGGCTAATGTATGCTTAAAGTCCAACTCCAACTATATTTTTTTCAATTTTAAAGGGCCTATACCATGCTTTTCTTAAGCCTTTCAGAGTTAACTATATCCATATTTATGATCATATATTACCTTTGGCACATGAAAGAACAAATGATTTATGAAATACTAGTTATTTTTGTGAAGATTTTCCTACCCAGAAGTAAAACGATTCAATCTCTGAGACAGCACCTTTTGCTCCTTGTGGGTGCTGCGCATTTGGTAACTTAAACCTAGAGCCGGCCTCGACAGCGTGTCTGTGTTTCTCCCACAAAACACCCACATTTTTGCAGAGATAGATGTGCATATTGTGTATCTGCCTTTAGCAGCGCGGACGTTAATTCCAAAAATGTGACAGCTGACCCAGCGTTTATTAGAAACCACAGACAGAATGGTAATGGGTTCATTTTGCGGTGAAATTCGGTCACAAAATGTAGACAACACTAGATGAACATTTCAGAAATTATTGAAATGATGAGAAAATTGTATTCTGTTCTGATTAGCACTGGCTAATAATCCATGTTCAAACCAGTTCTTCTAACTCGCCGCTCGCTTTCTTTTGTACATGCAGCAGGAAATCATTTGCCTTTTTCTGCAGCCGTCTTTCCAATATGACCCATCTCCTTGTGCCATTTGTGCAGATTCCTCACCAGAATGTTCTTTGGCGTATGCCACCGTATGAAGTTTAAATGCTAAATAGAATGAACGCTTTTTGGCCTACACAATACAAGCACCACAGACACCCGGTGGCTGCACCACTATTAGAGACCGGCGTCCAACTGTAAACTCAGAACAACTCAGAAATGCTGAATGAATAAAAATACTGCTTTGGGGTTGTTTACAGTAAGGAATGAACATTATAATAAACTTAAAAACTCAATATGTTGACTTTTTTATGATATAGGGAAGGCACTTTAAAAACGTTTCCGTTGGTCTTTTAATAATGATCATGCAGCTTTTAGCCAAAGTTAAAAAAACGTATGCAATTTTTAAGACATATTTTCTGTACATCGGTAGAAGTTTATTAGAAATTTGCCTCTGAGTTGTGGGCGGGGCAGCGCGGAGCAACCCCTTCCCCTTTCCCGTCCCCTTCCCGTCGCTGAGAGATCTCCTGTGTAACCTTTTAGCCCAAACCTAACATGAGATGCACAAAAAAAAAAGGCGAGCAATATTGAATCTATCCAGCCGTACAGTTTTGAGCCAAATGCCAGCGACGAGAAAAACGAAGACATACATGGATTTACTTGTCTACTAGTGGATGCATCAGAATGAAGCGGACCAGGAAGCTTGTGGCCAACCCAGCCAATTTTCTACATCATAAATACGGTCTTTTCAACCAGCATTTTTTGTCCTCTCTTTGTTATTAAACAATTGGAATGAAGAAATACTCAAAGATGCTATTTTACAGTTAATTGTCTTTATATATGCCATCCATCATCAGAAAATGCCACAACATGTTGAAAACACCAAAAACACAATTTTCATCAGAGTGGGTCTATAAAATATAAATATCCATTGACAAGAAGCTCAATTTTATTTGGACTGTGTGCTTTGTTTATTTTTTGAACATTGTGTTCAAAGTTTTTTTGGACCAACTTTAACAAAATCCACATTGTGTGTATATTGTTGCAAAATCAATGAGGATTTAATTTTTGAAAACAAAATTACAGTCACACAGATTTCTGTATCTGTGCACGCAAACAAAGAAACAAATAACTAAATAAAACACTAAAAAGGCCACAAAGTAAATTGTTGCTCAAATGTCATCTACACAACTTCAAAGCTGAGCATTGCAACTGAGCAGGCAACATTGGATAGGATCTCTAAATTTAACCAGTCAGCTTTCATGGCAAGTCATGAGGGTATGAAACTGCTGACAAAACATACCCAGTGTACAGATGAAGGAGAGGGGGGAAAACTTTACTAGTATGTCTGGAAAATTTCAATCTAAGCACAGGGAAGTGAAGTTTCCAGACCGAACATGCTACTTTTAGCTCAGATCTCAATTACTGTGTTTTTGAGGGTGTATAAATGAAGGTTTTTCAAGCGGCGTGCACAGAAGTCAAAGGTCTGTGAGTTTACACAAAACAGTTATGTTATTCAAATACATCCTTCTGACTGAAAGGAAAAGTTAGTTTGTAGGTCAAATACGCATAACAAGTATAAAACCTGTCAATATAACAACACATTTTGACGGTTAAGTTAATTTTCTTGCATGTTTTGGAGTTGTGGCTTGAATTTTTCACGAATGTAAACATTTACGGAACACATTTGGCTTGACATGAGTCCGGGGGTGAGGGGTTATAAAATGTCGTTCCTTTTTTATTTATCTGAGTTAAATTTAAAAAAAAAATGCAACAAACAAAAAACTTTATGTTTTTGTAAAAGAAAACAAAATTAAAACAAGCTAGCCAAACTCTGAGTAGCTAAACAGCTAACAGTAGCTAACAGGTTTCTTCACTTTGATCACTTTTCCAAACCAGGAAAAAATAGCGTTATTAAAAACATAAGGCGGCCTTACCAGTAAAGGTTTATACTTGGTTCGGTATTGTACCAATTTTTCTCCGGAGTGTTTTCTCTAAACCGCTGTCATGGTGAGGGGAAAAAGGACGCTGGGTAAATTACCTGCTGCAAACTTTTACAGTCATTTTCAACTAGAAATGTCAGCGGACTGTAACTCCGCCCCCTTCTTTTCTCTTTATAGTTGACAGCTGTATCAGAGGGGAGCATGCGCAGATTGAGTCACACCGTTTTTAAATGGGAGACACAAAACCCCATCTAACGGGATTAAAACTGTAGACGGGATTATCAGAAACGATGGGGGTCAAGACAAATTACCACACGGAACATCAGCAGATGTGTAACCAGTTACAGTTATTTACTTACATACTTTGTGTTAAAATGTAACTTAGAGTAGTTAAGCAATACGTTTTTTGTTTAATTTACATTTATCAAATTTAATTTTAAAAAATTCTAATCCCAGATTACTTTTTTCTAAACTTTTTCTGCATAGGAACAATCTTGCATTAATGAGACTTCACAAATATCTTTTATTTTGATAGTTTTATGGTTTAAAACCATTACTTTATTATGATTCTGATGGATTCTGCAACCTTTAGACTAATAAGCAACATATTTTCACATATCAAAATCCGACAGGAGCCACGAAACTCCATCTTTTTTTCTTAGAAGGGAAAATAACATTTTTAACATGATAATATAATTTAAAATACATATTTAAGATTTTGCATGTACAAAAGCCCCAAATAAAAAAACGTTTTCATTTTTTCAGAATAAAACTTCCTTTAATCTTTTATCTCTAAAATAATTTCAAAATAAAATAACACCTTTTCCGTGTTGCCTGAATTACTCATTTGAAAATGAAAAGCCAAAAATGGCATTACCTATGTGTTCATCACCTTGAAGATGTTTCCTTTTAAATAAGATTTTTAATCCTGTGTATCCCTATGACTACGTTTTAGCTGCTAAAGACATTACATTATTTTGTGTTAATTATGAAAACCAACCAATATTGCTTAAGTACTGTAATCAGTTACACAAAGTAATTCTTCTTTTTTTTCTTAGAATACCCATTTACCTGACTTAAAAGATGACCAAATTTTGTTTAGGATCCAACCAAAAAAAAAGTATTTATATTTACGACTAAATGTTTTTTTTTTCTTGTTTTTTCAAAGCAATGTAAAAACTGTTTATTTTAAAGGAGATTTTCAGCTATTACTCTAAAATTATATTTTAAAAAATCAAGCTAAGATTAAACTAAAGCTAATTTAATATATTTGCCTTAAAACTCTGGATTATTTTTTTCTTCAAAACCAAACAGCAACTGAGGTATAAAATAGTGGTGCTATTTATTCTGGTGATGAACAAACCTTTTGGCACAGTGACAGCTTCAGTAGACCCCTTCATAAATTTGTTATAAGCATCAGCCAAATCGATTTCTAGCAATTTGTCTGTCACCCTGCTGTAGGGGAGTCAGCTGTGCCCTGTAGATCTGCTTCCTGTTTGCTGTGAGTGAACTATCAACATTATGATTCATTTTGTTCAAAAAAGGGTACAGATTTGTTTGTTTTTTTTATTACATTTTTCCATTTTAGTCCCAACTTAGTTAAATGTTTATAAAAGGAAGTGCAAGCATGCAAGGTTTATACATCAAATCCTGCTAACTCCTTTATAAATGGGTTATTTTAGTGTCAACATCTTACATTTGTGTTTTTTTTCCAAGAAAATGAGTAACATGAATAGATTATAGACAAACACAAAGACGGCGAGCACTGTAGTGTTTAAAAATAATTCTCTTTATTTTTGCCACATAAATCAGAATTTTAATGTACTGTTATACAAATCTTTCCATAAATTTCCTTCTGACAGAAAAATAACCATCAAGTTACACAGGCGCACGCACACAAACACACGCAGCCACACGTTCACACAAAAACAAAGACGCGCCATTTATGATTTGGCACTTTGGACACATGGAGCAGTTTGCATTGATCTGTTGGTTCGGGTGGCCATGCAGTGCAATAATTGCTATGTATGTAGAACAATCCCACCACCCACCCCCACCCCCCGCCCTCAGCTGGGTCGCCCCCTCACCCGCACACGACCCGGGCTACAGATACATGTTTACTGGAAACACATCCACATGTACGGATCACATGAATACTGGTGCACACACAGAGTTCTGGCAGGAGTATGCAAATGTTAGAACGTCTTAGTAAAAAATGAAGAAATGCACAGTTCACAGCTCGATCTGCCACCTCGCTTTGACTCAACAAAACCCAATTATTTCATTTGGAGATTGAAAAAAAAGATAATTATGGTTTATAAAGAATGGGGGAAAAAATTCTACTTTTTCCTAAAGAAAACTTCATTTTCTTTTAATAAATGCGATAAACAATCCCCAAAAAAATACCTAAAAAGGAGGCAGTGTGGACTTGTGTTTTAAAGAATAAACAAAATATTTGAAAGGCTTACAGTGAGCCAGATACTAAGAACAAGAAGAACCAGTATCTCTTTCATCATACAGTAAAATGCATCCTGAAAAATACCCAAATGAGAAGCAGACACAGTAAGAAAGAACATTTTAGCCTCATCAGCTGGTCAGGATTTAATCCAAAAGTTCTCACAGGCAGCCAAAAAAAAAAAAAGAAATTGCTTCATTTTGCTTGTAACGGTTGACGATTAGTCAGATCAGATTTATGTGGCTTTTGCAGGACTTGATAGCAAAACTGTGCAAGTCATCATCAAGAATGTTCATAATGAGGTCTTCAATGTTTTAAGGACGTTTTAGGTAGTTCTACTCAAGAAGCAATCCGAGAACCAGTGCTGTGACAAACGTGAGGAGATGAAGCACTTTCTAAACAAAAACAACACTTGATGCCCTTTGAAAACACACCTTCTCAAATGACTCACATTTTTCAAAATAAAAGAAAAGCTGTGCATGTGAAAAATGTAAAAATTAACACTCCAGTTTTTTTTTCTTGTTTTTTTTTTTATTTCCCATTTCTGGAGATGGACAACATTTGAATTCCGTTCTGGTTTTCTGTCAGTTCTCCGCCACCGTTCCCAAAAAAACGTTTCTTTTTTAAATATTGTTATCACAAACATCTAAATACAAAACACGTACGACATGAAATCTTCTTGAAGATTTTTTTCTTCTTTTAAAAAGACAGATATTAAATAATAATTTTAGTATTCCTAAGGCCTGTTTTAAAATTGGCAGCTGATGATAAAGGTTATTTTTCTTTGTACACACCTTCTGTTCTCGGCCATCAAATCCAGACGCCAAACCCCCCCCCCAACATACTGCGAATGCTGCTCTATCTGACACTAGAGTAACTGTGTTTCCTGCTGTCCAATTGAACTCAGAGTACATCGAGGGTTTAAGGCAGCTTGAAGGTTTTCCATTAATGTAACCACAATTACTTGTTAACTTAAACTCCATCTTGGTCTTTTATCCATGTCAGTGTGACTGCTGTCGTCTTTCCTACTGGATGTGACTGAATTTTTTTCTGATAAGAATACTTTTTTTTTTTTTTTATTGTTATTTTTACTTTTTCTTTTGGTTCTTGGTCAGGTAAACAGACTCAAAACAGTCCCCGCCTCCTCCCGCTGCCCTGTCCAGAGCCTCATGAGGTCTTGTCCTTCTGGTTGCAGTTACTGTCTGTGCTGCTGCGATCTGACTGGCTGTCCTTCTGCTGGCTTTCCTGCTGCTCTTTAGCCTGGCGATGCTTCGATTTGACAGGCAGGGCGAGCACCACCAGCAGACACAGGAGGTGTAAGCAGAAGTACCACGAGCTGTGAAAAAAAAAAAGTTATTTTTAGCCAACTTTGTGGTCTTTTAATCCCTTTTATCATTCAATTATTCCTTTCAAATGAGCTTTTATTTGACAGTTTTACTAAAACGAGGCTCAAACTCTGGTGATGCTTAGCTTTTACTTCATGAAAACTGTGTTTTTAACATGTTCTTGTGGCATTTTTCTGATGATAAAGAAAATTAAGCTTAAAAATGCATTTCTGAGAAATTCTTTATTCAAATTGACGTAAATCAGGAGCAGATTAAATAACTACGCTTGAAAAGATTGCAATCATGACATCACAAAACAATGGGAGTGCCATAAGCTACTTGCTCCACATCCAATAGCAAACTAAAAGATCCACGTTTGTTTTCCTTGTTCAATATTTCTCGCCATTTTTATTGCATCAGTAATGTTAGAATGGGTGTGGGAGGGGCTGTAAGCCAGCGGAAGAGCGTGTAAACACATAGTGCACGCTAATGGTGATGGGAAGGGGGGCAAGGTTGCTCTGTGACAACATTCCCATCAATAACTCATAGAGAAATTTCAAATAAATGACTGCTGCTCTGCAGAAACTATGTCCTAGAATATGACAGGTTTTTGGATTTTGGCTAAAAATGGCATAACCATAAAAAAAAGAAATAACAAGGGAACGCTTTTAACAGAGCTCCAAAGATGATTGGAGTGGCTCTTAAATACATTTATTTGGTCTCAAGTTTATTCCATCCAACCCTTTGGCTCCCAAACAAATAGCTGCTAAGTGTTTTTTATGGGCTGCCTGGGAGCCACTTGCTGATGACCAGACATTTATATCACGGCGGATACCAAACAATGTTAGAGCCGCTTAGTTTTATTTCCTCCCTATCTCTCCCTCATTAAACTGTCTTGTTAATTGTAACAGCCTAACAGCAGAGAGCCAGGCTAATAAAAGTCCTCATTCTTTAACAACATAGGCCGAAAATCCATTAGCTATATTTGCAAAGCATTACCTTCACACAAAGCAGTTAGTGTGAGATACCTTTAAAAAAATAAGAGAAAATACATTTTATATGGCCTTAATTTAATTAATTTTCTTTTATAGCAAAAAACTATTAAAAAAAACACAATACTTTTTTTGAAAAAGATGAATTATTGTAAAAAAAAAAAAAAAGAAAACAGACAATGACATTAAAAGACATTAAGCAAAGTTTAATTGAGGGTCAAAGGTCAAGGACTTTAAAACAGGTTTTTAAGATGTTTCTAATAAAGTTATATATTTCTTATAATTTTGGTGGAAATCCTCTTTAAGTCCCACTTAAACCTCCAAGAAAAGCTGATCCATAACAACAAGATTTAAGATCATTTAAAATGAGCACCAAATTGAAAAAAGCAAGTGGGTGCACGGGGAAATGTGACTGCCATTTATTAGCTACCAGAACTTTACCAACACTAAAGTGAGCTGAAGATCGAGTGAGTATGCTATAAACTCATTGACTAACTTAAAAATTAAATGACATTATTTAGCCAAAAGGAGGTCACAGGAGCTCTATTAGTCAATCACCACTTCCTCTTTGGCTAAGCTTCATATGAACTGGAAAAATTTGAATCCCTCTTATGTATGATGTCATGTACATTTTTATGGTTGTTGATTTGCATAACCGCAACTAAAACAAAGAAAAAAAATCAAAATCTTTATTAAAAAAAAAAAAGTTTTACATTTAAATTTGAAACAAAATAATAATTTTTATCTTGAAAATTTTTTATTGAAAAGAAAGTAGAAAAAGAAGAGAGACAGATTACTAGAAATCACCACCATGTTATCAAACCAGTGCAGTAAAAGTGTAAAAATATTTTTACTAGATCAGTACAGTCATACCTGTAGAATTTAAGTGAGGACCCCACAGTGAGGAGGACAAACGGGACCACCGTGTAACTAATGGCGACCTGTGTGCACGCCCATGTGATGACATCATAGACTAACTTGTGTGAGTCAGAGACCAAGAAGTACGGTCGGATGTTGTGTCTCACCTGGAAAAGAACAAAATGTTTGAGAACTTTTAACGACTTTCACTCTCAAGTTCAGTCAAAGATGCAGAACTCTTTCTGCAAATACGTGTCCAACAAACTTCTCCAGCTAGTTATCTGTCTGTTTGTTTTCTCTGTGATTTGAAAAAGAGAAATCTTCCCTTTCTGTTAGGCTGCAGCCATTCTGATGGCAGAAGTGGGTCAGTTTCCTATCTGTCGTCTCCCAGTTTAAGGAAAAATAAATTGCCTGTACGGCGTAAGCTAGAGGCAAAATTTACCGCTTTGGCATTTCACCTTAACACTCCTTCATTAGTATATATTTTACACTGAGCTATACCAAGTATTTATGGGTATCAGTGCCTAAGCTGCTATATAAAAAATGGTCAGAGTGCCATCAGTTTGCGGAGTAAAAAAAGAATTATGATAAGAGAGACAAAGTGGCTGTTCAGAAGGAGGCCATGAGCAGAATTTCAAAGATGACTGTGATTGTGAGACACGGCGCAGTGACCTGAAACATTACCGATTGGATTCGCATGAGAAAATGAGGCGAGCCGGATTAATTTGGATTGTACATTTTGTAGTCTGAGGCAATAAAAAGTTATTTACATGCAGGTAAAGCATTACATTACTGATAAAATAGGTTAAAGTAAGGTGGAGAAATGAAAAGGTAATGGAATTTGGAGGATGAGGTGTAGACGGTGGGGGAATATCAAATGGGCACCAGAAAACTTCCATACTATTTCTAAAGTAGTAGTAGCATGAAGTGCATAGCTACGTTCATACCAGGAAAATGATGCGAGTTCAAAAACACACATTCTTAAATGTTTACTAGGGTTGGGCTTCATTTTCTTGGGCTACTATTTACTAGCACACGCCTATCACCAATATTTGGAAGAGGCTTGGTGCAAATCTCGCCACGTCTTGCTCCAGGCTTTTTCTTTCACACCTCCATTGTGATAGATCATAGACTTTATATTAGACTGAATTTCCATCAAGCACAAAGTGCAATTATTGACTTCTCCGCCATGGTAAATTTTCCTCCGGCTGGTACTTTAGTGAATTAAAGGGCACGTCATCCATACGTTGCTATCAAATCAGAGTTCCTGGTTGGTTGAAGTTCAACCAGGTTTAACTTTCAACGCGTGTGGGTTTTGCACGTAGAGCCCAAAACCGGTTGTAGAAAGTTGCGTGGCGATGCGTGAAGGCAAGAGTTTTGAACGCAGAAGCCCAAAACACGCAATTACATGGACTTTTTATTGGAAGTGGTCGCTTGAATGCGCGTTGCCATGGGGGTGTGTGTGTGTGTCAACGTAGCCTATTTCACAGTCAGCGTGAAGAGTACTGATGTGGTTCTTGGTAAAACTGGTATTTTGTGGTCAAGTTTTAACAGTCATTTTCTCAAAGGCCTTTTGGTTCTTGCTCTGATTTTTACACAAAAGCACAAAATATTTCATTCTTTCCTTGACTCCTTTTCATTTTTTAAACGCAACTTTTTTGTTCTATACCTCTGAAGCTGAGATCACCAGTAACTTTCCCCGTTACCTTATAGTTTTGAAAAGCAATAGCTTTGGTCTTATTAATGTTTTATTCAAAGTAGTTGAAATCAATAAAGGAATTTAGTGGTTCCAGGCAGCAATGGAGTGAACCTGATGGTCACCTGGAGACAGACCGCCATCTGAGCATCATCCAAGTATGGCCTTAGTCTTATGGGGTATGAACCGTACGGGTGCTGCCGGTTTCTGGGTTGTCCAGCCCATGGAAGGTCATAGAGAGGAGCCACTGCATTTTAATGGGTGTGTCTTGCAGATCCCTTGAGGCTCATACAGACACCTCATGGAACGTACGATTGTTGTGCGCGTGGTAAGTTTATCGTCGAGTATTCACAAGGCTAAAGTAACTTGAACACAGTTATGACGTACGAGTGACGCTGCTGTATGATGCCTTTATGGCCCATTACTGACCCCACGCAAATATCTTGCACGCAGAGCATGCAGGAGATCCGAAAGTGGCAAACAATGCTTACAAAAACGACGCTCGGAAAGAATTAATTTCCCCATAACAGTTGCACGAAAGGTGCCCACAAGGAGCACTCGCTTATCTCGTGAACAGAACTTATGGGTTCTTTGCACAGTTTGCAGGAGTTGGTTGAGAAGTCTAAAAAATGAAAAAAAAAAAGGTAAGAAACGCTTGTGTCTTACCTAACTTACCTTTACTTAGCCGTACGCGTTGTACAAGTGTATGCTAAGACCTGTCACTTGTAGCATGCCCTCAGAAAAAAGCCACTTTTTTGCCAACAGACACCCATATCTACAGAATTTGTAAATAAGACTTATAGTATGAAGCGTGATCAATCTACATTATCTGACCCAAATGTCTTGCTTTTAGGATATTATCCGATAGAATTTGATCACTCACTTTCCAGCCTGCCAACATAAGGGTTTTATTGTGTAGACGAAAACTTATTTATAAAGAAACTGTCTGATGCATGACAGATGAGCTAATTATCTACCATTTAACCTGAAAAAAGGATCTACTTGTGTAGAAAAAACATTAAGAATTTAATTTTACATCTTTCTAGATTCTCCAAACTGAGATCACTTTGATTTAAACTGAAATTAAAGGACAGAAACTCCTCAAATAAACTTTATGTATCCTCACTTTGAAACGTGGATAAATAGGCTAGAGAATAGTAGAAATGAATGTTAAATTAAGATTTACATGGAGTTTTTCTTCATTTTCTATTAAATGATTTATTGTTTTTGTCAGTTTTTAATAAAATGTAGGAAACAGAAGCAGACAATTCCACTAAAATAGATGCTGAACTGGTGAGACATTGGTTTGGAGGACCACCTATTACGAGTGCTGCATAGACAGAAGAATTGCGCTTACTGCACGAGCAGCCATGGTCATGCCAATGCCAGTGACAAAAGTCAGGTAGTAGCCTGGATAGACCCCGTGCCACATGGCTGACAGTAGGAAGGTGGCGGCTGTGGGGTTGATCGGACAGCGCTCGTAGCAAACTCTGTGGATAAAACAGAAAACTTAAAATACACAAATTAAATATTTGTACCAATAGTCCAATAACCCTTTATTGGGTGGAGGTATCAGACATTTAGAGTGGTGCTACAAACTGTAAGCATTCACCTTTTCAGCCAAAGAGCTGTCTGAATATTCCAGTTGTCCAAAAACAGCTTAAAACTTGTGGCAAACTATAAAATAGATTAAAGAAACATATTTTAAGGCTTTAGTATTACAAAAACCCCACTATGATGGGGTACAGTTGGTCTAATATCAAATATGCACACCTCAATGTCAAGAATTCTAAGATTTGAGATCAGGTCCCACCGAGGGGAGCCATCTTTGTTGTATCCATTGAAGCCGAACCCGGCGGCATTGTTGATCGCATCAGCTGCAGGGGAAAATTACAAACGTATAACAACAACTACAATATTATGATTATAAAATCCAAATGGCTTCTCTCCTTTTGAGTGTTTAAGATTTAGTAAGGAACTCAAGAGTAAATTCACCACTAGATGGCACTGTTAGAATAAGAAAAACAGCTGAGATGCTGTTTGTCAACATTAATAATAAAGACAGATCAACTCAGAGTTTACTTTAAGTAGAGAAATCTAGATTAAGTAACCATCTAAACATATTTTGTTGCGAACCGTAAACAACTCAAATGTAACTAAATAATTAGTTAATTAAAAAACTCACCTAGAGTCCAGACAAAATAGTACTTTGGCCTCAGAGCCAACATCGCCAGGTAAAGGTAGATGACCTGGAGATAGAAGGGCGTGGATTTGACGAAGTAGTCATCGATGGAGTGCTCCACTGGCAGCAGCTTGTACAGCGACAGGTAGACAGCAAGCGAGATGGCACATGTGCACAGCTTGGAGATGACGTCGTTCTGCCCGGAGATGAGATGAGACACATTTACACAAAGTATCATTGATCCACTAAAGACAGCAAAAAACTAAAAGTCATGATGTTCCATTGTAGTGTGTAAACTAAAGGATTGTTGACCCAAATGTACTTTTTAAAGTATTTTGTTAGATCTTACTTTCTTGTGTTGTTCACTATTTTTGAATAAAATCTTCAACAAATGTACATAAACAGAAATATTTTCTTACCTTAGTCTTTAGTCCTAATAATTTTTTCCAAAAATCTGGCCCTAGTTTGTCAATCCTGGATAAATAACTATTTCCTTTACATGATGCGATTCTATTTTCATCCTCCAAAAATAAAGTTTTCACTTGATTTTGCAGACAGAAGTTTTCTACCTTAGACGAGGGTTCACTCTGCTTGAACTTCCCATTCTCCTTGCCGTTGGCGTTCTCCTGGTGGCGTGCTTGGTAGCAGGTTCCTTCGATGAAGGCCATGTAGTCTCTGTAAGAGCACGTAGGTCCTGCCAGGATGCCCATGAAGTTACAGTTGTAGCTCAGGTACTCTAGCAAGCTGGGCATACGACTTGTGGGGGACAAGAAGAGAAGATCAGAATGTTAGCAAAGGAAAAAAATTCATTAGAACTGCAAATACTGAGTTTGGATTTGTTTGGTTTTTTTCAGTGGTTTATTGTTCTGCATTAAGTAAGCAGTTCTAACCAGGTAGCAGCCGCCAAAAGTTTTTTGCTGCAGGGGTCAGACTGCAATGTAACTGCTTGATCGTAAAATCTAGTTTATTTCTGACTCATAAAGTCTTCCTCCAATGAAAATCGTGTTTTTAACATGTTTACATGACCAATATAAAGAAAAATGTTAAGCATAATTCTGATGCATCTATTTGCAGACAAACAGATCCAAGTACGTCCTTGTTTTCCTCATTCGAGCAGGCATCTTGCTTAAAAATTGTACGGAAAGCTCCAGTATTCCTCCACATTGTTGTCACACGGCTAATGTTAGGTTGGTGGTGTCAGACGCTGTAAAATAGTGGGAGAAAGTGTAAACAAATGGATGATGGGAAGGGGTTCGGGCTTACTCTGCACCAATGGTCCTGCCCACAACTCAGAGGCAAATTTCTAATAAACTACTGCCATTTTGCAGAAACGATGTCGTAGAAAACGACACAGTTTTCTTTTCTTTTGGCTAAACGGCATAATTATAACTAAAAGACCACCGAGAACAACTTTGAAAAAGATCAAAAGATGATCAGAGTATGACTTTTACAGCTGAAGTTCAGGAGTTTTCTGAAAGTTCTTCTAAATTTTATCCACAGTCCATTTTTATGTGTCGAATCTACTGTCTAAAAATGATTTTGTATGTTTTACCTTACATATTTTGCACTAAAAACAAGGTAATTCGAAACATCGGGGGGAAAAAAAGACAGGACCAGAATAAACAACAAGAAAAGATGGATATTTCATTAATCACAATACTTTTGACAATCCAAATATCTTACAAACTTTAATATAATATATTTATCCAAAATATGTATCAAATGTATTACCATAGTACAGTTACCAAATCTACACTTTGGATCTGGAGTATCCATATAATAAATATACATTGATCACATGGTCAAAGAGTAAATCAACTATTTCTACATAGCAGATTTGGTAAATCGAGCAAATTTACATGGTAAATATGCCAGATCAGTCATTTCTATTATTATAGATGTGGTAGATCTACAGCATCTATAACACCTAAACCTATATATCTATATGGTAAATGCTACCTACCAAGCAGATGCTTTTAATTATAACACATCAGTGGATAAGATTAATTTAGAATGTACAGGAACAAACTAGGGCCAAAACTACATTTTACCCAATTGGCTCAACTTCAGAGTTTGAAAGCCTTACAACTTAAAAACAGACGATTCTTTGAAAAATACTCATTTCAATTTAGTCTAATTTAATTTTAAAAAGCTGAACTGTTAATCTGAAGCATTAAAACATACCTGAGCCACATACCTGATAGCTAGGTATTTTTGATTGGGAGTCAGCTGGGATTCTTTCTTGGCCAAACCTACAAACAGATCAACGAAGACACTTTACAGGAAACATTACAAAAACAAACCAAAAAAAAACTTTTTTTTTTTTTTTTTTTTTTTTAAATCAACGTTTCTTGATTGGTGCAACAAAATGCAGAGGTCGCTGAGGGCATGAGAAAAATTTTAAACAGAAAGTAGAGAACTGAAGGGAAGGATGAGCCAAACATGAGGTGGATCTGTTGGAGGGGGGTCACCACCTCCTACAGGAGGGCTCCACCGCTCCTTTGCCGTTTTGTAATGAAAGCCTGCGACTAATTAGAGCTTATTAAGTCAATACACAATGCTAGTTAGATTTGGATGCACTCTGATCAAAACTCAACCTCCCATCTTTAAAGGTATGATTAAAAAAATTGTAATTTGAAAAGTGCCCCTTCAAAATAAGAGAAGATGCTTCCAGCATCTGAGACATGCAGAAACACGGGAGTATCAAAAACTGTACTGTACAAAGCTTCTGATGACACATTATCAGATGTCCAAGCCTGAATTCGGAGAGGATTTCAAAAACCAATTTGATATATATACAAATTTGATATATATACATATACATATATATAAAACATCTTAGATGTAAAATAAGAGTTTTAAACTTTTATTTTGAAGGTTTTAAATGTTCAAAATAGCTTTTTGTAGGCCGATTTAATTAATTTTGTGTTTATTAGATACATTTTTTATGACAAGAAGGATGGTTGAAAAGATGGTGTGCCTTTTTAATTAATGTCTTTTATGCTCCCCTTGTGGTCCACATGTCTGCTCTGAAACTCTCAAGAGAATCTAAGTGTTGTTGTCTGTTCTGTCACGTCTGACACTTTAGTCCTCCAGAGGATGCACACTCACACACACACATTTGTCTTACCGTCATGGATTTCAAACGCCATGCTGGTGATCTTCTGTGTTATAACCATCATGGGTCTGACAGAGAATAACGAGAGAAAAATGTGAAGAAGAACATCAAAATTTTTCTTTTTTTTTATATCAGATTATTTTTGAATGGATTTAAATCACATATTTTTTAAATGAGAAGCAAATCTTTTTTCCATCTATTTTTTCAGCTATCATCTCATACTACTAACATTTAGTATTGTAATTTAACAAATAGATATAATGAGAAAATTAATCCAATAATAGTAAAAGCCAAAACTGCACCCTTATCTTCACTGTTACGGATTTTTGTGTTAAATGTTTTCCTTTTCCCCAAAGTTCTCCTCCTCTCACTTTACTGCAGCGAGGCCTCTTCATCCTGAATTCATAAAGTTCTTCTCTGTCACAGCAGGGTATGCATAATACATAAGACTGAAATATATGTTCCGGATCCTGCTTTTGCGTGTTTTGACCCAAATGTGGGTTTGTGTGCAGCATCTCTGTCAGCGCCCACATCAGCAGGTTTCTGATTCCATTTCTACCTAAAAACTGCGGGTGGCAGCCTTAAAATGAGGATAAATTGAAGGAACAGGGGGTGGAGACTGAATTTACGAAATTCTGGGATTTTGGATTATGAAGAGAGGTCACTACTTGACAGGCTGCATTTTGGAAGTGTGTGCCATGCTCTCTTCTGCAGTTAGAAGTTTGCTTAGCGTGGCCAAAATTTGGGGGTTTAAGCAGTACAGCAGAGGGCAGAAAATGAAGAATTATCAGGAGAAAGTGAACCCGGCTGCCAAAGGACTAGATGAAAAACTTAGGTCCTCATGGGGAATCAGATTACTAGCCCTTAATTCTCTACTTCTTCCAAATTGATGCATTTAAGTATAAAATCCCTAAAATGTATTAAAGCTCTTAAACCTCATAACAGTGTGTTTATTTAAATACCTGTTAATAAACCTTTTTTTTGGCAAAATTCATCACAAAAAACACTTTTCAGTTGAATTTA
This sequence comes from Adrianichthys oophorus, assembly GCA_036245035.1. NCBI lineage: Eukaryota > Metazoa > Chordata > Actinopteri > Beloniformes > Adrianichthyidae > Adrianichthys > Adrianichthys oophorus. Next base: position 4,364,050 of record BSAI01000115.1, on the reverse strand, counting down.
TTTTCCAAAAAGACAACCTGAATGATCACATTTGTCATATTTTTATTGGATTTGCAATAGAATCAAATTAAATAAATATACAAGAACAAAGTCGTAAAATTATAAGAAAAAGTCCAAACTTTATGAGTCCAGTTGTGCAATTCTGAGAAGAGTGTACAGTTATGCTTCAAAAAATAATTAAATAAATAAATATTAGAATGAAGTTGAAAAATGGGCACATTTTTTATTTTATTTTACAAGAATAGTCGTAAGATAAGGGGAAACAGTTGAAAATTTTACAAGGATTAAATTGTACAATTATGATAAAAGTCATAATGTAATCATGCTTGAAAAAGTTGTCATTTTAAAAAGGAAAAAGTCATGCTTTTTTACAAATAAATTCTGACATTTAGTGTTAAAAGTGTTTAAAAAAAGACAATCAAGCATAAGCTGTTTATTCCTGAAAAATCCTGACTTTCGCCCTTAAAAAAATGTTTAAAATTTTTCATTTTTTCCTAACAATTTTTTCACTATATCCTTAAATATTTAGAATATTTTTGGCCCTAATACTCTGTTGTACAGTCTGTTTATTTAATTACCTGTAAACAAATATATTTCTTGGGTTAATTTTTACTAAATATATATTTTTGTTTGATTTTTTTTTTCAAAAAGGCAATTTGATAAATAAATGTGTGATATTTTTATAGGAATTATCATCAGGATCTTGTTTAAATATCCTTTTTACCATAAAGATATTTCATTTTCAGGAGCCAGAATCTGTTATAAAATAAATAATTTGACAACTAATTTACAAAATGAATTTTAAAATGTAAGCATATTTCATGTCATAACAACCCTTCTAAAGACAAGATCTTTGCTGACAGTCGAGTAAGTTCGTCAATCTCAAAGAAAACAAAGGAATGGCCGACGGCAACGGTCAGAGCCAGTATGGGTTTGCATTAGGTTGCTTAGCAACTAGCCGCCCCCACCCTGCTGGGAGCGCAGGCTGTCTGCATTGTTGGAGAGTCTGGAGGAGTGGGGGGAAAGAAAAGATGTAGTCCCTGACGTGGTTTCAAAAATGGAGTGATATTTTAATTTTCATCAAAATCAATATATTTAAAAATATGGTGTTAGACTGGCTTACCCTGTAAAATCTGCAGAGTACATCCCATAGTCAAAAACGTAGACTCGTGTGATCTGGCACACAATCAGATAGCCAAGCGTCACAATGAAGCAGTATCTGCACAGACAGAGAAAAGTGGAAGCTGAGTCAAATACAAAGCTGTAAGAAAAGGCTTAAAGGAATAAACACACCACATTTTACAATGCTCTTCAGAGGGCACCTTCACACACATAATATAAGCATTCCTTTATTTTCATCTCAAAGCCCGAGCAGCCTTCTTTAAGCACTGGGCGAAAAGAAGCAGACTCAGCATAAAATAAAAGAAGAACCAGTTAAAGGGGGCAAAAGTTGGCTCCGATAATGTTTAACTGCAACAAAACCTCCAAACATGAGGCAGAGGAAAGCGTGGCGATGGATTCTGCGGTACAAAGCTGTTGCAGAGTCAGCCCAAGTTGAAAAACAGCTAGCTGGATAGCAACACCCCCCCTCCCTCCCCCAGCTGCAGACAATAAGAGGATTGTGCGCCGGGAAAGAATACAGCACTCAAGTAAGAGCAAGTCGCCGATGAAGGAAGAAAACAAGAAAACCCTTCACTCAGAGAACACACTGTATTCAACAACAAAAAAGACTTCGCCTGATCTGTACGGTCAGTCAGATCGAAAACAATGTTGAATCAGACAGTAACAGGAACTACCTTTGGAACAGTTTTATCACAAAACAAAGACCCCATGTTGTTCTTGAATACAAAGTTTTAAGCTGCGTTCACATCTGAATTGGCAACACGAGCGTCAAGCCTCTTCCAAATGTAGGTGCCAGACATGCGCTAGTATTGGGAAGCGACAGTCCATTGTTAACACCATCTACGCGCTCTTATGCTAAACGGGGCGTGTGACATGCCGGTGTGAACATAGCTTTAGAAAACAAAGAAAAAGCAATGTGGCATGAAAATGGAACATTTGATTGTTGTGCAAGAAGTATTTGAAAGGCTAATGTAAATTGCATGCACTTACGGCATACGGTGATGATGTGGTATGGTGCCTTTACACACCATACCACAGCATCACTCTAGGTGTTTGTAAGATGCAAGTACTGGCCCCATACAGACCCTGTGCAAATGCTGCAAACCATCCAGTGTACTCTGCCGTAGCCCAACAGCAACGAGGATAGGCCCCAGCAACAATGAACCCCAAAAAGGAATTAAGCTAATTTAGAAAAAGGGATGAATGGATGGACTGACGGACGGTCTACAAACATTTTCTCACCTACTGTCCCAAAGGGTCATTTCACGTCTTTGGTTAGTTGGAAATAACCAATCAGAGCATGACATGGGGACATGCTTTCTCAAACTTTTAAACAGGCTTTGTGGAAGCACAAACACTGCAGCGAGAGTGTCATGGTATGGGCTTTTATTGTTAGGGAGCCGCATGTCTGATCAACAGAGAGGAACAAAACACATTAGTCCACTCTGTTCCAGTGGAAAAACTATCATTCTTACTTAGCGACCAAATTATGAGAGAACATTACATACCTCGCTGTTCTGCAAAATTATGGCTTGTGCTCGTGCAAGGATAATAATCTAAGACTGTTTACTTTTTATTAAGGACAGCCTTTCTATGTTCACCAGATGAGAAAAGCTTTCTACTTCGCAGAAAGATTCTATTTCAGGATGAGTGTGCTCCGAGCACAAAGCTGGGGGCCATAAAGACGAGGATGGATGCATTTATTGCGGAGGAACTTGCCTGACTCACACGGAGCTCTGGCCTCAATCCTATCAGACACCTTTGTGAACTAGAGCAGAGATTACGAGGCGAGCCTTCCTGATCAGTATCAGGGCCCCGACTCATAAAAGATTTGCAAAATTTACGGAATCTAAAAATTTCAAGTCCAAAATGTCCCGAAAGAGCTTCCTTTCAGCTTTACCGAGGAAACCGGCCCTAAATGAAGTATGACACCCCCCCGCCTCGTATTTTTTAAAACAATTTCATGAGAAGTTCTCATTCGTTTATGGTGTGACCACAAAAAACTGTTACAAGCGTCAGTTTTAATTGGAAAAAAGTCCAACTTTGTTTAATTAGATCTAAATAGCACATTATTGTGTATGAGGTCAATAATGAGGTCATGAGGTCAACTGCTGTCTCTGCTGTCAATGCTTAGTAAAAGAAAAATTTATTTTCTTCATTAAAATGTTCACAAAAACGGATTAACTTATGAAGCTAATTAGTACAATAAATGGTATTTGGGCGTTTGGGGATAATGAGGCATCAAAAATTATTAGTGTTATTTATTATGTGACTATTTAAATGATCTCTTCAAACAAAGTTGCCATTAAAGTACATGAATCCACTGAGGACAATAATTTCAGCCAGTGAATTATCGCATGCATTAAAAAAAGAGAGAGGCTGAATCCAAATTGCTTCCCTACCCCCTCAGAATTGCTTGTAAAATCCAGGGCACTAGAAAGTCCCACACTATATAGTTTTTTTGGTGGTTAGGGAGTAGGGAAGGAATTCGGACCTATTTTTTTCCATATCTCTCTGCTTGGAGGCATACGTGTATGGATTAGAAGAAGCCATAGGGATAGAGAAGTTGGATTCTGCCTTTTGGATGGCTTAAAACAAAAGCAAAACTTCAAATTTTTATTTACAAGTTTTTTTTTTAATTATTTCATTACATTTTGAATTAAAAAACAACAGAACTGATTTCCATTGGTAATGTCACAATTGCTTTGGTGCTTTTACCCCTCCTGTCATAAAAAAAAATGACCCAACAGGAGGTAGCTTCTTCATACCTGTCTGATCAAGGTCAATTCTCAAGGTCAATTCTCACCAATGACACAGTTAGAGAATGATCTATAATATGTTTATGGAATTTACAGCTGGGTGTGTGTGTGTTGAGGGTTGTCCTTTCCAGGTTATATTTGGTTTGTGCGACAATGAAAGAATATGTGGGAAAGTATACACATTAACTAGAAAAAAATGTTTTACATTTGTGCTAAAAACTATTACAGGCATTTTTTCCCCCTTTTGCTTTACTGTTACCATAAAAACAATGATAATTTCTAAACAAAATTAGAGATAGATAGACTTTGCTGTTCGGCAAACCTTGAAATATGAAATATTTAAATGAAAAGTGACAAAAAAGTGTTTTCCTTAAAAAAGAGACTTCCTGTTTTTCTTGTTTTTTTTTTTTATTAGAACCACTCATTAAAAAAGAAGCTAAGCTAACTCATTCTAACAGGTTCTTTTATTTTGAAATTCACCTGCAGTCTGTTTGGAGAAATGGGAGGCATCTAGAACATTCTCAGCCGGCTAAACACATGCAAAAGGTGAGCTTTTAAAGTGACACGGAGAGGAAAAGTGAATGAGGTGAAATATGACGCCTTCCAGTGGACAAAGAGCATCTGGGCACAACAACAACACAAGATGCTTTTTGCTGCTCCAAGAAGCAGGAACGCGCCTTTGTTCCTCTGAAAGGACTACTACTTTCGCCAAAATAAAAGTTTCCAAATACCTAGAGCAATATCAAGAAAGAAATAAACCTGCTGTGCAAGTGTTGATGCTTTACTCTAACAAAGAAAAAGAACAAAGATATTAGTGGACACAATTAAAGTTAAAAAAATAAATAAATATAAGGGAATGTGGGGCACCATCACGGTGAGGTCAAAGGCAAAAGGCTAAATGCTGGGTCAACGTGTGCACTCCCCGGGCCAAAGCACACAGGCACGATTAAAATCTCAACCGCTTGCGGTGATAGTAACTCATTTGTTTTGCAAAAATCTATGTCAGTGGGTTCAACAGCCTCAGGAAACAACCTCATGTCAACGTGCCTCTCTGCACCCAGGCTGCCTCTTCATCGGTGGGTAAACTTTACCTTGGAAGCAGCGCTGGTGTTATATATTCCCTTTTTTTTTGTTAAACTTCACACAAACGTGAAATCATTGCTGGAGGAGGACAAAATGACACGAATCTAAACAGCATTGACGTTTTCCGTCTCCGTCAGATCTGGGCTGTTAGTCGGTGAGAGCAGCTGCTGCTGTGATCAGGGTTGTGTTGGCATCTATTTTTGGGTAGGCCTTCCCTGGGGAGTCAAGAGGGGGCAGACACAAACACACACACCTGCGATTGTAGCCTTCAGTTCTGGCTTTAAAATCATCTTTAATGTGAGAATAAATCTGTATTTTCAGATTAATGATGACCTGAGGGAAGTGTCACTCAAACCACAAAAAAACTGTTAATAAATCAGCGGTTATTATAGAATATGGGACCCTGAGAATACTTGATATGCTTGATGGCATCCAAGGAGGAAACTTTACATAAATAAAAGTATTTTTTAAACTTAAATAACTATTTTAAATGACTTTTTTAATTAGTAACATTTGTCATTACACATTTTCTATATGAAACCCCAAAGTCAACAACTCCTGTAGTAAATTAATTTGATAATTATCTTTAAACACAAATAAACCGTTAATGCTTCTATAGGTATTTCAAAAGTTTGACAAAATATTTTGCACAAATTAAGAATTTTAAGATGGTTTTTCCTATTGTTTTCATTTTTCTTATTTCAGGGTTTCATTGATTTAAAAGAAAGTTCTATTTTTGTTTTCTGATTTTGCTAATGTGTTTTTTTGTCACATAAAATCACTTAAATAACCTCTGCAGGTGTATGGGGCTGTTTCAATAAAGCTTTTAAATGCCTTTTAGGGGGAACCTCAATATTGAAATTCAATTTGCAACGAGGACATTGTTTGAAAAAAATTAAAGTTTATTCATAATGGCAAAAATCAACATCAATATCCATACCCATTCATGAAAATACCTGTAGAGATGTTTGACTTATGAAAAGAAGAATACAAAAATATATGTAGAGACTTTTTAACAGGTCTTTGATGACCCCCACACCCTAGATGGGAAGTTTAACAGAATTTAGCTCCTGGGTGGTTATTTAAGACAAGTAAATGTAAGATAAAAAAAAAAAAAGTGTTCTAGCTTAATGTCCCTTCAAGAAAACACACAAGGACATGATTGCAAAAGACTTAATATAAAGCTTCTTCCTAGAAAAATGTCATTTGTTTCTGTTTGGTGAAACTAATGGAAGTCACAATTACTTTAAAGAGTCACTCCGATGAAAATTGTGATTTAGTGTTTCTAACATATTTTTGTGGCATTTTTCTCATGATGGAGGGCACATATAAAGAAAAGTAAGCTTAAATTGCATTTCTGAGTTTTTGTTTAATTAAATCGTTGTGAATCAGGAGTCGAAGAGAAAGCTTGAGAAAGCTTGTAGCTCTGACGTAGATGCTACCGTCGACAAGCCACAAGCTCCCTGCTCCACTTAACTCTGATTCATTAATGTCTGTGTTTTCCTCATCTGAGCTGGCATCTGGCTCAAAACTGTATGGTTAGATAGCTACAGTATTGCTCACCGTTTTTTGTTGCACTGGTAATTAGGCTGGGGTTGTGAGGGGCTGTGAGCCAGCAGGAGAGAGGGTAAGTTGAGGGTAAGATGAAGGGAAGTAGGAACATAACTAAACTCTGAAGCAAAATTCTTATGAACTACTGCCGCTCTGCAGAAACTATGTACTAGAAAATGACACGGGTTTTTTTATTTTGCCTAAAAAATAATCATAATTGAAAGACCACTGGGAACGCTTTTAAAATACCTCAAAAGATGATCGGAGACGGACTTTAAACCATTGATATATCATTTTTTGGTATAGGCTAATTGCCTCCTCATAGAGCTCAGAGGTCAATAGTATGTGACAACACCACAAATCAGCATAAAAAAATTCCTCAGGTCTTACTTGTGCATGTGTTCCAGACCAGCAAAGATCATCACACCATACGACAACCCACTCTGCACCAGAAAATGGAGGGAATACCTGTGGAAAACGGCAGTTATTTCAGATCTTTTACTCAACGTTTTGTCATTTTTTTCCCCACAAATACAGGAATTGGACAGGCAAAGCGAGGCCTGACATCTGTCATCACCATCCAGACCAAAACAGTGGAAAAACCATCAACACAAGACCCTCTTGATTAATTTGCTCGCCTTCGTGCTGCAGTAATATCACACCACGGCTGTAAATTAACGTGTGCCTGTTAATCAAATGCTGCCATTTATATCCGTCTCTTGTTCTTTTTGTGAAGCACATTCACATCGACACACACAAGCACGGATCAACAGCAGCAGCAGCAGCAGCAGCAGTGTGTAATAGAAGGCTCTCTGTGTGTGATCTTTCCTATGTCAGGCCCTCCAGGAGAACAGAGATGCCACACTGTGTTAGCAGAAAGTCAACAAAGAGAACAAGGGCATCCAAGGCTGGAAGAATCCATGGGAGAAAGTGGGGTAGACAGGTGATTTCAAATCAAAAAAAGGCTAACAGTCCGCTAAAAAGTAAAGCTAAAGCTCAAGTGTGTGCAACCCAAACCTTATCAGACACTGTAAAAAGAGTAGGTAAGGAAAAACTGTGAACATATGCATTCCTAAAATTACATTTAAAGCTGTTAGCATCAGATCTATGATGTGTGTGCCAAAAATTCAAGTTTACATTTTTAATGGACATGGAGTTGACTAATAAAATGTAAAAAATTTGAATAAGTGACACATTTGCTTGATTTCCTGTTTAGCTTTTCTCTTGTTTGGGTTTTCTCCAAAAACTAGCTGCTAGCTTTAGCCGTTTGGGCTTGACCCATGAGTCCCAAACACATTTCTCACCGTGCTGTAAGAAACAAGTTTACCACCAAACTATCCAAGTGAAAACTGTTTGTTTTTGTTATTTTTTTTCTTCTGTTGGCTTTCATGTAAATTTTTTGTGAGGCTACTCTGCATATGCCCCCCAGGACTCATGAGCCTTGGTGTACTTCCTGCTCTTCTGGTTTCTCCTACACTTTTCTGAAAATTATTTTTTCCATATTTTTACTATCCTGGTTTTGAAATTAATTTTTTTGAGGCTAAAGAAGTACAAAAACAAACTGCATGAATGCTGGAAAAAAAAAAAAAGTCCTTTCTTCGGACGTTACCATGTTGGAACCAGAAATCGTCAGAAAGCAGTGACTGGTCCGAATCAGTCTGAGTCATAATTTTTATGCAACCATTCATGCCAACCAGGAGTGAGCTCGTTAGATAGTCCACATTCCAACCACTTGAAATGCATGAAATGTTTCGATCAAATGTTTTGAAGTGAGATCATATTTTACGGAGACTTCTGATTAGTCAGTTTATAACTTGAACTACAGAAAAAAACTATCATAAAAAAATTAGGATTAGCAAGAACATGTTAAATAAAGATAACCAAGCAAGAATGGTTATTTTGACAAATATAATGACTGAGTAATATATATTTTTTTTAATAGAAGTCAACAGGGTTTTGGCTATCTGGAGCCAGCGGGTACTTCCCATTTGGA
>BSAI01000115.1:4311715-4355442 GCA_036245035.1 Adrianichthys oophorus | reverse complement strand
TATAACTCAGTCCAGTTCTCATATAGAGTCAATGATTGGTCTGAGTGACAAATGGTTTTCAACCATTGCCCCAAAGTTAAATAAAATGGGCATTGAAGTTTGGATTGCCGGTAATAAATAAGTATTTGTTTTACAGAGCTGAGAATCTTTCTTATATTGATAAAATGGTGTTTAATCTGTGGAACGCATCAACCATTCCAGGACATCGGGCACCAAAACAGTCATTCAAACATTGGACTGAGCTACAATAAAAAGAAAGATTTAATTATATTATATCAGTCAGTGAGTTAAAATATCTAAAAAAATTGATTTTTGTTTCAAAAATCTTCTTGAAGTCATGTTTTATTATTAATATAACTTATCAATTATGTACCCGTGTGGTAGTGGGCGATACCTAAAGATAGTTCTTTTTTGTTCTGGTCGTCATTACTTTTCTAGCATCCATCCATTTTCTGAAGCCGCTTTGTCCCTTTCTGGGTCACGGGGGTGCCGGAGCCTAACCTGGCCACTTGTGGGCGAAGGCAGGGTACACCCTGGACAGGTCGCCAGTCTGTCCACAACTACACACCCATACACACTCATATCCACACCTAGGGACAATTTATAGTAACCAATTAACCTATGAAGCATGTTTTGAGAAGGAAGCTGGAGTCCCTGGAGAAAACATGCAAACCCCACACAGAAAGGTCCCCCATTGGTGATGCTGTTTCCAATCCTCCAGCCAGTACTTGAACCAGGGGCCTTCTTGCTGGGGCGCAACAGCATTAACCACTGCGGTACCCTCCAGAAATTTGTGAATATAAATAGTAAAAGATAGTTAGCGAATAGTCACTGTGAAGACCAGATAATCCTTTGTATATCTGCTCAGCAGCTGCGCCTCAAGAGGCACGATGGGCTGTTTATTACCAAGCAAATTTCCTTTCATTGGATATCAGTTACAACCCAATATACTATAGTGCTTTGGGCAGGGATGAATGAAGCCGAGTTGATGGAGGATGAGGGAGGAAAAGGGTGAGAGGCAAAGCAAGAGCCAAGAGTCTGCGTCTGGACGGGTGCCAATTTGTAATATTCAACCACTCTCAAGACTGTTGGTATTAATAAAAACTTGCATCTTATCATGGAACTTTTAAAAAACAAAACTACATAGTTTATAAACATTTTATTCTTACAGTAAATTTCCAGTTGTATATGAAAAAACATATGCAGGGAAATGGAAAAATAGCTTAGGGAGAAGTGGCACCTCATTATACAACATGTCTTTATATAATGTTATATAACTTATTGTATACCAATTACTGAAGCATTAGAGAAGTGATTGTATCTGAAAATCAAAACGAATCAAAATGATACAAATAATAAAAAGATAGAAGAAGAAGAAGCTAATATTTGCAAGGGAATGACAGAATGATGTAAGAAGTTATTTTTATGAGGGAAGTAAAATCTGTACCAAATAAAAAAAAAAGAAGTGCTGACTCACCAGCCAAAGCAAAACAGAGCCAGATAGAAGCCCAACAGAGTTGCCACCACATGTCTGATGAACGGGCTGGTCTTACTGGGATGGAGGTAGATCCGAAACCACATGGCCATCAGGAGGGCAAACAGCTGACATGCGACAAAGTTAACCTGCACACAAAAACACAAATGATTAAGAGCATTGCATTTATGGAGTTTGGCAAGTTCACATGTGAAAGAGGTAAGCTACAAAAGAAGTGGTCCACCTTTCACTTTTGATTTATTTATTCTTTCAAAACACAGACTTAAGTAGGACAAAGCAGAAATTACACTAGAGGAGAAATCCAAATTTCATAATATTGCTCTGGGTGGGTTTTAGGTAACAGTCTGACAGGTCAGAGTAAAGCTGTACGGGAGTGGATGTCTGAGACCCTGTTTCACCTCACAAGGTCTCAAATAAAAGGCTCAGCAAAGCAGCTTTAGTGCAGTCAGTAGTGAGATTGGGTGAATCCCTGGGGAAACACAATAAAAACCTCTGGATCTGATTACAAACACTAGCCATATGGTTGGAGATACAAGAGGCACTATATGGGTAAAAGAGATGATCAGCTGATGTGGCGGGAAGTTTATGCTTTTTTGTGACCCACCAAATATATGTCATTTAAAAAAAATATTACTATTACTGCATCTGACAATATTCCTGCAGGGGGACTGTTTGTGTCTGTACAGGTCAAAAACAGTAATAACCAAAAATCAATGTCATTTTTTTTTTAAATCTGCTTTTACAAAAAAGACCACTTCTGACACCAAACTGATCAGGGCTTTGTGTCAGGAAGATTATTTCAAAGGGCCTTTAAACATTTATGTTGTAAGCCTGTGTTTGTTTACTGTCAAGCTAAGCGATACATGTCTGCAAACACAGCGGCTCAACATTGTATATAGGTCATGTGAATAGATTTGTCTGGCTGTAGGCAGTAAAGGACTACAAGCACCATGAGGACCATCCATTATCTATGCATCCTGCATGATTAATGAGAGGGATAGAGAGGGGGAACAGATATAGCCCAAAGTACGTAGGTCACCTCGTCGCATGAGCTGTAGGAACAAATCATCTGCAGTTTTCAAGCTTTCAAGCTTTCAGCTTTAAAGTATATGGAATAGGGCAACAAAAGCTACTGTGTTTTATTCTGCTATTGTTATGGATACTACTGTTCAAGACGGGAGCTACCACTGAGACTAGGACATGACAAGCAGTTCAACAGGCAAGACTAAAGCTGACAAAAATTACGATATTGGGAGTTTAACCTGAAAATTACATTTAAAATTATATTTTAAATTACTTCAAGGTTCTCCAACTAAATGGACGATGTCAGATATTTTTATGTGAAGTTGACTTAGAAAGATGCCCAAAGAGGAGCCGCACTAATCTTTCTTGCAAACACGAAAATGTTTGGTGACATGTTTGCTCATGTCACCATAACCCAAGAAACCAAGAGGGGCAAGAAACCCAACAATGAGTAAGAGTTTAAAGTTTTCCAAAATTAATCAATGCCTTCGATCAAAGCAAACCCACCAAAAAAAAGGGATCTTAGTGTAGCTTGGTGTCAAAAGTAAACCTGAAAGACTTTGTAAGGAAAGCATTTCATGTGGGAGTGTGGAAGGGTGTAACTGGATGTTGAAGGCTGCAGCAAGCATGAGACGTGGGTGTCTACTGCGGGTGATGTCCCTCTGGAATCCATTCAGCTTCTTGAAAAATTGATCTCTTGGTGATCAAAATGGTTTCCATGCAACGGAACAGGGCAAAACATGTTATGATTCAAGAACATTATTATTTTGATCCTAGTTTTTTAAAATAACTACACACAAACAAAAAATTACTTACAGAAAAATTCACCTGAACTTTTTTGTTTGTTTAAGAATTAGGAAAGTGAGTAGAGGTCGGAAACAGATACCTACAATGATCTTCAGGAAGCTGAAAATCTTTCTTAAAAGTTTTCTGACAACTTTTGGGAGAGAAGTAAATTGTGGAGAGTACCATCCACAACTTATTGGATGACCGATGATTCAATTAAAGTATCACACAGGAACAAATGCATGAATCTTAGGGGTGTAATGACTCATTCTGACAATGATTCAATTCTTATCATTTTTGGAGATGGAATTCATTGTCTATATTGGTTCATTTTAAATCATCCGATTCAATCCAATTCACTGACCTACAATTGATCCAATTGATCTTTAGTGAGAAATTCCACCTGTGTGACAGAGATATCTTAATTCAATTACCAACTTGACCCGCCCGGATAGATCGGTTGGTTGGATTGTAGGAATAGAAATCAATTAATTGATTAAGTCGATTAATTGTAACACCCCTAACAAATTGCATCTTTTTTTTTTTTTTTTTTTTTACAATAAAACAAGAGACTTCCACTGGTCTTCTGCTCTGAACTGCACCCCACCCCCTGACTCTCTGCTTGTCTTCCTGCTTCAGTCTTCCTCCTTTTCTATTTCTCATTTCTATTTTTTGCTTGGACCAATTGAAGGACATGAAAGAAGCATAAATTCACACACACACCCAGGATGCACAAAGCTCGAGCATTACTGCTCTAACTGGGAGAATCTAGAAAGAACCTCAGCCGCCAAAATCAAGAGAAACCTGTCTTTATATAAAACCAGCATGATCAAACAGAGACCGCCATTATGAAAGACAAGAGCAAAGTACAGATGTCTGCAAAAAGCCAAAACAATCCCGGCGATGAAGGGTTATTGATTTGTACTGAATTCACTGATCTTGACACCTATCATTGTTTGCCCGACCATGAACTCTGTAAAACAAAGTTCACAGTAATCAAGAGTGAGGTCGTGCTCCAACAGCTCGATCTTAGGCCAAATACTGTCATGTAACAGGCCATTGCACCCAAGTACAGCAGAATATTTAGAACAGAGCGCCTAAAAAAGGGTAAAGTGTTACGATGGACCATTTTTTATACTTGAAGCTCTGATTCACTGGAGATACAAAGAAATAAATACCATGAGTACATCTGACCCTCTGACAGCTCAGGTGAGCAGATCTTTGAGTCGCTAACCAAACACCTTAATGCCTTGTTAATTCCTGGTTCTCAAGGGCCAGTACTAACTTTTTCAAATATTTTCTTCCATCTTAAACAAATACTTTACGATATCGGCACAGAAATAATCTACATTTAAAATCACTTTTTTAGGGGCCATTTTCCCTCAAATTGCACAATTAAAGACCCACTCCAATCATCTTTTGATTCATTTTAAAAGTTGTTCCCAGTCGTCTTTTAATTATGATTTTGCATTTTTAGGCTAAATTTAAAAAATAAACTGTTGTTTTCTAGGACATAGTTTCTGCAGAGTAGCAGGAGTTCATTAGAAATTAGAAGTTGAGTTGTAGGTGGGACTGGGACCTTTCCAGTCACCCGTAAATGACAGCTCTCTGTTTACACAATCTCCCACTGGCTTACAGCCCCTCACACCCCCAGATGCCAGCTCAGACGGGGAAAACAGACGCACATGGATGTAGTCATCTACGAGAAAATGCATCAGAATGGGAGCTTGTGGCTCATCCATCGTATTTTATACGTAACAAATACGATCTATTCCAAACAGTATTTTCTTCTTCTGCTCCTGATTGGGATACAACAATTTGAATAAATACTCAAAAATATACTTTTACGCTTAATTTTCTTTACATATGTCCTCCATCATTTAAAAAAAGCCACAAGAACGTGTTAAACACAAAAAAATGCAGTTTTTAATCGGAAAAAAGCGACATTGTCCTAAATTATGGTACAGATATGGTAAGATTTTTGCATGTAAAATGGGTATAAAGAGAACTTGTGGTGTGAAGAAAAGAAGTAGCGAAAGAAGAACCAAACTCAAGAGAATTATTTTTACATCTGTACTTTTGATTGAGCAACGTTTAGTAAAGAGTATGCCACTGAAGCTGTAAAATGCCTCTCGTTCGTGTGGTTTCACACAGCAACCTGATAACACAGCATTTTTGTCGCGTTTGTGGATAATCGTTTCCCACCTACATCCGAAGAATGCAGGAATTTGCAGCAGCGACCAGTCTCTTTCTGGGAAAATCGTTTGCTTTGCAGCAAAAATACCGGCGGTCATAGTCGCAGAGTTTGTACAAAACAGAGTTGAATGTGTGTGTGTGTCCCTTTATCTGTCACCACTGTTGGGGGCCTGCTGTTTATTGAACAAACACTTTGGAACAGACAAGCGCCTCTACGAGGAGACGCCGCTTTTTCATTCATAATACATGGATACCTTTCTCTATTATTGATTCCTTCTGAAGTCAACTCCCCCCTTGGGCACAGCGCACTTATTGTTTCAGAGCGCAAGGCAGAATGTCTACACTCCTTTGAGATTCAAAAGACACAAAGAGAACTACTTTTTTGGATGTGCCGCAGTAAACCCAATGAAATATGCAGCTCTGGAGAAAATCACCTAAACAAGGAATTAAACTTTGTGAGATGACAGGCCAACTATTAAAAAAAAAAAAACACACAGGGGATTTGAAGCTTTCCACTTATCCTGTGGGGAAAAAGTTTTTTTTTTTTTTTTTTATTGCCTAACTTACAAAATTAAAAACAAAATAGCATCCTACCAGAATATATACATGTCAGCTTTTTATTGTTACTGCATGTATGGATCATAAAGATGCAGGGAGAGAAAACAGACAAGATGCAGATGTTTTCATGACCACTGAGTACCAACTCAGCGTTTAGAGGCAATACGCTTTTAGCCAGTTCCTGCTGGCAGATGTAGCAAAGGGCTCAGCACGGCCTTAAGCAGCTGTATCATAGAATGACATGACACATATGAGAAACTGAGTGGGTAAGAAAAGTGATGTGGAAGACCAAAATAAGACGGTTTCCTGAAGCCAACTGTAAGACGCATCTGTAGTGTCTGAGTAAGCAAACGACACCAAGGGACCTCAGGGCTTAAACGCTGCACCGCAGTTCACCGCACACTCATCATGTTTCCCATTTTGTCGTATTCTTTACATAATTAAGTCTGTTGGCACCATTGCGGTCTCATTTCCAAGCGAAGCGCCACTCCGGGTGCAAATTTTCCCCCTTTGGAGACCACGACATTAGACAGATGGAGCGCAAATCAAGTCTTTGTTGGACAAATCTTTTCAATAGAGTTACAGCACATCAGGGCAGTCTGTACATCAATTTTAAACCTACCAGTTCATCTTTCTTGTTTTATATTTGATAGCAATATCATTAAGATTAAATTGAGTGTTTTTTATCATCTGTTTGTGGAAACAGTCGATAAAACACTGCAACAACATAAAAAAAATGTCTGTTTTTGTGATTAAAGCCTGGAACACTGTCACTGACCTCCAGTCTTGGGAAGATTACTGTCCTTGAGTCAGAATAATAAAAACTTTAGCTTTGTTTTGCTAGAGGACAAAAATATTCTATGAATGATGACTTTAAATATTTCTATTTTGCCCTACAATACCCATCCTGGGTATACCCCACCTTTGCCCAACAGTAACAGGGATAGGCTCCAGCAACCCTGTGATCCAAAAGGAATTAGAAAAACAGATGAATGGACAGAGCATAATTTTGTATGGCAGTCTTTGGTGTCCACTCATTTTTTGTTTGAATGTCACTGATAAAAGTGTGCTGTAGCAACTTTATGACAATGACTCCTAAATTTGTGCAGCTAGTGCAAACATTAAGAAAAAAAATACAAGAAGTGGAACAGCAGTAAGACCCAACAGATTTTAGGGGTTAGGCACCTAAAATCTAGCAAATAAAACAAAAAATATAATAAAATCTTTCAATGTCAGTAGTTTCAATCAATTATTAAAAGGTTTTAGGGGGTATACAAGCTAAAAATGTCATTTTACATATAAAAAAAAAAAGAAAATATAAGGGGAACTTTGTTTTTAAAGTGTTATGAAGCTAAAGCACATAAGAAAAATTAAGACAGAGTAAAAAGTCCCAAAAATTGATACTTAAATCTTAGAAAAAGATAATGTACTTTATACTCGGGATGCCACATTTTTCAGTTTAACCGTATGTTACATCGTTAAACCAAATCATGGAAAAAGTGAATTGTTGCATCCTTACTGCATACCAATATGTTGGAATGTCAAACACATGTTGTGCTAAATGTAAGAAATATTTTTTTTTTGTTTTATTACATTACACCAGGCTTAGCATAAACCAACTGACACATTGGTTTTATTGTTATGTGCTTAATAGCCAAGGTAAAAAGAGATTTTTCTGCATTTTTAGGTTTTTTATGTTGTTTTGTATGACACAAAATCTAACCAAAACAAAATCATAAACCAAAAATTGAGCTTTGAATCTAATTGTGGGGAAAGCGGATCCTTGCATCATTCTGAAACCCAAATAATCCCTTTTAGGGTCGTGGGGTTGCTGGAGCCTAACCCAGCTACTGTTGGGGCAAAGTGGGATATACTCTGGACAGGTCGCCAGTACGTTCTAGGGCACACCTTAAATACCATTTGCTGAAAACAGCTGGATGAAAATGGTACATGGCGTGTACTTGTATAGCGCTGTGAAGCGCTTTACAGTCACAATCCCATTCACACACTGATGGTGGCTCTGCTGCCGAACACTGGCGCCAACCTTCCACCAGAGACAATTTGGGGTTCAGTGTCTTGCCTAAGGACACTTCGACACACGGGCGGGCAAGGTGAGAATTGAACCAGCAATCTTCCGATCAGAGCTTGACCGCCTTACCGCTTCACCACGGCCACCCCTCAAATGCAAATCAAAAATGACAGTTATCACTTTTTGTTCATAAAACAAACAAAAAATGATAACTGTCTCCATTAACCAAACGATTGAGTAGGACCAGCTCTCTGCAGGTGTAGGACACATTTACCATGGAAGAACTTGTTTTCACAGGGCATCTGAATGCCATCAAACACCAAAGGGTAAAATAAGTCCATCCATCTGTCCATCCATCCATCATGCTTGCCTCTTTGTTTGCAACCAGTGAGCTCCTGACTGTGCACCGGTGGAAGTTAAATTTAGACATTCATTAGCATAAAATCTTTTTTTTCCCTTCCACGTCATTAAGTCAACCCCTCCCAACCCCACCGTGCAGCCCGAGTGATTCCACTAGTGTTTATGTTCAGATCCCACACAAGATTAAAAACAGCTGACGCCCATGCGTTTATAGAACGTTGCAAAGAAAAGGCAGCAATATTTGTCAAAGGGATTTCAATGTAGGTACACATTTGACTGGGAACCCCACCCCCACCCCCCACCCACTAAAAACAACAAGGGCAGCACTTTTGTGGAAGATGGCAACAAGACAGTTAGTTTCTCTCTATTCAGCCTCCATGATGGCAGGAACAAATGACAGAGGAGAAGTCTGGGCCTGTGGGAAAGCATGCCGTTGCAAACAAACTATTTAAATTAGAATAAAAAAACACTGGGTATATCACAGTAGCCAATAAGCCTCAGAGTATGTTTAATAGCCATCTCATGAGTGTTTTACAGACCAATACCAAATAAAAAGGTGTTGTGTGGACAACAACAGCCCCGAAGAGCCATGCTCTGAGCCTGCAGAGTGGTGCTCCAACTATCCCTGTCAGGGTCTACAGTCAGGCCAGATATAAATAGGCAAACAATCAGCCATTCCCCACAAGGAAACCTACAGTGCTGGGCAAGAACCTTGTTCCCAATGTAAAGCTCCTATTTATTTATTACACTACCAAGAAACAGTCTGAGACCAGAAAAGTCCTTCTGAAGGAAGCTGCCAAAAAAAATGACTGTCTGTCACACTGTAACAATCATTTATTTTCCAGGTTACTGCTTAACAATAGTTTAAATTCATTTTTACTTCTTTAATGAGATTTCCGGACAGTAATCATAGTACATTAACACACTGCTGTAAACATAATTGAAGAATCAGCAAAAGAACCAAACAGCAGCACGTTCCACCTTAATAATCCTATTATGTAGCAGTTATGAGATGGAGAAATACTGTTGGATTACAGTTTGATTCCTTCTAGCTTCCTGTGAATGAATGTTGCTATAATAAAAACCATTTTTTTCTGTTATAGTAAACACTACAGGTCACTGCCGAGTTCAGGTTGAGGAAGTAAGGCTTCCGTTTAGGACCTTTGAGAGTCCACAGCTTTCACATTGTAACCCATTGACCGTTTACAAAAGCTGGACAGAGTGACTCCTCCAACCTCTCGCTCCAAATAGAAACAAAATCTCGTAGACTTCTATTGAAAAATAAACAGCTATTACTAAATGGAAAATTTTTTTGTAGCACAAGTTATTTAAGTTATAAACTGGCCAATCAGAGGCCTCAATAAAAGTATGTAGTCTAACATCAAATGTTCGAAACCTTTGATTGACAGATTTTGTGTGGCCTGCTTTTAAGCGGTACGGGTGTGGACTTCAAACAAGAACGCTCCTGATTATCGAGAGGGGTTGCCATAGAAATGATGACTCATGCTACGTTCACTACGTTGGCACTTCTGTGAATGAAAAGAGACACCGTCCATTCATCACTACCAAATTCAAGTCCCTGATTGGTCAAAGTTCTTTTGTTCAATGGCCACGCGTTTTGCACGTAGACCTCACAAGCAGCCATAAAAACTTGTGTGGCGACGCATAAATGCCAGATAGATAAGACTTTTTATTGGAAGTGCCCAAGGCCTGCGTAACTTTTGCATCAGACCAACTCGGATCAGTTTCTGTTTTCTGACAAGGAGGGCTCCAACGATGTTTGTACTGTATCATGAAAAAATGGCGGCTGAATCGACTTAATTTAGTTGAAACTGGAAATAAGCTATTTTGAGTCCAGTCATCACATACAGTCAATGCTCTAAAGTGACCAAATGTTTCGTCAACTTTTAGTGAAGGGGTTGTTTCCATACATGACTGCTCTTGCTTCAGCAACATACAAACTGTTAAACCTCAAATTATAAACTGAAACAAGTTGATCAAACCTCTGAGGGAACAAAAGACTGTCATTACGAAACGTTCTAAGCCTGGCGTGTTCTTTATGCCTGGAAGCACATTTCTTTAAGCACCTTCAGACAACCTTAAGTGTCAACTGGTGCTTTAAAAAGAAGTTTAATTATGCTGGAATTCACTTAAAAGTTGGATTTTAAATTTGAAGCAACCAAAAAGCACCAAAAAGAATCATTGATAAGGAATTATTCTAACAGAAATTTTCAAAATCTTCATAAGAATTACAATGTAGCACAACTTGACATCTCAAAAGAAAATACTATTTTAAATATTAATATTTTACTATAATAAAATACAAACTAAAACTAATCAAAAAAGGGTGACAAATAGAACAAAAGGAACAGTTTTTAATTATTCTGGTCACTTTCCAGATTAATGGCGGTAGCACATTTAACTCAAAAAGCAGGAGATGGAGTCAGCTAAGATTTCTGAGAAAATAGTAACCCAGTCTGTGCTACATCCTGAGTGACCCCTGACCATCACAAGTAAAACCAATGATGTGTCATCCGCCAACAGTAAAGATTAACCCCAAAGTAGTGAATCTAAAACCCATCCACGATAGGAAGCCTAACAGTCTAGTTTTACATGAATGAACAAAAACTCAGTTAAGCTTCGGTCACATTGCCCTCGGTAACGTGAGTTCAAGCGACAGCTTGCAATGAAAAGTCTATGTAATTCACGCGTAGCTACATACATTTCTGAGACCATTTTTGGGCTCTTGGCACCAAACGTTTAGGCACAATTTAGGGACTTGAATTTGGTAGTGACGTATGGATGGCATCCTTTTCAATTCATGTTTGAAAATTGATCAAGCAGGAGAAATCAATAATTGTGGTTTGTGTCCAACTGGATTTATAGGACAGCAAGTCTTTCAAATATCAGAATAGAGTCGTGAAAGAAAAAACCTGGAGCAAGATTCGCGAGATTTGCACCGCTTCGACGTTTCACACAAAGCCTCTTCCAACCGTTAATAGCAGACATGCGCCAGTATTGAATAGCGAGTCGAGCGACAGTCCAGTATGAACACCATGGGATAAACGTGCATTCAAGAATGCGTGTCACATGCCCGATGTGAACGTAGCATCAGGGTTAAAGTTTGTAAAGTTGGCTTCTATCATTGACTTCAATCTCGTAAAAATGCGGCTGGCAAATTGTTTTCATCATCAAATTGGTAAAAGGTTTTAAAGGAAATATGTTCAGGGAGTATAAAAAGCAGAATGGCGTGGTTGAAGGCTGTACTGCATGGGGTTAAAATGTCATTTCCAAGTATTTTCTGCCGAGAGGTCAGGAATGTAAACCTCTGCCTGTCCTCACAAAAAGTCAACACTTTGAACAAATCGAGCCGTGGACGTGTGATGCAACACTCCATCCTGTAGGAAGCAGGAGTGCACTTCTGCAGTCCATTGTTTGTTTGGGAGCGTGCAGCAAAGGTGATCAGTTCCGAACAGAATCGATGGGAGGTCTCGAACGACTGACCACTGTGAATCAATTTCACATTAAGTATCAGAACTTTCCGGATGACAGTGCAACTTGTACTCCAGAGGAGATCAATGCTTGCATTGACTATTTTTTTGGAGCGTGGACCCAATTAGAAGTAAAGTAACTGAAGCTTGGTGACTGTGAAAGAGTCTGACTGCTCCGATGAAGGTGAAAGAGTGGAATTTCCTCAAAAGTTTTCATTAGTTAACTCAAAAGTGGTAGAGTAAAGACACACAGACAAGTATCCTGCCTTCGTCATTAGTCTTTATTACAATCGGCTTAGCTTTTAATGGCCACTAAGCGCTAGTACTTGTGTTTTCCTGGACTTACTCAAGACTGAAGTGAGAGTGAAGCATTTCAAACCCTAAGATCCATTAAAAATAAAACATCTTTGATGCCATGTAACTTGATCTAACCAGAAACATCTGCTCATTGCTCGGGATTGCTTGTTTGTATGTTACACCATCAAAAGTGTCTAATTGCTTGGCTTGTAAAGTTGAAGTTGCTTCATTGAATCCCTGAAAAATAGACCCTCCAGCTGATAAGAGACCAGCTCATCCAGACACTGAGCAGCTTCTTTTAAAGCAGCAACCTGATCCGTCCGCATAACACTGCAGCGTTACTAATGGATGTAGTGACTTAAAGTACAGCTGAGTCACGTAGAGAATCCCTGCTTGAACACTTCAGGATGACGGGGGAATGTCAGATGATTCTTTTCCTCATCTGCTGTTGTCCAGACATTACCATGATAGGAAACACTGAGAGGAGGAGATCTTTGCATTCACTAACTAACAGGTATAGCCACCTCATTCTCCTCAAGACCAATTTGGTGGTTTATTATAAAAGTAAAGAACAGCTTCCCCATTTATTTGGGATCAGCTCCTTGGGAATGCAGAGTTTCCCTTTGAATCAAAGAGATTCAGATACGATCTTTTGGTTTGTGGCTTGTTCAGACACTTGTCATCTTGTAACTTGTAATTGCTTAATTACTACACTTGTCACAGAGCTACCAGACTGTGCAATAAGCCCACAGCATCTTCATAGAAAAAATTTGTATAAACACTTTCACTTCACAAGTTAACCGAGCACTCTACAATCTCTGGTTGCCCTGTACAGGTTTGTTTTTTTTTTTTTTTTTGCCCACAGACAGCGCATTTCCACCCGTACAGGCAATTGTGACTAAGCCATAAAACAATAACTCAAATTTTTTTCAACAGAGACTGTGTGTTGACACTGGACTGTTGCTAGTGTACTCACAGTGGAAGAGGCCGTGTGGGAACGTTCAAAGCGGTGCAAATATTGCAACTCTTGCTCCAGGCTTCTTCTTTCACAGCTCCATTCGAATTTATGAAAGACTTGATGTCATATAATATCGTTAGGACACAAACCGCAACTATTAATTTCTCCTCCATGATCAATTTTCAAACGGCTGGCACTTAGTGTTTTGAAAAGGGCGCCATCTATAAATCACTACCAAATCCGAGTCTCTGATTGGTCAAAGTTCAACTGGTTTAATTTTTAGTGTGTTCAACTGTGTATGGACTTAAAAAGTTGCAAAGACAGTTTTGAATGAAACCTAAACGCGCATATGCACAGGTTTACTTTTCATTGGAAGCGGTCGCTCAAACTTGCGTTTCTGAGATTGGTGTGAACATAGCCTCTCTTGTTGGCCGTGTGGCTCACATGTTTACTGCCTTGGATGCAAATGTCTGCAAAATGACTAACCACAGCGTCTTGCTTGGCCCAGAGGCTTTCAAAGCAAACGCCTTGAGAGTTTGCATGGGGGCACACCCGTGCCCACAGCACCACACTCCAGCCAAACAAAGTATATTTGAATAAGTGGATTAGAGAGGCCCAGGCACCTGCATTGACATGCCAAACAGAACAATCGGTGAGCCAGATGTGACGCCAACACACAGGGTCCTTTTAAACTCTACAACGGAAAAGAGAATATAGCTCAACTCCTGAAACCCAACAACAGAAAACTTATTAAAAATACCATGTTATGAGCCTTTACAGAAGATTTGTCTACACCAAAATCAAAAATGACTATTTGAGCTTGGAATCTTCTAAATCAAAATTGTCATTGTGTCTCATTTTACACACATATAAAATCCAAAAAGTGCTTTAAGAAGGACTGCCTTTTCATTCCAATCTGCTTAACAGCAACACAAACAAGCACCACCCCCCAGGAAAAACCCCACATTCTTATATTCTTGAATTTGCTCTTTAATAAAGACAGCAGCCTATAGTACTCCATTACACTAAAGGAAATCAATTGGGAGGGATAAAACTCCCAAAAGAGACGCTAATTAAAGATGAAGAAGGGGAAAGCTCCCATGAGACCTCTAGGGCTTGGGTAGAACAGACCCAAGTTGAGGCCCTCGGGAATCTCAGCAACTCTGGATTTTATTCTTTAGGCACATGTTCAAGCATAATTTTAAACACATGAAGAAAAGGGCAAATTATAGCAGGGAATGTGCGCTGCAAATGTTTTATGGGGACCCGGAGACATCACTGGAAGCCTTTTAGGAACAGCATGGTATTAACTCATCTATGAATGCAAGCTTGAAACACAGTTTGGTTGTGAAAGTGTTATAGCACCAAAAAAAGAAAAAGAAGAGTCAGAAAAAAAGCCCTGATTGTGACTAAAAACAAATATCTCCAATAAAAACAGAACGCTGTACTGTTGGGCCTTTTTAGACCACAGGATGCACAGCAGGACCCTGCCTCCACACTGGGAGCAGGTACAACAACAAAAAAAGACCTCTTTATATCAGTCATTGTTTGAAGGCTAAAACAACAGAGAAACTGCAAAAGCCTGTGTAATGACTGTACATTCCTGAAAAAAAGCATTGGTGTTCTGCGAGAGGAAATGGCAAAGTAGAGACTTTAGATAGCTGTCTTTGGAAACCGAGCATTCTGGTATAATTTATCTGCCTCAACAGAAGAGAAGAATTTGTCTGAAAAAGATACGACTGACACACTGTTTTCAACAATAACCAGACACAAAAAAAGATGCTTAGGATCACATTTTTTGGCCATTGTAGACACTCAAAACATTACCTCATCCTGATATCTCTATGAACCTAAATACTAATACTGACGACATAAACACAAACAGGCTGTAAAGTTGGACTCATTCTTTGGAGCTGAGGGTGATCAGTCAAACATCTCACATCACAGGTGGAAATTTCCAAGCTATCCTCTGGGACACTGCAGGTCTACACATGTGGGCAAGAGAGAGCTCAAAAGCAGGCATGAGCAATCAAGGCACTTTACAAACAGAGTCCAATAACACAATGACGGGACGAAGAGAACGCTTCTTTGCATAGAACGAACGTCACTCCTTTTGTTAAAATATAATAGATTAAAAGACTCATTTCTTTCAAGAAACGGCGCAAGATTTCAATTAAAGTAATAATAATTATAATTCTGGACGCTCTCATTATTGGCTTTTGTTTGCCACGCCCATGAACATACTTTGACTGTGCTTGAAAAGTAAAAGCTGCACTGATGCCTCTTTAAATGACACCCAGATTTGATCAGTCAAAACAAGTGAGGCATGAGCTCTCCGATTTGTCTATTTCATAAAAATAAACAAGGGACTTTCAATAAGGCAGATATGGTAAAGAGTCTGGATTCTATAGAGAGGGTCCTTTTTGATTTTCTGACCTGGGTTACATTTTACAAATACCTTGCTTTCCTACCCCTCTGGCTACTCCGTTTTACACCAATATTAGAGGCATTTGAAGTTGTAGTGGTGTCTAAAGAGTTTTGCTTAAGGAGGAGCCGTAGCAACTTAGGGCTAGCTAAACCTCTGCCGGTAGGGTGATCCTACACATTTCTTCCCTGAAGCATGCTAGTTTACATTTAAATGTAAACGTTAAGTGTTGCATATCGACACAAAGCTGCTTTTCTCTGCTTCAGAATCGAGTGGAATTACGTCAATTTCGCAAATAGTTTAAGAGTTACGGTTCTAGAGAGAATAAAGACTGGAGCTAAAGATCCAATATTAAATGGTTTATATCATCAAGACAGTCAAGAAATTAAAGCACACAGAAAGGCCCACATTTAAATTTTTTAGCAGGACAGAACCATATTCTCTTAGTCTTTTAAGTAGCAAGTGAACACAGCATTTCTAAAGGGAATTAGGAAGTAGTGATTAAACGTTGAATCACATGTCATGTGTTGACTGGTGAAAAACAACAGTGAAGCTACAGTCAAATTTTATGTAAAACAGCAAAAAACATTACTAACATGACAGGGAATAGGCTTTAGGTGTGAAAAACAAAAAAAAACAAAGAAATGTGGACAGTATTGTTGGTCTCACTGAATGGATAGAAAAGTACAAATAAAACTGCAACATTTGCACTTCCTGTTCAAGGCTGATTTGAAAATGTAAAAAAAGGGAAGCTGGAGCCAGGTCAGTTCACAATATAACCACTAGGTGGTCAGTTAAACAGGCAAATCACACCAATACTGTATAAATGAGATACGGGCAAAGCATGTGATCACATGACTTTTTGGTACGTGTCATTGACTGTATATAAAAACTGGACAAAGTGAGTGCGTTGTCACCCAAAGGAAATGCTTTCAGGTTCCAATTAAATGAAGTTAATTTAGTCGCCATTTTTTCACAATACGGACATCGCCAAGTTGGAGCCAGATGACATCATAAGCAGTGATTGGTCTGTGTCAACATTTCTATGGGAACCATTCTAAGCAATCAGGAGTGTTGGAAGGCCACACCCCTTCCACTTAAAAGCAGGCTGAGGAGAATCTGTCAATCAAACGCTTTGAAGGTTCGACAGGATTTTTTATTGAGGCATTTGAACGGTCAGTTCGTTACGAATACAATTTACTGCAGAAAAAATAGAAGAAAAAAAAATAGTGTTATGAAAATGTTGAAACTTTGTAGAAGAGCAAGAATGGTTAATCTGACAAATATATAGAAGTCTATGGGATTTTGGCTCCTTGGAGCCAGCGTGTACTTCCTATTTAGAGTATGAAGGGGGAGGGGTCAGTCAGTCCAATTCTCATATGGAGTAAATGGTTCATATTGAGCTCTTTTCATAATTGGACAAACTTGCAGGACAAGCATGTCTGTCAGTTGTTACATCACGCCCACTTCAGCTCCTTATGACCTCACAATAATTAACGTCTGCTCCCCAATTATTGCGCCGCTTCATTTTTAATAACCCCCACAGCAGTACAATTATCTTAATCAAAAAATTACAGACAAAAGTGGCAAAAAGTTGTCATTAAAGTGTTTACGTCTGTTGTCAAGTTGAACTGGCTTGCATTGAATTGCGCAGACAGGCTTGATTTTGTGACTATTTTATCCCTTTAAATAATCGT
Source organism: Adrianichthys oophorus (assembly GCA_036245035.1). Classification (NCBI taxonomy): domain Eukaryota; kingdom Metazoa; phylum Chordata; class Actinopteri; order Beloniformes; family Adrianichthyidae; genus Adrianichthys; species Adrianichthys oophorus. The sequence continues at coordinate 4,338,127 of BSAI01000115.1, read as the reverse complement.
ACTGGTGCGTTGCGTTGTCGTATTGGCTGGATGTCATGGACAAAATACTGAATCGATCTGATTTTGGGTCAAGACTTAATGATTCTATCCCATTTAGGATTTGATTTAATTAATTTAAAATAGACTTTCTTGGTTATAAAAAACAAGTTTTATAAATCTAGAGTTATAGAACTGAACAATGATAGAAGTTTGATTGACAAAAACATTACATCTTTCACTGAAAACAAATTAAATGTTGTTTTTGATGTATTAAAGACGTATTAAAAGATTCATCTATTTAACGAGTTGATATTTTTGAGTGAAAATTGATTTAATTACATTTTATATTCAAAACTCAGTCCTACTGTGTATTATTCAACAACCATTAGACTTGTTAGTCCAAACCTCTTTGTCAATTTTGAGAAAGGTTTAGAATCTGAAACTAATCTCGCCACAAAGTCAAAACCACAAAGTCAAAACCACAAAGCTGAAAAACCGGCTTTAAAAACAAACAGCGGTCACCATGCCTGCTGTCCATCCATACATACAATCCCAAATCCAAACAAAGCTTCATATTACAAATCGTAACTCCACAACAGCACAGACAAATTAGCATCAACACCAATGAGCGACGCGCACCCAAGTGGATGAATTGATCTATGTGGTATTGACGGCGACCCTGGCACAGCAGAGCAGCTGGCAGGAAGCTTACAAGCTAAACTGTCGTAAGGGTGACACCTGTCCAACAAAGCCCAGCGCCGGCAGTAAGTGAAGAGTGTCTGTGCAGTTTGGACAGTCTCCTTTTCCTATCCTTCAACTGATGTCCTTTCAGGTAAGGAAAAAAGATCAAAACAAAAAAGGAGGCACCAACAGCCTCTTTCAGTATTTCTGTTTTTTACTGAAGTACTTCGTTCCTGGTTACAGTGCTGCACCACTGAGCTAAGGAGCTAAGTTTCATTGTGTTCTTTGGTTCTTCTTTCCAGGAAATAAGGAGTTGGCAAATTTTAATCATTGTCACAACTGCTTTACGGACAGATATGGACTGTCTGAGGGCAAAAAAATGGGCAAACCTGTACAAGGCACGCAGGTATCAAGGTCTGCACAAAAAAAATATCAAGGTTGCAGACTGCTCTGTGATTCCACTGAGTGAAAATGTTCATGTACATTTTTTTTTTCTGGCATTCTCCAAGCGACAGGTCGTGGTGACACTTACACAACCGGCAAGTGTAAGTAAAGGTGAAGTAGGTGGGTCACTATAGTACGGATTTGCACTTTTATGACCCCCCTCAAATCCTTCCGATTGCCTAAGCGGCCCATGAGTACTGTTCATGTGATAACGGTGCACTCCAGGTATCCTGTCCTTGGGCGAGACACTGAACCCCACATTCCCTCTGGCGGAATGTTGACCCCAGTGTTTGGCAGCGGAGCCGCCATCGGTGTGTGAATGGGACTGTGACTATAAGGCGCTTTGGGCCTTCAACTAAGGTAGAAAAGCTATACAAGTATATGCCATTTACACATTTCGTGCACCTCCCGTGGGTCATTAAGTGGCCAGTACTTGCACCTAAAAAATGACTAGAGTGTGGCATAAGGGCATCGGACAGTGTTACCTGTCAAATATGTAAGCAATTTATATTAGCCTTACAAATACTTCACAATACACTTACAATCAAAAGTTCAATTTATATGACATACCTTGAGGTGACCATAGAAGTCTCAAGGTAAACTGCAAGACGCACCTCCGTTCCCCATAAGATGCGGTCGCTTCTTTCTACAACTCTCCACAGGACCAAACAACCCAAAAACCTGCAGCACCGGTGCATGTCAACCCCCCGTACAAGTGCCAGTGACCAAAGCAAAAAGAAGATGCAAAAACCTGCTGCTAAAAACATGATGGTTATCTATTTTCTTTGGTTGGTCGTGACATAATCTGTCAATATTTTTGCCCTCTTGGGTGAGCAGATTATTGAGACATTCCTCAAACAAAACAAAAGAATTGTAGTGTGTGCTCTGTCAATATCTTTTAACAATATCAGTCTTCGAGTAGGAGATTCTTAAAGAGACAGGAGCTTAAATAAAGTGTTTCACAGAAAACTTTTGTGGAGTAAAGAAGACAGAAAACTTCTTATACATATGTAAGACAGAAGAAGTTCCCACATGAGACAAATAGCCATAAATACATGTGACCCAAACTGTCAAGCACGGCAGGGGTTGGATAGTGATTTGGAATAGTTTGGTTTTCACAGCATTTCAGCACCATATTACCTTTAAACTGATAACATGAAACAATATGTTCATGAGTTATAGACTTATTTGAAAGCAGGGTCTGAACAGGACAAAGTAACCCTTATACTAAAATAGCTGATTAACAAAAGGAAAGTGGTTTGCCTTATTCCAATTATCCACAGGTCTTAATAAACCAAGGCAACATTAGCGAGTTTATCTAAGAGACTGAGATAAATATAACTAAAAATAAATTCAAACCACTGTTGTTTAGTGGTTTTTCAAGCTGTTTGAGTCTTCCAATGTCTTTGGTTTGCGTGGACACAGTGTCTGTCATTTGATCTGAGTTTTTTATGTATTTAAAAACAGAAAATATTTTCTTCTGTCAGGTCAGAACCTACAAAGGGTGGCCTTCTCACTCGAAGTTCAAACCACCTTAACTGCCTTTTCTCGCTTTGTTCAAAACTCATTCATTCATTCATTTTCCAATCCGCTTTATCCCTTTCGGGGTCACAGGGTTGCCGGAGCCCAACCCGGCTACTCATGGGCGAAGGCAGGGTACACCCCTGGACTGGTCGCCAGTCTGTCGCAGGGGCCACAATCACACACCCATGCACACTCACATTCACACCTAGGGACAATTTGGAGTGACCAATTAACCTATGAAGCATGTTTTTGGACGGTGGGAGGAAGCCGGAGTACCCGGAGAAAACCCACGCATGCACGGGGAGAACATGCGAACTCCACACAGAAAGGTCCCCCAGCCAGGACTTGAACCGGGAACCTTCTTGCTGTGAGGCAGGAGCGCTAACCACTGCGCCACCGTGCAGCCCTTGTTCAAAACTTTTGCCAACAAAAGTTTTCCACACAGCAAAATAGTTTGAATCCTGTTTTTTTTTCTTCTCTGTTTGCAGATGACACTGTCCTTTCGGTTTCCTCAAACCACTTCTCAAGCTCTCACCCAAGGATATTTTTTCAGGCTTTTCTGGTTTTGGGCCAGAAAAGTTGGAATTCCTTCCAGATTGTGAATGAGTCCCTCCACCCCATCCCAGGTGGAAGAATTTAAGCATCCGAGGGTTCTCATCACTGGTATAAATGATTGCACAGTGTGATCATTTTACAGAGAAGAGACACACTGAGGTGTCACAGATGTTCAAATATTTGCTTAAACTTGTATCACATCTACCCATGCAGCATTGCAGCAGAGCAAGAGCGTGCACAGACAGCAAGATTTGAAAAAAAGGGACTTTGTATGAATAATTTGTGTAACCATTATGGCTCTTTTATCATGTAAATTCAGGTGATATAAGGAAGCTTGCACAAAAAAGGTAAGATTTGGAAGAAAACCGAGTAGAAAATATCGTAACCAACAATTCATGTGCAAAAATAGCTCATGCAAAAGTTAAAAATGCAAAATCCAAGTAAAAGTGTACCTGGACTTGAACTAAACAGGGTGTGTTGGATTTTAAACATTGGGGAGAGTAAGGAGGAGAAAAATATCAGGTCATACCGGAGCCAGTTATACCACTGATACTTGCGTCTTTGCATGTGCAAACGAACATATCCATTATGGAGTCTTTACTTGCTAAAATTCACCTAGATCAACAAAACTGGACAGCCTAGGAAGCTTTTACAACCACCAGGATGAGCTGAAATGTGCTTTCAGCAGGCGGTTCTAGTGGGTGTGACTCCTTGTTCCAGGTCTGAATGTGATCAAATGTATACATCTTAGTAAAATTTTAATTATGTAACTCCAGATCTGACACACCTACATGTGACTCCACAGATTCCCTCATTGTTCAAGCTATGAGCTATGGGCTTATTGAACATGTCCATTGCATGTTTCATGTTTATCGTGGCCATTTGACGTCAAATCAAAGTGTGAAACCGCCAAATCATTCATGTGAGAGGATAGAGTGATCTCCCGGGGTCCTCGAACCTCTTTTGGAGGGGCAACGGTTTGGGTTTGGGCATCCAAAGGAGCAGACAAAGGACATTAGCTTCGGCATTGCTTGACAAGCGCCTAGCTGATGGTGACAGTGAATGGTCTAATATCCATTAGCTTCCAGTAAAAACCGCATTGAAAAAAATTGCTGCGCATCAGCTTACTATGAAGACTTCTACGTGTGATTTTTAAATCACTATCATTATTAGAAGCCCACCACGGATCAGTGTGTTTTCCATCAGAACACATACCTGATCCAGAGGGAGATTGATAATGTCGCTGAGGGGCTGCAACAGAGTGGATCCAGTGCATGATGCTGTCGTTTGGGTAGCCATGCTTGGACGGGTCTCCGTAAATCCTTCTTCTCCCCTTCCTCCGGTCCGCTGAACCTCCCCTCTATCTCTGCGATGATAGGCACGCTACCGCCGCCACCGCCGCCGCTGCTGCTGTTTTTGCGACGAGCTGAACTGTTGTCATCCACTGCACTGACCCCACGACAGAGAGTACACAGGCAAAAGATGACTCACTCCGAGAATTTATCTTTCATCGGCCCGCTAGTTCATTTCGTTGTCTAAGAGTAATGCATGTTAATTAAAAGCAGTGTTGCTTCTATTCACGCTTTTTGGTATTTTTTGTGTTTAATTCAAATTAAGCAAATGTTTTCCGTTAAAAAACAGTTATTTACACCAAAAAAAACCAATTGATTCAACTACGTATTGTGTGCGCATGCGTGTTCAGTGTCTAGAATTTTCTTGTCTCTTGCTTTTTTAAAAGGACAAATCATGATATCATGAGAATAACTATCATTTGTTTGCCTTTTTCGTATTGTTAACACGATGGTGATAGTTATTGAAATTAAGTTTGACGTGAGTTGTCTTGACCTGTAGAGGATCTTTGGCAAAAAAAAAAGTAAAAATGGTGTTTGGGGGGGAGAGCGGCGGCGGCGGCGCCCAGCCCTCTGTCGTAAGCATCTATTTTACCATGACGTGCAAAAAAAAGGTAACTCAGTCCAGAAAATTCCTGCTGTAACTTAATATAATAAATTTTATAATCAAAACAATATCATCTATAGTGAAAATGAAGATTCTCTTCTTTCATAATTGTTGTTTTAAACGCAAAACGTGGAAACGGATGACGTAAAAAGGGCGTAACGAAGGATCTAACTCGCCAAATGGCATGAAAAGGAGGCAAAATACTATAAAAGTAAACAATATTCAATCCTCAATCGATTTTTAAAAAATTAATACTTAAAAATCCCAACTGATTTCTAACCGTATTGAACAACATGATTGCATGTTTTGCTCATAAAGCGAGATGGAACTTTCTAGACTAATAAAATGATAGTTCCAGGAAGCAGATTTAATTAAACTCATGTCGTACACTTTTGTATTTTTTTCTCAATTACTTCTTTCTTTCATGCATTAAATTCATTGTTTACTTTTATAAATTTATATGGAAAATCATGCAACAACACTTCTCTGATACTGGGTAAAAAATGGCTTGGGCAAATTAAAGAAAAAATGTCTATTTAAAGAAAAAGGATAATTTAAATATTGCACTTGTTTATAAAGGTTAAACTCAAAGCCTCAGTCAGATATGTTTATTTTGGGAGTTCTACATGAATCTCTGGGAGTGGCCCTTTCATACCAGCAGCTGTTTCTTCTTTAGCGTTAATCAGCGCCATCTGGTGGAGTGTAGTGTTCATTCAAACGTTGAACATCTTTATGTCATTTTGAAATTTGTTAGATGACACTGGGATTGGTGGAACTACATGTTTACTGTTTGTTTTTGCCTTTTTTTAATAACAAAAAACGATTATTTTATTTTCTCCCATGTTGCACTCATACCAAAATTGGTCAGTAGAGGGCAGCACATGCTCACAAAGGTCATCCCATTCATTTTGCTGAGTCATCAAACTATTAAAATGCCCAAAATGTCAGATAATAATGAATTTTCCTGAAAAATTGAGAAGTTAAATAGCAATAATAATAGTAAAAAAAAATAATAGTGGTTTTATAATAACATCAAGCTGTGAACAGCAGAGCTTTAGTGAATACCTTTAACTGCTCAGCAGGGCAGGCGCTGGTTACAGGTCAAGTTTTTAATACCAAGAAATTATAGTACAAATAAAACAAACTGAGTTTAAATTCAATTTCAGGCATTAACATTTTATATAATCTGCTTTTATTTGTGTTTTTATTGCATTCTTTATAAATGGTAATTGTTTCAGCCTTGAACTTTAAGAACTAACAGCTGCCTTCAACAGGCAACCATAACATTTTAATTACATTTTCAGGAAAGTTGGTGGGAATTAAATACATTGCAGCGGGTTTGGTCTTATTTGGAAGGCAAGACCTTTTGAGTCAGCCTTGTTCACCCTATATCAACTCCTCTTTCATTTGGAGTTCTTCAGGGTTCAGTTTTCGGCCCTCTTGTTTTTTTTTTTTTTTTGTTTTTTTTTACTTTGTAATTTGGATTATTTCCAGATTTAAGTTATTTTAAACAGAAAAAAAGTTTACTGTCATTTCACTGCTCACTTGTTTTGATTATATAAAGGCCTGGGTGGTGTTAAATTTCCAAAATTTTGATAATTAATTAACAAAGTTGTTATTTTTAGCAGTTTGTCTATGACTTTTGGGATAATTTCTTCTATAAACTATTCTATTAATCTGGGATCTTTGGGTCAGTTTTTGAAGTCAGCTATATTAGAATTTAGCTTTAATTTGAAATCTTGTCTTAAGCCTTTAACCTTCAACTCAACTGAATGGTATAGCACATTTTGAAAACATACTATTACAATCATTTATTGTATTTTTTTTAACTCACCCACAGCAATAAGCAGCAGAAAACCATGTTTTCTTTGACTTTTTTTTCTTGGTGGGGTTGTTAAAGGGCTAAGTTTGATTCACAGACAAACTCTTTTGAAAAGTAGTTTTTTTTTCACTTGGGGCAAATTCCAAAAAGTCAAACCAACTCTCATCAGGCAATAGTCTAAGATAATAACTCATGACTTTGTGATCGTTGATTGTTGCAATGCACTGTTTGTGGGAAACAGTAAATCTTCTGTGGCTTATCTCCAACTCAAAACTTGCACTTGTAACCTTTTAAAACTTTTGAAACTAGGAATAATGTAGAAAAACAAACTTCCCTTCTCAGTGTCTGTGAGGAATTAGGCTTTTAAATTATTCAACAACTACTTTTTTTTATCAGGTTTATTTTTTGATGCCAAAACTCATATTTAATGCAGAAGGATCCCATAAAATGTTAACTTGGAAGATGTCATTCTGAAGGGTATCCAGCGCTCATCATGTGTGTCATGTCCTCCTGTTTTATATTCATATTATTATAATATATTATTATATTCATAATAAATCATCTATAGCCGCACAAGAAAAAAAAGAACAATAAGAGCCAGGTTTGTTTTTATTTATCATATCATCACCAAGAGAGACAACTTGGCGTCGTCATGACAACCTGTGTCTTTTCGATTTCCAGTTCTATTGGCGTAATCTATTTAAAGTGTATCATTAAAGAGGACAAATCAAGTCTGACATTCAGTTCTACTAAATTAATTCAACCGTATGCAAATGACGAGCTTCTGTTTTTATGATCGGGGAGGATAGTGTAACTCGGTGGATAATTTCATGATCTCCTTCCTGTTTTTTTTAAAATATCTCTTTATCTATAACGGAAAATACTGGACATTACATTAAAAAAAGACCATTTATTTCCCCGTAAATTAGTCATTTGTTGGCACGAATTAGTATGTTGTGGCCACAATTTATTATTTTAGTATAATCAATTCCCACTAGTAATTTGTGGCCATCAAATACTTATATGCGGTCACAAAATACTACTCTGTGTGCCCAAAATACTAATTTATGTGCAAAAAATACTAATTTGTGTGCAAAAAAATATGAATTTGTGTACGCAAAATGCTAATAAAATGCTACGTTTGTGGGTTTTGTGATCTTTGGTTTGGTTTTTGTCAGTTATGTTATAGTTTGGATCATCTTCTGCCTAATTACCCTATGTTTGACATGTTTTTTTATGGATGTAAACCTCTGATTATTGTGTTACTTATGTGTTATTCTTGCTGATTGCTTGAAATAAACCATTTCCAGTTCCAATTCAAAATTTTCCGTTTTGAATTTTCCTTTTTGTTCGTTACACCAGTTTCAGGTTTATCATTTTTGACAGCCGTTTAGGTTTTTTGTCCTCAGTGTATAGGATTCAAGTGCCTGGTTTTCAATTTTTCAGATCATGTGCATTGTTTTGCCACCTTTTTGCTTCTCCATAGGTTTTGTCTGTTTAAGTTTATTTAATGTGTGCGGTAAGTTTCTGTCACCAAGTCTGGTGTCCTGCAGTTCCTGACATATTGGTGGCCAGAAAATGCAAATTTGAGCACACAAAATGCAAATTTGTGCCCACAAAATACAAATTCATGACCACAACTTATTAATTTGAGAAAACAATGTATTTTTTTTCTAAAGTTCTGTCCAGGGCTCTGCATAAAACAGTCTAAATCTTTACAGATTTAGACTGTTCTGGTGTTGAAGCTCCTTATTTAGTCAAAGGTCGTGTTTTGCACAGTCTTGCTCCTCCAGAGACATGCTGTCATTCTCTTCATAGAACAGGAAGGAAGTAACTTTTTGTTCACGGGGTCAACCTGAAGGAGGCTTCTTGACATAAAACAGAGGCAGAAATGAGCTGTTTATCCATTCTTTCTCTTTTGGTTGAAATGTGCCTGTAGAACTCGGAAAACTCACTTTTCCAGCAGAGCTTTAGCAACAAAGTCACAGTATTCCCAATGGAGATTCCCGGGGATTACACTGGTATCAGTCCTTAAAACAATCCAGAAACCCAACCTACAAGAAGTATGGAGGCTGTAAAAAAGTGAAACTATTTTTTTTTCATCAAGCCAGTCAGCAACAGGTTTATCTCAGTTTTATATGTCAATAAACAAAATATTAGTTACAGATTTACAAAAAAATGGACAAAACTGCATTAAAGCATGTTTTATTGCAGTATATAAACCAAATTGCAGCATTGGAGGCAAAGAAATAGTGTAATTTTATTTAAGTGAAATGCAAAACTACACATCTGTTCCTTCACAACAACATATCGTTAAAACAGGAAGCCAAAGCTAAAAAAAAGCTATGTCAGAGGCAGAAATACGAGCCGTTTCAGCTCATTGTTTCATTTTCTTCACAGGGTGTGGCACTGCTTCTCTTTTCCTCTACTTATGCCTGACTCTGTAATCCTTTCTCAGCTTTTTTCCTTATTTCCCATGCACCCTCTTTCTCATCTAAATATATATCAAACAACTAAGTTTACTGTCAACATATTTAGCTTGTATGAAAATAGTTGCACATGTTTCAATCCAAAACTCCAACAAAATAAAGCTTTTTTGTGCTTTTAACATGTTTCCATTAAGTAAACATGTTCAATTACTGTAAATACTGTATGAAATTAAGAAAAAAAATTGAGAATGTACATTTCTAACTTGTCATTTTAGTTCACCTAAAGTTGACTGCAGAGACCCCTGCAGCACGCAGAGTGAGGGCACATGAGGATAGAGGCTTCATGGGAGGAGTGGGAGTAAATGTGGGAGAAAGAACAAGATGATTTAAGGAGATCTGTTAGCTTTCAGAGAAACTCATTTTAAAAGGTGACACATGTTGGGATCACTTTTTTTGTAATTAACTTGAGGATTATTGATTGTAAAAGAAAGCAGATTAAATTAGTTTTGAGACATAATACTCTTTCACTACTTTCAAAATATAACAGATAAAAAAAAACTTAAATGCGGAAGGGCAACTTCATAAGGGATTCTGTCTTGAAACACATCAAATACAAAAGTAACTGGAGCCAGGTCAGTTCACCAAGTAACTGATAGCGGGAGTTGGTTGCACAAGTAAATTATTATCCATAAACTCCAGTATTTTACACTTCTGATGTAAAGCAGCATAGATAAATTAGATCCAATCCCTTTTTGCTGTCACATTTGGCAATTTTCTTATGACAATATTTACCTTATTTTATGGTTGACGGATGGAAATGACACCACACTGGGTATGATCTTTTGATTGACAGCTAGCTGTGGAATACTATTGACTGTATATGAGAACTGGATAGTGAGTGTTATTTCACTCATAGAAAATGGTTTACTTCTCACTCTAATGAAATGAAGTCAGTTTAGTCACCTTTTTTTTTTTGTAATTCAGATGTCGCCATGTTGGAGCTACAAATCATCAGTAAGCAGTGATATGAACCCATGCTGGTGCAGTTAGTGACATTGCGGACTGCTTGTCCTTCCCTCATACAGTCATTGTTTTAAACTAGGCATGCAACAGACACTCTTTTGCTTCAATAGGTGGAAAAAATGAAAAAACAAATGAAATTTGAAGGGGATTTTCCTTGGAGAATGAAATGCCAGACACACAAGCTCATGCTTTGGCTAACTTGATTACATGAATCAAATCCTCTTTCATGAATATTTAATAGCAAATTTGTGATGGATGTGAAAGACCTTGAACTGGTCTGATTATTGATCTACCACAGACACTATATCTTTAGTTCTTTCTGAAGACCGCTGTGACATATTCAGCTGCTCTGTGGTCATTTTTTAGAGTATTTTTTCAAATGCAAACAATTTCACTTTGAATTCCTCAAGATAATTTGTTTACAGGGGCGGAGCTACAGGGGAACAAAGGAGCCAGCTGGTCCCCCAGCAAAAAGCTTTGCCCCCCCAAATTTTGAGTCAATATTAGTAAAGTTATTGACAAAGATTAAGGAATCATCAATCGTTTCGTTTTAGCTAAAATGAAAAAAACCTGGGTTGTTTTCTAGGACGTAGTTTCTGTAGAGCGGCAGTAGTTTATAATAACTTGCCTCTGAGTTGTGTCCAGAGCCGCTGGTGAGGAGCAACCCAGCACCTTCCCCTTCTTGTTGCTGAGAGCTTTTTGTTTACAGTTATGAGCCAGAATCCAACTCGGACAAGGAAAACAGAGACGTACATGGATCTAGTCATCTGCATTAACATGGAGCAGGGCAGGGAGATTGTGGCCTGCCCATTGTATTTTCTACACCACGAATAAGCTCGTTTGAACGGTATATTTCGTCTGCTCCTGATTCACAACAATTTGAATAAAGAAATACTCAGAAATGCAATTTTAAGCTTTATTTCTGTATATGTGGCCTCTATGGTGAGAAAAATGCCACAAGGGCATGTTAAAACCACCAAAGGCACAGTTTTCATTGGAGTAGGTCTTTAACACTGAAGCTATTCTCCCTCAACTCAGTTGGCACTAATAAGGGAGATAAAAGATTTTGAACTTAATCACATAATTGCAGTGACTAAGAACAGAATGCAAACACTAACCGGGTGGCACTTTCACCCACTACTGTCTGATGTTTTTTTTCCACCACTTTCTAATGAAGCTACTTGAAATGCCAGAGATGCTCTTAGCTCATCTGTTATGGTGTCAGAGCCAATGCGCCGCACCACGAACACCTGCACCGTAACAGTCTGCTAAACATTAAGAGCACAGAGATGCTGATTTTGGTTTCATTGTGCGGCAAAGCTGACGATTCAATCATCTCTGTTCAAAGAGCTCCTGAGTGGACCCAATGAGGACGGGTTCCAGCCATGAAAACTCTTTAAAAAAGGCAGAAAAACTTGACCTGGACGACCAAACGCACAATGTTTACAGAAATGGACTTTATTAAAAATGGTGTAGACTTTTTTTTAAATGAAAGTAAATAGGTAAACAAAATTAATATATAGTATTAATAAATACATCAAAAAAACGACAATACATATGGGCTCAAAATGACCTAAAGTAAGTTTAAGACACTTCTAAAATGTACAAAATCGCAAAATGATTAAATTGAAAGAGAACATTCAAAATAGGCCTTTAGACTGTTATTAAAAGAAATGCATGAACACAGGAACCGTATCAGAATTTTTTTTTGTTTTTATTTTTATCTATGTTATATTTATTTGTTTTATTTATGTAATATATGTAATTGGACTTATTTATTTATTTTATCTTATTTATTTGTTCAGTTTTAAAGGCTTTTATTTTACAAACAGCTGAAGAAGTAAAGCTGTTCAAACATTGGATTTCTGTTTCCCAACAATAGCTTAACATCTTACCCTGTTTTGTTTGTTTTTTTGTCCTACAAAAACAGACAAAAGACAAAAACAGATGCTACATCAAATGTTTAATTATCAGCACTGACAAATAAAAAAATCCAAATTGAACATTTGAGTTTTTTCTGTATCTAAAAGTTCCCAAGATATAAATGATAAATTTGAAGGATCTTGTCTTTTTTGTGTGTTTTTCTCATCTTACTGCAGTGTTCCAGCTTATACACTGTATAGTGATGCTGCTTTACTGATGCATTATGTTGCAGTTATTTTCGCTGCAGGATGCAAGACAATGAGCACTTTCCCTTGGGCTGGATGATATAAAGCTCACAGAAGGAACACAATGAGGTTATGGTGGTAGGGTGAAGCTGGGACAGTCTGACATTCAGCTTGTCAGAATGTGGTGACACAGAAAAAAAATGGAATAAACTCAGCGTAAAAACTATAATGGACATAAAATCAGCTCATAAAGAAAAAGCAGCTCTTTATGATCTGTTCCATGCAAACTTTCCTGTTCGTATTGGCTAATTTAACCATGAATGACTACAATGATATTATTGTGTTAACAGTTATCTTGTTATTTGGTAGATTGTGATGTAGAAGGGCATAAAAGGATGATGTGGGACAGTTAGATGTCAGTAAAAAACAAACTTCTTAGCTGGTAGTGTAAAAAAATATAAAGGTAGATGCCAGAAAGCAACTTTATAAAATGGAAAAAAAATTAAGCAAAATTATTAAAAATAAGGAGAAAAAAGTAAAATCAGCTGATCTGATATGAAAAGAGGTAGGATGTGAGCAATCTCAGTAAATTTAAAAAAAAAAAAAAAAAGATTGAACCTAATGCTGACACATTAACACATTAATTGGAAAAATAGCTTCCTGACAAAAACACAAACAGTTTTAAAAATGTAAACATATAAAAAACAAACAAACAACAAAACACATTCTCATTCTTTAGTTAAACCCGTTGACTGTATATGAAAACTGGAGTGGGTGAGTGTGACATCACCCATAGAAAATGGCTCCAAAAAAATGAAGTCAATTTAGTCGCCATACTGTAGACGTGACCATGTTGGAACTAGACATCATCAGTAAGCAATGATTGGACCAATTTGGTTTGAGTCTAGTTTCTATGCTAACCACTCTCCCCAATCAGGAGTGAGCTTGTTGGAAGTCCACACTCCTAACACTTGAAAGCAGGCTTGAGGGAATCTGTCAATTAAATGTTTAAAATGTTTGACGTAAGTCCACATGCTTTCATTGAGGCATCTAATTGGCCAGTTTATAATTTGAACAATTTTCAGTACAGAAAAAAAGTAAAAATTAGGATTAGCGAGAACATGAAAAAAAAAAAGGTTTGCAGAGCAAGAATGTTTATTCTGACAAAAAGAAAGCGTGAATAATAGCTGGAGGTACTTCCTGTTTGGAACACCATTGAGGAGGAGGTCACTTAGTCCAATTCTCATATACAGTCATGACTTTAGTTTCCTTAATTTACTAAAATAAGCAAAGGTGTTTACTAATATAGTATATGAAAAAAAGACAAGTAAACTCAATTTCCAAAAATAAATTTAGATTGGGATACTTTAGACCACAATCCAATCTTCTGTTTCATTTATTACAAACTTTCATCTGCACAGTAATTCTGCTGCATTATCTCCATTTTATAGAAGTATTTAGTGAAAAAGTTTGATTAACGAGCAAAGCTCCTAGCTTCAGTGTCTATAGTGCACACAAGCTTGGCTGGAGCAAGTTCTCTTAACCAGCTGGAAATGATTGAAATATAAACAAAAAAGGCATTCAGTCCTCAGTTTCTTAATTTAAGATCTGGATTGTGGAGTCATCCCACCTGTTACACAACCATGATGTCACTGCAGTGCATTTAGGAAAAAATCACTCCCCCTCACAGAGCAGCCCTTTTTATTGCAACTACATTGAACTAATTTTTCTCTAGATTACAAAAAAAAAGTTTTTTTTAAAGTTTTTACTAAATAATTTTTTGAAATGTTGATATTCTGTGACCAAAGCCCATACAAACAGCTACATTTCTGACTTGAGGCCACATGGTAGTTTGCATGCAGACAAAGTCCATATTGAGGATGGCCTCTGCTGGTGAAAGAGGCCACTGTTCGGTTTCAGTGGAGCAGCTGACAGCTTCGGCTTTGCAGCCCTTTTCCTGGAGGCCTGCAAGAAACGCGGCTCGGTTGTTAATTGTGGAAACTGATGCTGACACAAAGCTGTAAAGTCAGAGATCAGTCTTCCTGCTTACATTGATGCATTAATTGTGAGGTTTCGATTTTAACTTGTGAAGAATACTGGAAATGTTGAAGTTGTGTCAAACAGTGGAAGGAAGCATTTTTTTTTTAATTTTGTGCTGACAGAGCTGCTCTGTTTCTGGACAGCAGATGTTCACTCAGAGAGTTTGTTCGCTTTCATCAGGGAGTTGTGGCCTGCGAGATGGTCAGGGTCAGCTTGGGTCTCGGGCTCATCATAGTGGCTCGCCAGGAGATGCTGTGGAGCTGAAAGAATGTGTGATCGCTGCTCAGTCTGAGATTTACATGTTTATTGTTATTAAATGACAGCTAGCTGCTGTCCTGCCTGAATTTTGAGTCACTAAAATGAAAACATTGCTTCACTGCAAATCCTGAGAAAGTACAAAGACCCTTGTTTCAAGCAAAATTGTGTCTTGCAAGAAAAATAATCTTATTAAGAAATTTGTTTAATATCAAAACAATCTAAGTTTGAGAAAACATGACCATTTTTTTCCCTTGAAATTAAATTTCTTGGCAAAATCATTTTTTTCTCATTCCATTGGCAGATTTTTTTTTGTTGCTTTTTTATAGAACGTTTTTCACATTTTAAGAATTTTCAACTTGTTCAAAAGTTGGCCTGCTTCTTTAGTGTACTGGTTTGTCAGTCTCCTGCTTCCTTTGAGGGAAATTCAATTATGGGGGGAACATTTAAACTGATGCAAAAGGAAGTGATAGAAAAGTTTTCTTCTCCTTTGACAGTTTTCTCCCCGCCAAAGGATTTTGGTAGACACAAGTCTTTTGTTGTAAGCACAAAAAAAAAAAATTAAACAAAATTCAAACTTATAGATGACTTTGGGACACCCATTTTCTTAATCGGCTGTATCCCTTTCGGGGTCACAGGGCTGCTGAAGCCTAACCTGGCCATTGTCGGGAGAAGGCGAGGTACTCCTGAACAGGTCACCAGTCTTTTGCAAGGACAATTTTGGGATAAAAACCCAAGAAAATATTTTTTGTGCTAAATTGTCAGCACACAATACAACACATCAAATGTTGTTGCATCAGTGCCCATGCTCACAAAGTCACCTAAATGAGTTCTGTGGTCATTTTCTGGGTCATTGTTGAGTCCTAAGAAAGTTGATATGATCTCTGAACAGCACCAGCAGCACAATAAAATATTTTTGCTCACTGAAGCACATCATCCATTCAGCGATGCCCGTCAGTACTTACCTTTTCTGGTTTCTATAAAAAAAAAAAAACACATTTTCAAAATCAAAACAAAAAATTGAAAAACGAAACACAAGGAGAAACCGGAAAAGGTAGGTACTGATGAACATCACTGATTGCACGATGACATTTGTCCATCTTTTTGAAGTTATTTGGCTTGAAGCGATACTGGATTTTTTACATTTTGGTTTCTGGAATTTTGTTTTTTAAAATGTAATGCCACTTTTTAACATTTGTTGTGTGTTTTTTTTGGTGATCTTTAAAATGTTTTTGTGTTGCGTGATTTGTTCATGTGACTTGTACTTCAGGGCCAACGTAAGGGTTCTTTTTGTGCGCGTGCAAGTTTCAATTAGCAACAATTACCTTGTCAAAGTAGTACTTCTAGCGAAATAACATCATCAGAGATGTGTGACTGAAAAAAAGAAAAAGATCACACAACTGATTGTTACATGGAAAATGACGATAATTATTAGCATGAGTCGTGCAGCTGTTAATATTAGCTTGCAGCTTTTAAAATAAGACCACACAAACTACTTCTGAGTCCCTTGTAAGTCAGGCAAAATATAAAAAAATGAATTTAAACATTCATTATCTGTTTGCTGTCATTTCGATTTAGGACGTAAAAGGGAATATTAAAAACATGATTCACTTTTTCCATAGTGATTTAGAAATTGATAATGAAAAAAATAGTTATTTTGAAAAAAACAAATGATTAATAGTACCTACCTTTTCCGGTTTCACGTTGTTTCATTTCTCCAACATATAATTTTGTTTCCTGGAATGTTTTCATATTTTAACATTTCATTTTTTTTCTGAAATATTTTGGTTTTTTGAACATTTCATTTTGTTTTCTGAAATGTTTTTCATTTTTGAACATTTCATTTTGTTTTCTAAGAAATTTGATTTGTTTCCTGAAATTTTTTTTCGTTTTTGTTTTGTAAATTTTGTTTTCTAAAATGTAATGCTGTTTTATATATATATATATATATTTGCTTTGCTTTTTTAATTGTTTTGTGATCTTTAAAATGTTTTGTTTTGAGTCACTTAAGTGATTTGCGCTTCAGGGCCACCGTAGTTTAGGAACGGTGAGAAATCTTCCAACTCTAGACTTTATTACTAAATATTATTTCACAATAATAAAATGCAGAGCTAGAGAAACGTGTGTTATTTGCCACGAAAAGAAAGCGTTGAACCAAGAGTTAACACTTTGGTAAAAGATTTTGACTCTTTTTATTGTCTTTTGTCACTTACTGGGTGTGTGATTTGTTTTTATACTATGCGTCATCAAATATTGGCACATATCAGGTTTGCTTTCATATCAGGCTGAAAATGGAATGTGCTCTCATAAAAATAAAGGCCTCACCTTTGAAAACTGGGCCAAATGTTGTCTGAGATTCCCACGCACAGCAGCAGGAGGTGTATCTTCAACACCTAAACATTCCTTCTTAAAAAAGGTGCTATGCTTTGTTGGCTACATAGTAAATAATCATGTTACCTGACTACATATAAACAAATGGATCAGAAAAAATAAAAGTAACTAATATTGCTATCTTCATTTAATGTTTTTGTTTTGTAATTGCATTTTTACACATGTGCCTTTTTCAATTTATTACGACACGAACTTAGTTATTAAAGTTAAAAAAAAGAGTCCTTTCCATGGTCTTTCTACGTCAAAACAGTAGTTTACGAGTGACACTAAAGGCATCGAAATTCCGTGAGTTATGATTGGTTTCTCATCCCCAGCAGTTGCTTCCTATTGGTTGATTCGGCTCCATTGAATATCCCCCCTCTACCTTTGTCAATTTCTTGCGCACTGGTTGAAACGCCCGCTTGTTGTTTCCCGGCGCGCGGAGGGAGGGGAGGTGTTTAGCTAGCTTCGGAGCAGTCGCAGTTTTTTTTGTTTCTTGTTTTTTTTCTTTGGGACAAGGCAACGAATATAAGGTTATTACGTAAGCTTCGAGCGGGATAACGAGATTCTGAACCGAGCGGTACGACGAGGGAGAAGCAGACATAGCGAATAGAGAGGTTTTTAACCTTATCCATCACCTTGTAGCCCAACGGCAGCGGCAGTCCAGAAACTCCTCTGTTGGAAACAAACCGGGGAAGGACATAAACACACCCAGACATGCTTTCCTACCTGCCCGGAGCCTTAGAGACACCCCAACTGACACGGCTTCCCTGATATTTAACAGCGAACAGACAAGAGGCGGGTGGGGGAAAAGTGATTCTACTGTTAATGAGCGAAAGGATTAATGATGCCGGACCAAATCACAGTTTCAGAGTTTGTAGCAGAGACAAATGAAGATTATAAATCGCCAACTGCCTCTAATTTCACCACCAGGATGTCCCACTGTAGGAATACAGTGTCTGCTCTGGAGGAGGTGAGTGTGCTGTCTCTCATTTTCGTCCAGATGAGTTCAAAACCCACCTATATTCATCGAAGATGTCCTTGATGACGTAATTTATGAGGTCCTAGTCACTATTCTTCAATTCATGCAATAATTTCTTTGTGGCATGGCTGCTGATTGAGTTGCTGGTTTGTTGTCAAACAAACAAAAACATTTTTTCCCCTAATGTATTATAGCTCTTTAAAAACTAAAATATTAGAGGTCAAGTCATCTAAATAGTTATAATTTCACTTTGTGAGCACTTTATGATCTCCTTTAACTTGCAGGTCATCAGGAGGAAGGACACCTCCTCTTTGTTTCCTCCTCTGCCTCCCTCCCTCCCTTGTTATAGTTTCCTTACTTTGTGTTTTGTGTGACAGAGCCTCCCCCTGCCCACTAGTATAAATAGAATTTCCCACACCAGTGTTTTGGTGTCACAAGGAGGTGTATTGCAGCCTTGACTTTTTCATTTTTATTTTTTGGTTGGGATTTGTTCTATTTTGAAGGCAATGTGAATACGATTATTATGAGTTCTGTTTCGGCTCCATTTTACCTTTTGTAGTTCTGGTGGAAGAAAACACCTGCTCACACTGACAGGTGCGTCACACAAGCTCCTACTCACCTATTTGTTCAACGATCTCAATCTGCTCTTGGTTTGTTTAGGAGAAAAACAAATAAATCTTGTAATCTACTTCTGGAGACATTTTGAGCATTCCCAGTTCTTTTCAGTTGGACCATACGACTGCTAACGATATCGCAAGTCAGTGATCAGCTTCGCAGCTTGGATTGTTGGGTTGAGAACATTGACTGAATGAAGGTACAGACACACCAGGCATGTGACGTGCACTCAAAACCGCGCTTGACAAATGTGAGTTCTTGAACGTGCATGGTATTCACACTGGACAAGCAGGGATGGGCTTTGTCTTCTTTTTCAACTGTTTACTAGTGCATGTGAAAGAGGCTTGGTGTAAATTGTCAAACTGATGCAAATCTCGCTAATCTTTCTTTCTTTCACAGCTCTTTAATAATATATGAAATACTTTGTGTCATATAATTATTGTGCCGGTCACAAACCGGAATTATTAATTTCTCCTCCATGACCAATTTACAAACACTTGGCACTTGTATAAATGAAAAGGGGCACCATTTATACACCACTAACATATTTGGGAATTGGATAGGTCAAAGTTTGACCTGGTTTAACTCAACATGCATTTAATGGCCGCACGTTTTCTAAATGGAGCCTGAAAACAGCCTTAAGGAACCCATATCATGCTTTTCTTAAGCCTTTCTGAGTAAACTATATCCAAATATATGATAATATATTACCTTTAGAATACTTAAGAAAATTATTTTTATGAAAAATTTGTTATTTTCGAAGACTTACCCGGAAGTAAGATCGAATGATTGGAGCCGGAAGTAATTTCTGAAGTTATTTTCAATAGGTGACGGCACACTTGCTCAGTCCAGTTCTCATGTACAGTCAGCGGTTGAGGATCACAAAATTTGCATTTGTTAGTCTGCTGGGTTGTTTCTGCAGCATGTTGGTGTTCCACACTGACTTCTCCCTGTTCAGAACACAAGGCCTCACGGGTCGACTAAAGCTCGTAAACTTTGTTCTGTTGGAGTAGTTTGATGCTGTAGTGAATGAATGGAGAACACTTCCACCTATTGTCTGCAGGACTGCTTTGGAATTTCAAACACGGTGTGTCCTCTTTCACTCTTTAGAGTGATAACACAGTTACATGGTGCTTATTTATAAATTTCAGACTTATGTGCTTGTTTTTTGTCATCTTGGAGATAGTTGGTTGCAATACATGAACTCATTTCTTCATTTTTGCCCTTCAGCTGTCAGCTGAGGACAGACAGAGGAGCTGCACTGCTGGGTGGGATATTGTGTATTGACACCACAATTTGTTTATATTTTATTTTTTAATAGGCTGTTTGCACAATCCGCTGGAGGCTTTTTCTTATCACAAAATGTGACTATTGTGTTTATATCTGCTACATGTAAAAAGGTCCCCAGAAAGCAGCGTGACATGTTCGGTCACATGTGGTCCGTGTTGGAGCACGTTTGTTACTAGTGCTTTCGTTGGGGTGGCAGTTTCATTTAGTAGCAGAAGGGGTGTGATTAATTGTGTGCAAATCTGTTGCTCCAGATGGTTTGTTGGGATAAATCAGCTCCCTAATCCTGTTACAGAGCAAGAACTCTATAAGACCAATGTTTGGGATTTTGAGAGGGGGTTAAAACTTTTTTTTTTTTTTTTTACAATTGCCCACCCTTGTCCACACAACTGATAGGGTGTTCTACCTAGACTTGAATATGTTTTTGGACTGCAACACATTTTTTGAGCAAAGAAAACCTAAAAAAAATGTATATTTTTAAACCAGTGGTCCCCAACCCCCCAGGCCACAGACTAGTACCGGTCTGTAGATCAATTGCCACCGGGCTGCAGAAGAATAATTAATTATTTTGTTTTGTGTCCCAAAAATTTTTTTATTTTGAAAATAACCAGATTATCATCTACACCTATGATCACTTGAGCTTTAAAGTTTGATCAGGGGAGCAAAATGACTATGTCTGAAAGATCTTTTATTCTGAAAAATGTTTTGGTTCAATTACATTTCAGTCACTTGAGCACTAAAAGCAGTCCGGGAGGCGTGCAACACAAGAACAGATCAAATTAGTTCAATACAAATCCATGAGTGACTTTACCACAAAGTTTGTTCAGCTTTTTTTCTTTATTATGTGAAACACTTTTTGGTACTAATGGCTTTGTTAAAACTGCCCTTGCAGCTAGATAGAAACTGTCTACGGTCAAAAAACAGACAGACTTGTACGGAGCACGCAGGTGGCCTGTACGAAATGGTAAGGCCGTAGACCACTCGGTGAGCTCGCAAAAGAAGAAGGTTCATACACATTTTTCTTTGGCATGCTGCGAGTGACGGGTTGTAACAAACCCTTAAACAACACGTAAGGGTGAAGTAAAGGAGATGCAGGCATGCCATACAAATTTTTTATTTTTTCAACCCCCCCACCCCCACCCCCACCCAATTCTACCTTACTTCAAGGTATGGTAAGAGCTGTTCACATGATAAGAGTGGGCTCCTTTGCCTGTCTTGCACGGGTTTGCCCATTTTTTCCAGGAGGACGTGGACAGACAACAACATGGTGCCAAAGCATCCATAGCCAGAAATCCTCGACTGGAACTGGAAGTTCACGCTATTCCCTCAGAATTTTTTTTTCTGTCATTTCAGTCGAAAATAGCCTGTTTTGGTCAAAAAATACTAATTTATCTGGTATCCTTAACCGTTTTGTTTTTTTTTATTATTTAGTACCCCCTCTTTAAACTGTCAACCTTTTTTCTCTTTGTCATGCTGTCACTCCTTATGCAATCAGCTAATTCACAGAGAAAGCGGCATTTCACCCATTTGAAACATTTTAAGTGGGTTTTACTGATATGCAACTAATACAGAGTGTTGCATTACTGGCGCAAAACTGCTTTTCTTTGCGATAGATTGACATGATTCACATTAAGCGCTTTAAGAGTTGAAAATTTACGATAGTCCAAGGAATGTAAACATTGGAGCTAAAGTTCCATTGTTAACAAGTGTAGTTCTACAAATCTAAACACTGTAGTTAATATTAACTTTGAAAGAAATAACAGTTAACGTTTTCCCATTCCCGCTGCGAACTTCATGAATCTTCTAGCATAGAGACGTTACTTCTACTTATGGCTAAAGTTGGAAAATTTCCATTTCTGGCTAATTATGTTTTTGGACATCATCTTGTCTGCAACCAGATCTCTCTCCATTTTTTTGCCTGCAGACAGCCTGTATTTTGCTGTAAGGGCTGTTTTGACTAAGACTTTAGTAATGACTAGAGTGTGGCGTAAGGGCACCGTACGACAGCATCACTTTTACGTCATAAGTTTGTGGAACTTACATTAGCTTTACGAATACTTCACAATACACTTACCACACACATGACAACTGCACATTCAATTTTCAATGGGTCTCATATGAACTGCCGTCAAGGTGCGCCTTGAACTGCCCGCTCAATGATCTGCATCAGAGTTAATTTCCTAAAATAATCTGCCTTGTTTGGTAAGCTTAGAAGCTCATCTGAACACTGGTTTGGACAAAAAAATCGTTATCTCTTGGTAAGCTGAAAATGTGGGGCTATGTTCATTTTGCAAGTGAACCCTGGTATGGTTCAGTGACTATGTGAAAGCAGATGGATAATCCAGTTGACCACAACTGGGGTAATCATAAAAAAAGGGGAAAAATAAATTGTGCAGCAATGTAGGCAGAACTAGCAAGACTGGCTACTTTGTTTTTGTCCTGTTTTTTTTTTTTCTGGTCAGTGCTACACTCAATAAGCACCATACCCAAATAACACAGCTTTTGTAACTGAATGACATTTCCCAGTGGCTTAGTGTAAAATCAAACCACACCATGCCATGGAGACTTTAGGCATTTTAATCCGCAACCCTAACCCAAAGGGAAGGTTCTAACCCTAAGCAACCTCTCCCTGCATTAATTTGAGCATGAATTCGAACCTTGCCCCTCAGAAAACACTAAACCTAATCCTGTTGACAGCTCCAAATTTGGGGGCGCTCTCACCTGGACAAAATAAAGCCTGGGACTGGGATGGGCGAGGCCTGGAATTCTGCTCCTTGGAGGGTTGCATGGAGTGTGCACTGACTCTGCCCTCTGATGGAGGGTAGGCTCCAAACACTTTCTTTTTTTAACCAAGAGGGCTAAACCATTCCACTGTGAAAAAGTTCTAAATCAGATCTGTGTTGCTGCATAACTGTTTGTGTTTCCACAGTAATTCAGAATCTGCTTGTAACACTCAATTACTTGTCAACCCAACCCACACAAGTTTGTCTTAGAAGAAGGCGTAAAGCCAAGAGCTTAGCCCTGTGCTGATCTTCATGAAGCTGCTCGTGAGTCTCATAAGCCAGAAACCTTTTTGGCACAAGCGGTGATGCTCCTTGTTTGCATTTGTAACTACTTTTCATTTATATATTTATTTTGGTTACTACATTTACTCGTCACATTCACAACTAAGGCGGTATAAAGACAGTCTTCTCAAAAAAAAAAAAACACCTAAGATCAGTTCTTTCATACTCAGGTAGCGGTGCCATCTATAGTTGCAACTGTCTTATTGGTTTTTACAGGCATTCAAAGCATTAAAATGTACTTACTTCTGTGGCAGGATGGATTATCCAAAGATTATCTCTATGAGTGCAGATGATCTGCAGTGGATGGGAGGAAATGGAGCCTAAAACTTTTCAGAAAGCAAAGCAGGCAGCCCCACTTGATTACATTTCTTCATCTCCAAATAAAAACTCTTATTCAGGAACCTTTCTTTTTCTAACTCAAAATGGGATTGGAAAATGTTTTTACAGGACATTCAACACTTGGAATAGTTTAATTGTAGATGAATACAAATGGTCTAAATGAATAAAACATAAAAATTTAAGAAGTAGAATGCAGAGCTGAGTTGATTCTCAATAAATGTCTTTGCTCCAACACCTTTTTTTAATTTGATAAAAACTAATAATTATTTATAGCTAATGGTAGTGTTTCATACTGTTGATGCATGTCTGGGGGACTACATTCATAAATCCGCCATCTGGTTATTAATGTCTAGACTGTCACTTAGGAATGCCAACGTTACGTTTTAAAAATGCATGTTGAATTTTGTGGAGGCTAAAAGTGAGGAAAATGTATTTGTAATGTCATTGCATGTAACATTTTACTGTTGTTGGTGTGGGTATTGGTCTAGTGGATTGATTCTAGTTTTTCTAACTCATCGATAAGTCAACTGGGTCTGGGAAATTAAGGGCGCGGGGGTTCTGAGTATTAGGCTCTTATCTCTTCAAAACAGCTCGTCGCCTAATCTCAGGTCGACAGCTGTTTTAGGTTAATATTTTAGGCAGACAACTCGGCTATTGTTTCAAGATGATGTAGTGTGTAGTTTTCACACAACCATACGATTACAGCGCTCAGTCTTTGCAGACTGGTTATGAAAACTTCTGTTGATGTCCCATTTAAAGCTTAGCAATTTATGAGCAGTAACGGCTGATTTAGGCCTGATATTCTGCTAACTTGTGTTGACGTTGTAGTGGTTTCTACCAAACGAAAGGGATGAATCTTCTGCCTTGAGTCCTCTACACCCCCTACTTCAGCAGGACCAGTGGCAGAAGCTGTGACCTGGTCAGGGATGACAGCTGTCCCTTGTTGGAACAGGTGGTCTGTAGGAAAGTTGTAACTGGGATTCAGACATCAGGATTATCAGTGCAGAGACAATCCACTGATAATAGCTTTAAAGGCACACAGAGGAATACATTAGCTTTTATGCTCTTAATGTGCTGTCTGCCCTAAGTGAACCTCCTTAACCTCCTTGCCACACTGGTCAGTCTTTCAGCATGCCACCTAAGAAGCTTAATGCTCCCTATAATTAAAATGGGATTTCTAGCAGGATCTTGGACACTGAATCTGCATCCACTGTCCCTGTGTTTAGCCTCACCATTCTGTGGTGGAACAACCAGAGAACTTTTACTCTTTTGGACCAGTCACTCATAAAGACTTTATAATCCCAAGCTCCCATAGCATTCATGTTATCAGCAAGCGACAGGCTCTGTCCAAACCACATTATTATTAATCGGGTCTCCACTTAGATCCATGAGGGGTAAAAGGTCAAAGTTAAGACCCAATTGATTTCAAGGCACAATCTTACATCTCTTTGGCTTTACCTCTTCGAGCTGAGCCTGTCTGTCAATTTTTAAGTACAGTGAAACCAATGTTGTCTTTTGTACTGGTCTTTCTGTAGCCATCTGTATTTAGCCCACAATCAGGTTAACATGTTGGTTTAAATCACCTGCTTTTTATGATTTGTGGATTTCTGTTTTGAATGCAAAATGACATTCAAGATAAATAACTAATGCTTATCATTATCATCAAGGTCCAAAGTTAACCCTTGCCAATCGCAATTATCAGCATTTTTTCTGTTTGGTGAGTAAAATTTAGAGGGCTACTCGCCAAATGGTGGTTACATGCTTGTGCCAAATTAGTCATCTTTATTATCCCTTGTTTTAGTGGATTTCTTTAATGCTCGTCCACTACTGTCCATACGTGAGGAAAAGAAGTACGTGTGATACGAGAACGCGACTAACTTGGCTGGTGAGTCAAGAATGTAATTTTGGCCACTGCTTGTCACATGCACACATGTTTAACCACCAGCTTTCATGTTGTAGCTTTTACAGGCTCATATTCTCCAAAACCACATTGAAAAGTTCAGTTTGGGATATTATGTCATAATTTTATCTTTTGTTTAGGGTTAGATAATCTTCTGTATTCTTCGTATGTAGTAGAGGTGGAATCTTGAGGCACCTTTCGATTCCATTACAGTTCAGGAGGCAAAGATCCTATAAAGAAACGATTCGATGAAGACACAATTATCAATGCAACCTATATCTGCATGTTTTCTCTTTACCACAAGACCAATCTTACTTACTTTTATTAAGAGGATTAAAATTCTGACATGAAAAATATTTCCTTTGGTAAAGTATTTCCCGCACCATGAGGCGCACTTAAAATCCTAAACTTTTTTCGAAAATTGTTCACCCGGCTAATAACCCTGTGCGCCTTTTGTGTGTACTGAGTTTCAAAATCTGTAAAAACGTTCTTCTTGTCTGACAGCATTTTGTTGTCTGTTCAAACAGGAGATGATCATGTTACTACGGTCATGTGCTGATTTTGACAGTTTTCTCCCTGCAGGTGAAACTATAATAGAACACGCGTCTGATTTTGAGCGCTCCGGGAAGTCCTCGATCCTCTTACGTGCACAGCTGCGTGGCACAAAGTTATCTAGTCAAACTTTACGCATGTGTATTTTCAGTATGCTTGCTCCACATGTGGTTCATACGTCACATGAATCACACGCTTGGCTACGTGCTGCACACCGCGCAGACAACTAGCCAAACTCAACGCAAGTTTTTACAGTATGTTTGCTGCACGTGCCGTTGACCAAGAGTCACTTGGATTCAACCCTGCTGAATTAATGTTTGCTCACACGCCATGAGGTCCCCTTTAGGCCTTAAAAGAAAGGGTTCCTGATGCCACTGGAGGAAAAGTGAAATAAAGCGCACGTCTTTTGACAGCGCCAACAGTTTTACGAAGACTGGGAGACAGCGCTGGGCAAGTTACGCCACCATATTTGAATGGATTGTGGAC
>BSAI01000115.1:4275951-4311315 GCA_036245035.1 Adrianichthys oophorus | reverse complement strand
CCCCCCTTACCCATAATATGGAGGCACATACTCATTAAAATATGGAACACTTGAGTGAACGGCCTATTCTTTAAAGGCCAAAGGTTAGACACTAATGTCACAGGAAGATGACAATCTAAAACTCATCTCATTTATCAAACCATTTTCACCCAGATTGTCCAAGACAGCTGCTGTTAAAAGCTATTGTTGTCTGCCTTCCATTTTTCTTAAATTAATGAACTCTACCATTGAGTTGGAGTCCTGACCACACAGTCTTGCTTGAACCAGGGGCGTGGAAGGAACACCGAGTCCTCACAGCTGTATTGTCCAGCTGTCACTTTAACTCAGAGATGTGACTCACACCTTCTTAGTCTTAAGGAACTCCTCATAGCATCTCATGATTGTTCAAGTGGCACTTCTATTGACTTAAGGCTTGAACTTACGTGGAGCTAGAGTTGCAGAGCTGTAGCTCCAACCATTTCGCTTTAAAGTCTTTTAAAGTCTATCTTGATTTTCTATTTTTTAGATTATGAGTTTCAGTGCTGAAGTTGACCGGTTTTCTTTGAAATGAATGACGTTTTCAGTCAAGTTGTTTTTTGTGTTTAAATGCCAATTGAAGCATTTTCTACCATTTGTTCTTCTTTAACCCTTTAAAATACAAGCTTTAGCTTCAGTGTTGAAATTCTCTGTACTACCATAACTCTTCTACCGTTAATGCCATAAACATAATTCAACTGGATTCTGACACAGAGAAAAGCAGCTTTGCACCGACACTGGCAACATTTTACAGTTGTGAAGTGTTTACGTAATCAATCAACATAAATAAGCTAATTCTGTCTGCTTTGCAGTGCTGTATTGCATATTGGTGCAAAGCCAATATCCAAAACTGCTTTTCTCCATTTGAGAATCCGTTGGAATAAAGTTACTTCATGAACGGTCAGAGTCACAGACGTTTCCAGAGCTTATTTAGATCTCACTTGTGACATCTCAGATGTTAAATGTTTACCAGAAATGGGGCCTAGATTTGTTGTAAATGAATATGTGGATACAAATTTAAAAGTATATATATTTATTTTTAGGAAGAAGCTGGCTCTAAAGTCAACCAAAAAACTCAACATTTATTGAATCTGGAAGTTAGCAATAAAGATTCCTCTTAATGTTTGTAGGAAATTTCCTTGACTTTTTTTTTTTAAGTTTTGTCTGTCGCACATAACACAGTTTTGCCTATGTTTTTTTTTTTTTTTTTTTTGGCCAAAGGCACTGCCTTTGGCTGACATTATTATATTCTGCTGAATTGTTGAGTAATTGGTTCCTCCAGGCACCACGAGACACAAAACTGAACACAGTAAAACTTAAAGGTGTAGTCTGTTCCTCCATTTCCTCTAAGCGCAGCACATTTGGTCTTCATTTTCTCCTACCAATAAAGCCAAAATTTTTTTCACTAGCCGCCTGCTAGTTTACAAACTTTGTTAAATACTCCCTTCAAAGTTGGGTTGATGCTTTTACCACTTGTGTTTTATGTTTATTTCAGCCATACTTGGACAAAAAAAGAAAAAGATTTAAAATCTGAAGTATTGGTGGATTGGAGGAGGGTAATAAAGGCACAATTTGATGTTGGTGAAAGCCAAATGGAAGAGCAGTTTTGGTCTTCTCACCTTGTAAAACTTAAACCCTAAAAGCCCCTCATCATATTGTTTTCTGTAACACTTGAAGTGCTGCAGTGGATGCTGTCACCTCTGTGTAATTTCTGACACACGGAAGCCAAGGCTTTGGTCCAATTGTGCTCTGTTGTGCTCTCTGAAAAGCTGTAAAGCAGCAGATGTGCGGGTGCCATGATGCTCCAATACTTTCAAGCTGATGCAGTATTTCACGTTAAAAGCTTAAGCTGAAATTCCTACTGCTTGCTAGACAATCAGAGGTAAAGGAAGAGAACAAATTAGAGCTGATAAATTTTACATTTCCTGCCAAAGAAAAGGTCTTTGTTTAACCCTAACTGATCCCGCCCTTCTTTAGTTATTTGGATTGACCAAATAGTAACAGCTAAGCACCACTTCTATGTGCTTCCCTGCTCACGGAATTTGCTGAGTGACCACAGTAATGTTCGTGGGAGTGCTGCACAATGCACACATCCATCAGTTTAGCTCTGTGACCGTCACTTTTTCTAGCTCAGCAACCCCCACACCTGAGTACTTGGCAACAAATGCGTCACTCCCACCTTAAAAGACCAGGTGGAAACCCAAAAGAGACGTGTCGTTGGTTTCTTATTTATCCTGAAAGGGTTCAAAGTCACAGCTCATCAAATCTTGCTTTAACTTCCCATAAAGGTGTTGCTGGACTTATTGCTCCAAAAAAGTTTATAGCATGAAAATCACTTTTCATCAAAATTACCTAATAATTATTTGTATTACTTTATTTCTTCTTGATTTTGAGCAAAGGTGTAGCAGGGTAGCAGCCCTGCAGCAACGCAGGCACAACAGATGGGCCTTATCAGCAAAGTCCATAACAACAGGTGAAACAAAACTCGATCTACTGGTAATAATTTATCTTTCTGCAGTTTGGTTTTCATAAGAAAAAATTGAACAACCTTCTGTTGTTTATAAAATTAGACACAAAACTATTTTACACAATACATCTACCCCCTTTTTTTGGGTATTTTTACACAGAAAAAGCATTCAGAAAAAGATTGTTTGGTCTGGAATACAGTTAATGTCCTTGGACAATCCCCTTACTTGAGCAGGTTTATGAGGTTATTTTGTGTGTGGTATGAGTCCTGTTTACCAGAAAAAGTGGGCTTTAATTTGGTTGCAAATGAATTCTGGTGTGTTTCAAAACAGTGTGAATGTGGAATGACTAGTCAACAACCAAAGGAAAAACTGATATTATTAGTGGTAAATGACTTATAACTTATATCTTCCAATATTAGCAGGTCTCCAATTGATGTCAGTCTCCACTAAACGCAGAGTTAACAGGTGTTTGTTACGCTAGACGCCGGTCTCTAATAGTGTCCAGGCTGCTTTTAAGATCTGCCCATCTTCTCCGGGTCATGCGGTCTTACTGACACCTGGTGTCTGTGGTATTTGTGAGCCAGTATAGCGATGGCCAAGAAATTCTCATTCAAGAAAGCGTTTAAACTTTGTGCGGTAGCATACGCCAAAGAACATTCTGGTGAGGGATCTGCACGACTTTTTTGGGGTGGCTCCAAAATGTATCTGAGAATGGCGCAAGCAGGTGGGTGATTTTGAGAAGACAGCTGTAGAAAAAGCAGCAACAAGCAGACGATTGCGTGGTGGAGGTGCAAAGAAAGTGAAACTGGTTTGAACACAAAGACAGACAAAGCAAAGACAAAGACAATGACAGAAAGGTGCCAGCATCTCCAGAAAAATGATTTGCATGACACCAAAGAGGATTTTTCATATTGAGCTAAATGATGCTTCAAAGAGAAAAGAAATGTTCACAGCCAGTGCTAATCAGAACATAATACAATGTTCTAATCATTTCAATAAATCCTGAAATGTTCATCTGGTGGTGTTGTCTGCATGTTGTGACTGAGCTCCACCGCACAATGAACCCATTAGCCATCACCATTCTGTCTGTGATGGAGTAAACGCCGGTCTCCAATAGACATCTGTCTCTTATAAACGGCAGGCCGGGTGCCACATTTTTTAAATAAATGCCGGAGCTACTAATGGAAGATCTATGGTACTCTTAGCACTTCCCAATTTAGTGTTAAGGCTCAAAGCACTTTACAGTCACAGTCCCACTCACTCATGCACACACACATTCACACAATGATGGCAGCTCTGCTGCCGTACATGGCGCCAACCTCAACTACCAGGAGCAATGTGGAGTTCAGTGTCTAACCCAAGGAACCTTTAACACATGGGCAGGGAAGGCGGGAACAGAACCTGCGATGCTCCAATTAGTGGTCAACCATTCTTCCTCTGCACCATGACTGCTGCTGTTTATTTAAAGCAGGTATAAAACTTACAGCCAAATCCAAAGTAGCACAAACCCGAAAACCAAGTTATTCTCTTGGATCCATGTGGAGTAGTAAGGAGCAGCAAGTGTTAATCGACGTACGGTCACGAGTGCATGATTCTTCCTCCCTTTTTCCCCTGTTCTTGTGTGAGAACCAAATCAAATACGAGTGTAAAAGCTTTTTTTGTCAATCTCAATCAAATTAACTTCACTAGACTCTTGCTTGATACAAGAATAGCTGATCACATGTCACTTGGACTGTCGAGTACTTTTAAAACAATTTTTTTTGTTCAAATGAAGAAAAACTGTACTCTTCAATTAAGAATTTTTAACATTTTTTATTAATTATTTTAAAATGTATTTTTTATTATCGATTTGAGGTGTTTTTGGTTTATTTCAAGATCTCACAGCACACATTGTATCAATGTGAGCATCCACCAGTTGCTTGTGCCTCCTCATTTCTGACATACCCCTCTCGTCATTCAAGTATTTAAATGATATGCAACACACTTAAATGTAAACTTAATTCAGTAAAGCCATGAAAGTAATCAACATTCATCTCAATTAGCTTTTTTAAAAAGTAGGCTTATTTATTTGGATGTTACTGAAAAAAGCTTTTCATTTCTTCCCTTTGGGACTCTGGTTTCTGGTCATTTCAGGATGAAGAGTTCCATCTTCAATCACTGAGTTTTCTGAAAGATCAGGGAAGCTTTAAACCCACCTCTGCCCTGATATTGACTTTGTACACTCAGCACAGGCTAAAATATGAAAAGAAACACGTGAAAGTGTGTTTCTGTTTTTTTTTTTTTAGTTCAGTCAAAGCATTACTTGTTCCTCAGAGACTACCTCTAAGCAAGAAACTCAAAAAAGTGTGCCGACATAAAAACCAACTGTTTACTTTGTTATTTGACATGCTCATTATTCTGAGTTTTTTCAGTGTGAAAGTAATTAAACTGTACAAACGTACACTGAATAGATCAATTTTTTGTGAAACAAGATTGTTTTCCCAATTTTATTTGAGTTATTCTAAAACTGAAGATCAGAACAGAGGTGTTGGATGCATATCTGATGCAAATCATGTTCAAATGTAGAATTTAGAATAAATAAATTTGAATGTAGAATAAAAGCCATCTGACATGATTTTAAAAAGAAGCGGTTAATACAATTTTTAGGGATTGTAAAACACTTGTAATTTAAGAGACTATTTGAAGGATTTTAAAGGTTCAAAATGCCCAAAACAAAATTAAAAGTAACTACAAAAACAGACAATGCTATTTCTATATTTGTGTAATATTGTCACTCACCTAACAATTTGGTACCACACTCAAATAGGATTAAAAAATGGGTAAATTCTCTTCAGATGGATGTGTTTCTCGCTTTTCTGTAGTTTTTAGTAGACAAATTCTTCCCAGAACATCACAGAGAGCATTCACAGGGTGAGGCTTTGATCAGAATTAAAAGAAAAGACACTGATGGCAACAGTAGCTCTGTAGTTGGAGAGAATTGCTTGGATTTTCTTTTTTTGAGAACTAGTTTAGTATGTTTGTTGAAGGTCCCTATGAGAGAATGCGGTAAGCATCTTGCAGAACAGACATGCTGTCATCAGCAGCTACTGTGATGGCCAGAACAATGGGGTGGGATCTTTGTGTTGTCCCTGCAGTATGCAATCATCGAGGAATGTCTTTTCTTCTCTACACAGTGAAGGGAGGAGGAAACCACTAAAATGTCACAGACTTGCCAACTGGCCCTACTATTGTTCTCCATCTTAATATGAGCTTTGTAAGATTTAACCACTTGAATCTTTTTTTTTTTTTTTAAATATTGGTTCAGTTATCGTCTAGAAGTTGCACCAGAAATTACTTTCAGCATTAAATCTCCATCGGAATGACTTTACAATAGAAACCTTGGGGATAAGTTCATGTTAAATTGCACAACTTTATAACACTTGTCAATTCATTGTAACCTAAAAGCCTTGTTTGAAAAGGTTTTGTTGATTGCATTCATTAATTGGGGCGGGTGTGACGCAGCAGAGAGCGGTCAACCTTTGATCGGAAGATCATAGGTTCAGTTCCCGCCCGAATTGCTTTTGGTGGTTGAGGTTGGTGCCATGTAAAGCAACATAGCTGCCATCGGTGTATTAATGTGTGTGCATGGGTGAATGGGACTGTGCCTGTAAAGTGCTTTGTGCCTTAAATCAAGGTATAAAAGTTCTTCAAATGTATATTCCATTAGCTACTTACTATTGCATTCACACTGGCGAGTCTGATCTACAGCAAACTTGTTTCTGTGGAAGTGGAAAGCTCTGAACCAAACAACCCTGGCCAGTTCATGAACGCAAGTTATAGTTCACTTGCAAATGAACTCTGGTGCTGTTCATGATGGTGTGAATGCTCCACAAACTCTCCATATGACCAAGCGGTAAAGAACACCATAGGAAGTAAATGATGTAAACACAGTGCCTTATGGGTAGGAAAAAGTAGCTGCAGCTCCACCTATAAAAGTGTGAATCTCAAAAAAGTTTCTAATTTTGTGTACATAAATATGGTGCATTAATAAGATGATCAAAGGCTTAGTAGTATTAGTTTTTTTTAATGTCTTTTAAGGTATTGTTTTTTCCTGGTCAGATGTTATTTGGGGCAAAAACTTTCACATCAGCAGTCACTACCGGATACTATCATGTGTACTCAAAGTTGTTAGAGGCTTGGTGAGAAATGTTGAAGCTGTAAAAATCTTGTGAATCTTGCTTTGTG
Source organism: Adrianichthys oophorus (assembly GCA_036245035.1). Classification (NCBI taxonomy): domain Eukaryota; kingdom Metazoa; phylum Chordata; class Actinopteri; order Beloniformes; family Adrianichthyidae; genus Adrianichthys; species Adrianichthys oophorus. Next base: position 4,304,608 of record BSAI01000115.1, on the reverse strand, counting down.
CTTTTTCTTTCACAGCTCTGATTCGATATATGAAAGACTTGGCGTAATGTAAATCCAGTCACGCACAAACCGCAATTATTAGTTTCTCCTTCATGACTGATTTTGAAATGTTTGGCACTTTGGTGTTTTGAAAAAGATGCTACGCATATCTGACTACCAAATTCAAGTCTCTTTCTGCTCAAAATTAAACTGGTTTAACCTTCAGTGCATGTGTAATAACCGTTTTATTTGTAAACCCCAAAAATGGGCTTAAAAACTTAAGTAGCAACGCATGACCGTGAGAGTTTTGAACACAGAAGCCTGAAACATGCATATGCGTGTGTTTACATAGGGTCTTTATTTGAATGCATTTATCTTAGCCAGGAACATTGAAAAAACATTGAAAACAGGAATGTTTTACAATTTTAGTACAGTGCATGTAGAAGTTTCTTCCTTTCATTTTTGATAGAGCTGGGCATCATAAAGATCAACTTACAGAATCCTTTTTACACTTTTCTTTTCTCCTCCTTGAACACATTATCTGCATCTGCTGGACTCCACCAAAGGTCCATAACCTGACACATTATCCTTCGGCACTTCAGTAAATGGGAGTTCATGAGTTGAATGCATCTCTATGACAACGACCTTGCCGACCCTGCAGTGTTACCACGATGTGTGTAGATTGGCCTCAGCAGATGGTGCCCGATTGCCATCACAATAACGACAATGATGTCACTTTTTGAAATGAGGATTAACTCAATTCAGTTTGGGTATCTCCTCCTGCTCGACATGGCAGGAATGAGAACCAGGGAACTGCTGACGTTGCATCTGTGCTGCGTGAAGAGTTTTGTGAAGCAGCTCCAGGCCTGAATGTAGCTTGGGTTTAACTGTGAGTTTTTGTTCTTCTTTGCAAAAAATATTCATCCTGGTGGAATCACCCTCGCATCTGGCCTCTTTTGATTGGGTTGTTTGATGCTCAATCCATAAGATCACATCAGAGTGGAAGTGCATGAGTGATTGATGACTGGAGAGATGATTTAGAGGAGTGTGCTTGTTGTGTTCAGCTGGTTTATTGCCGTGCTTGCCTTTTGTCCCTTCAGACCACTCAGTTTAGATTAAAAGGGTTTGCTGGAGCGTGATATTATGTCTGCATTTAAAGTCTGTGTGAAAGTGAGGCATGCCGTATGTTAATGGAGCCGTCTATTGAGCAGATGAATTAAAAGCCTGACTTGTCTGATTTTGCAGCTTGATTACTGACTCAATAGGAATGCCAACCAAGTGGGGGCTCGGATCCACCAGTCTGAATAAGATGTCTGGGAAGCTTCATTTTGGGCTAAAAATTGAGCCACTAATATCATATTGGCTGTGTCCGAATTCACTGTGACTACTCAACTACCAAAAGCCTGTCTAGTGCTCAGCACTCTTTTTTTTTTTCTTTTTCAAACGCCAAATTTGTTGTCACCTATTTGCTGTAGTAAAAACCTAGTAAATTTCAATATTTTAAAAAGACTGTTTATGAATCCACTGTGTTCTGACAAAGAAAGTTTGAAAGATTTATAAAGGGTTGATGTTATTTGCATGTATTGATGTGCGATCAACACAAAAACTGATGGTAATTCAAAATTTCAGCTCTTGCCACACGTATTTCGAAAGTTACGAGCGAAAAGACACTTCCTTTATAAAAAATAGTGTAAAATTTAAATTAACATCATCCCACTTCCGCCATTTTTCAAATGACAAATTGTTTCAACACAATGCATTATAGTCTATATTTGCCATTCTAGTGATCATCAGTGCACCCATTTTTTTAATTACATTTTTTTGTTGAAATTTATGGGAAATTTCCAAGGCACTGGATTTTGGGATTATAGGCTCAGATACCCCAACAAAATGGTGAGCATCCAGTACAATACAGTAAGCAAGGAAATGTGAGTCAATTTTGACCCAACCACAGTAAGAATTTCAGGACTTGCAGGCCAAAATTCATCATTGTCTGTTTCAAAACCCCATTTTGACGTTGTTTTAAGCAGGTTTGAAGATTAAAAGTTACTGGTACCAGATTACAAGACATATTAAGCAAAGCATAACAGATGTAATGTGGCATGAGTATACTACCTAAAATGCCTAGAGGGGACAAGACACAGATCATTGATCATAGGGGTTGATGGGAAGTTTTTATTTGCCATCTCTTTTGTTCTTTCTGTGCATTTATATCTACAATAAGCTGCTAATGCAAAGATTGCAACATAACAGCTCAACTTTATTCTCAACATTGTTCAGTTGTAACACATAAAAGGCATACAATACCCTCACCTTTTCAGTTCATAATGTTGAAGCACAGTATGTATTACTCTGCCAGGCTCTTGACTCCAGTAGCAGCAATTTGGGCTGGCTGTCACCAAAAACTTCTACAATCGATTTGATTCACCAGAACCTGGAGCGATCTGATACGCGGTTTTTGCAATTGTTTCAGTCCACTCGATTTGATTCAGTTTTTGAATTTGCTCGGATTACACGTTTGGACATATTTGTATAGAAATACATTAATTAGTAATCTATATATGTTTTGAAAATATTCATATTAATCTGATACATATTGTATTTTTAAAATACAATTTACAAAATACAATTTTTAAAACTCAGCTTAAGCCTTCATGGCTATGATTTAATTTATTGTGAACTATTTTTTGTTCAACAAAAACCTAACAAATCCTTAATCCTTCTGTAGTTTTCTGTTCACACTCCGACAACTGTTTGGCAGTATTTCATCCCAGTTCGATATTTTCAGTCAGGCTAGAGTTCTGGGACAAGTCCAGCCAAAACGGCAATAAGTTTAGGTTAAAACTGGCTTTAAATCAGCTCAATAAATAGCAATGAGTTACACCACCACGCAGTTTGTCCATTTTTATTCAGTTTTTGTTATGAGAAGACTCCAAAATTAGGACCCACATGTATATCCTGGTAAAGTTTTTTTGTTTGTTTTTTTCACTTGATGAAGCACAAAGGTTGGTGATATTTCAGAAGTGCTTCTAAGGCTCCTTAAAAGCAAGGTTGCATGAATGTCATTCGCTGCCATTTATGTGATAGTAACTGTCAAAAAGGCCATTATACTGTAGCAGTTAAACATGGCAACACAGAGCTGCCATCTGACTCCATCGTTACAGCATATGCAGCAAAGGCTTCTGTCACAAAACGAACAGATTGTTGTGAATCTTGAATCCATTTGGCTTATTCCTTTCCTCCAAAACATTCGATTCAATGCCAGGCAGCAATTCTGAGCCAATCTGAGCTTTTTCTTTTGTATCTTACTCAACCTGGTTTTGTCATGAATCAAGTTATGAGACATAAACAGATCAGCTTATAGATAATGAAAAGGGGCCTGACTTAATAAATTAGGTTTCTCTAAAAACTGTTGTTTAAGTCGTTTATTTTTCTAAATATTGTTGATGTCAGCCCACATTTTAGTCTTTGACTGGATGGTGCATATTCTGAACTCTTGGTGTAAAACTTGTAGAAAACTGTTTTTTATGTTTTTAAAATAAATCTGGAAAAAAAATTGGTTCCTTTTCTGATCATTTTTGTTCAGTTGTCCAATTTTATTCAAACTATTTTTTTAAGACTGACTCCGACCATCTTTTGAGCTAGTTTTAAAGCGTTCCCAGAAGTCTGCTAATTATGGTTATGTCATTTTTAGCTAAAATCATAAACCCAGTGTTGTTTTCTAGGACATATTTTCTGTTGTTACTGAGAGCTCTGTTGGCATGCTCTCCCACTAGCTAACGGCCCCTTACAATCCCAACATAACATTACCAGTGCAACAAAAATGACCTATCAGAACTATCTAGCTGTACAGTTTTGAGCCGAAACCAGCTCAGATGAGGAAAACCAAGACGTGCATGGATCTATTTCTGTGCAAGTGGATGCATCAGCCCCTGCGACAGACTGGCGACCAGCCCAGGGGTGTACCCTGCCTTCGCCCATGAGTAGCTGGGTTAGGCTCCAGCAACCCCGTGACCCCGAAAGGGATAAAGCGGATTGGAAAATGAATGAATGAATGAATGAATGAATGAATGAATGAATGAATGGATGCATCAGAATGGGAGAACACCAAAAACACAATTTTCATTGTGGGTTTTTAAAGGTTTAATTCTATGGCATAGTTGTCTGACGATTACATGTTTTGTTGTATTTTAAACAAAAATAAGTAAATTAAAAGATTTTTTTGAATCATCTTAGTAGCTTTTGTATTGGCTTAATACTAAGATTAGATCTCAAAATGATGTGAAGAGCCCAAAACTAAAGTGGTTTGTTTTCCATAGCACTTTACCTGGCTTTGAAACTGCTTCTTCTTTTTTGAAGTACCTGTTCAGTGTGCAGACACTTGGCCATGTGAGTTCTAAGCTGCAGCTGGAGACCATGTCTGGGCCACACAGAGATAATTGGATAAGTACACAGTGAGCAGATGAATCATTTGACAGGAGCTGAAGGAACTAAAACTGAGTCATTAAGTGTCCCACTTTCCCACTTTTGCCCACTTAAAAGTAGCACACTCTATATTTGGCCTGGTTGATGGTAATTTTTATTTAAAAATATCACTTTAAATATTTTCTTTTATTTATTAATCATGTATGATACCAAAATGACTTTGTTTGGATTTTATGTTATCTTGAGTGGTGGTCAGAAGAGAATATTAGTCGGGGTCATACTAAAAAAATGTCTCCTTTATTGACATTTGGAGACTCCAACTTACTTTTTCTTTAAAGAAATGGACAAAAATACAGAGGGAGAAAAACTATGGAGTTAAAGAATTAGGAGAACTCCCTCACTTTGTCCAATCAGAATTTGGGCTGTAAAGAAGACTCTAAAATTGTCCCTAAAACTTGTACCTTTGTCAACAAATGCATGAGTAAAGAGAAAAATTGAAAATCTTGAAAGGTTGTAGGTCTTCAGCTGTGCAGTAGATCTTCCTAAAACTCCAGAAAACATACTAAAACCCTGTCTGCTTTATAAAATTGACACAATGACAATTGAATAAGGCAGTGTAGAGCCAGGAGTTGTCGCAGAATGACGTATGTTGACAGTGGTCAACATTGAAGCTATCGTCGTTAAAATGTAGTAACAATACGAGTGTAATAATTAAAACATACTGACAAACATCAACATTGCTTCACCTAGGAGAATTTAGCCATTTTCGGTGCATTTTATCTACTATTAGTGTATTACAACAATACAGCATCATTTAAGCTTACTACAGTGGGAGTTAAAATGTACACATACTTGAAATTGATCAAGAGAAAACGCATTAAACATATTTTTGTAAAGACCAGACCAAAAGGAAAGTTTGAAGAGCAAATTTTCAGTTGTATCAAAAGATTTTTTAAAGGATTTTCTGCTAAAAGTGACTTAATTCTTATAAAATTGATAATTACTGGATTTCCTGCCTTTAAAAGGATGCTCCAGATTATTTTTGAAGCACTTATAACATGAAAAGAGATCACACATGATGGATTTAAGAGAGTTTTATGGCCTAAATTTGAGAGTTTAATCCTCTATTTTTATATAACTGCTACAACTTGAACTCTGTTAAATCAAACCTTTTGATTCTCTTTGTTATGGGAATATTTTTCTTTGTATTCTTTTCTTCAGTCCTTTGACTGATCATTTACGGTGAGTCCTGCAACTCTGCAAGGCTCTGTAAGGCAAACATATACTCAGTTTTGTTGTGGATGCTTCCCTAAACGTAATGAGTTACCAATTCTGAGCCACAGTTAGCAGAGGGGTGAAAGAGAACATTGTCAGTGTTTTTGTCCTCTGTTCTTCTCAGATTTAGCTTCTCCAGCCAGTGCTGCTTGCGTCTCAGTTTCACCTCAGTCTTTCGGGTGTTTTTATGCTGTGTCAGCGCTGACCTTGCTGCAAAATCAGAGCACTCGTGACTTTAAGTGAAAAACGATGATTTATTCCCTTCAGTTAGTTTTGCTGCATGTGAAGCTTTGTGTCCTGTTGAATGGAAGCCATTGTGTGTTTTTTTTTTTTTTACTGTCCAGGGGGTTTAATAAGTGTCAATCGGAATGGGGGGGGTTACAGGCCCGCTCAAGTGGATGTACTTAATGAAAAGCCTTAAAACTAATTTCCTTCTCACCAAAAAACCGCCAAAGCTCATCACCCGTACTGTGACCCCCTCATTTCTTCTAAACTCTCTACACTGGTTCATATTCCGGTTTAAAGCTTTGAGGAGAAAGTCACCTGATTGTACCTGAACGCACCACAGGAAGCAATCGCTCATTTTAATTGACTTTTCATAGCTTTTGTCCTACAAGCTGCTGCCCTGATAAATACACTCTAACACACACACACACATACATACACGCACAGTCATTTAATGATGGAGCGCAGATCTATTTCTGGCTTTTGCATGAATAATGTATTAATTGATGATGACATAGAGACCCACAACAAACTGTCCTGGACTGACACAGCTGTGCTCTCAGGATTCATTTCTGTTCTCTTAACCGGTATGAGAGGGGGCTTTCCTTTAACACATCCGTCTCCCTACCTCATAAAAACCAGGAAGCATGTTTTCTTCCTGAACATTTGTTATTATTTACCCTTTTTTACCTCATGAAGATTAAAACTCTTGTTTTAAAGTCCCACTCTGACCTTTTTTTTTTAAACGTTCCCAGTGCTCTTTTAATTATGATTATGCCATTTTTAAGCTTTTTTTTTTTTTAAGTGTTGTTTTCCAGGACAAAGTTTCTGCAGAGGGGAATAAGTTTGTTAGAAATGAATTGCGACCAGGACTGTTGAAGCGGAGCAACTCCGCCCCTTTCCCCCTCCATTGTCAAAAACACTCTGTACTTGTACTACTGCTAGCTTACTGCCCCTCACACTCCAAAGCTAACATTACAGGTGCAACAAAAAAACAGAGAGCAATATTGGAGATATGCAGCTGTCCAGTTTTGAGCCAGATGCCAACTTGGACAAGAAAAACCAAGACATACATTGATCTGGTTGTCTACAAGTGGATGCGTCAGAATGGAGTGGAGCAGAGAGCTTGTGGCCTGCCGATTGTGGCTTCTACGTCACAACTACAAGCTTTTGTTAAACAGCTCTTTTCCTGATTCACAATTATTTGCATAAAAAAATTATCTGAAATCCAATTTTAAGCTTAATTTTCTTTAACTGACACAAGAAAATGTTAAAACACCAAAAACACAATTTCTTTTGGGGTTGGTCTTTAAAGATTGTTCTCTCAAAGAGGAAGCAAATTGCTAGCAGTTCCTGAAACGATACATTCAAGCATAAGGTTAATTAGATTTTTTTTAAAAAAACATTAAAACTCTTATGTTTTAAGTTTAAACATCTAAAGCAAGATGACTTTTAAACAAAACTCCTGAACATCTCCAAATATAAAAGTTGCCATCCTACACACACTTTTCTGTGTGATCTCTAAATGTAATTATGGTCAAATGTATTTGGATCGTGCAGTTAAAAAATCCCCTGTCGTCAGGGATTTACTTCTCATTGTTTGGTGTGTTTGTGTGTCTGCACAGGCTCTGGATGTGGACCGCAGTGTTCTTTACAAGATGAAGAAGTCGGTCAAGGCCATCCACGCGTCTGGTCTGGGTAAGTCCCAATTTCAGCTTTTGTCAGAACTCATTACTTTGACTAAAGTTGAAATCGACCACCTTCCATACTTTAATTTTAGAAAACCCTTTGTCACTGTACAGACTGATTGTTAGTTTCCTCCTTTTAGATTTTGAGCAGGAGTGTCTGTGTGTCCTGGTTCCTGTTGCTGGTTGGGTTCTTTAAAGATCCTTTGTTACGCCTGACTGATAGAAACCCTGCTGAGAAAGAAGAAAGAGGCCTCTGGGTCCGCTTCACAACAGTGCAGGCTCTGTTCAGGCCTGAGGGACAGCTGTACGATCCAGCAGGAACTGCTGGGGAGGGGCCAGCGCTGCGTTTGTTAGTGGGAGCTGAAGCGTGGACGCTCCTTTTCCCACATCAGTTGACAGTTTCATATTTGCTTAAATTTGAATGTCATCAACCGGTGCAGTCGGATACTTTTTAAACCACAGCTTTTATGTTGACTGTCTCCATAAATTCTGGTCACAAACATTTGGTTTTAAAATCGAAAGAGGGATTTTTATTTTTTATCTTCCAGAAATTGTTTACAAGTAAATCCAACTTTTATTTGCTTTCCAGAATGTTTTTATTCGAGATTTTTAGAGTAAGAACAGTGCTCAGTATATGGAAATGTTTGTTTACTGTAGAGAATTTATTACAGTTTCATTGAAAAACAAAATGGTTTTAAAGTGAAAATAATTCAGTATTCAAGTTGAAGAAATTTATAATGATACTGCATTATGAAACATTTGGTATGAAAAGCACAAATGATATTTTTACACAAACTATGACTTAAGAAAGCACCTTGTGAAGGTTTAATCATGATATATAAAATAAAAGAATTGATGGGGCACAACAGATTCTTCAATAGATACTGGATAATCTATAAAAAACATCTTTGGTTTTCAGTCTGACTATTAAATTAAGGAAATGTTCTGAATGAAACACCGTTTGTAAAATACATGACTGACTTTTGCAACCAACGTAACGTTCAAAATGTTTTATAGTTAATGCTTCGGTCACAAACACAAATGCCACCATGCGATGGGAAGGCATTGGCAGAATATTCAACTTGTCATGCTGCTGCACGATTTTATTTGTTTATTTTTCAAATGGTTGGCGTGGTCATGAAGGTGGATGGCATCAGTCAGACAGCCATCAGGCGTCAAGAATGTTCAGCTTTTTATATACTGTACCCCTGAGCTACCGAGTGGCTGGCTGCCGGTGGCACTTGACATGGACGGCCGTTGTCCGGAGACATTTTCTCATTGTCAAATCAGAACTGTTGCTGGCCAGCGATTGCGATTGGCACAGCAATGAATGAAGTATATCTGCAGAATTGATGATCTTCACACTGATTTGGGCACATAAAAGTATAAGGATTGTCAAAAAACAAATTGCGTCACAGAAAGAAAAAACCCTGATTCATTTCCAAAGTTTGTTAAAATAAACAACAAAACACATGTCATATCTCTAAATAAAGGTGGTCAATTTATCCTTACATGTTTTATTGTTTAACCCTTGTGTGGTGTTCGTATTTTTGCTATATGTAATATATATGTGTAGGATGGGTGCGGTCAGTATGCGGTCAATGAAAATGTGTTTTGATTTATGTTCTTCACAGAAAATGAGCCAAAGCTAATGAATTTCAGGTTGTAAAAAAAATGTATTGTTTCACTTTTCTACGAATAAAAAAAATGAAAACGGGTCCCACAGGCCCGAACACCATACAAGGGTTAATGAAATCAAAAGATTTCCGGATAGAAATAATATAAAAATAAGTAGTTTAACCTTTACTTAAGTTACACAATATATATATATATATATATATATATATATATATATATATTTGTGTGTGTGTGTGTGTTTTTGGTAGAACACATTAAAATGAAAAAGAGGAGGTTTGCATCCATCTAAGATACTCTACTCTTCAGTCTCTGTGGAAGCTGGCCTCTGTAGAGTCCAGGGAGAGTCCATGTGACCCCACAAAGCTAAGCCAAATCAAAAGAAAAAGGGCAACATTATTTTATTTGTCATTTATGCAGTTCCATAAGGAACTGCAAAAATTTAGGTTATTGAAAACTGTTATTGAAAACTGTTTACCATAATTAGTATTTGCACATTGAGGCTTAAAAATACAAATATGACCTCAAGTGTTGTCTTTGCATTAGAAAATCAGTAAAGTTCAGGTGTCCACAATTTTTTCTTGTTAAAAATGACAAAAGCATCTTCTCCTTGATTATTTTTTATTTTTCTCCTCAGAGGATGTAGTTTAAAAAAATTTAAATAAAAAGACTGTGTGGAGTGTCGACTCCACAGAGGACACACTTGGTGTGATTGGGTCTGAAAATCCGCGAAGATATTTTTAGCTTTGACGTAGGAATATTAATGAAACGGAGACAGAGCACCAGAGGGTACATTTAATGAACAAACAGTTATGAGGTGAAGCTGAGTAAGCCTTCCTCCAAGAGCAATAAAAACGCAATTTAGAGTGTGAAAGAGGTGACTGGCAGAGCTGCAGAGAAAGCATACGAGGCATCTGGATGTATCTGTCGGGACTGTTGCTTTTCATGAATAAACCAGCAGCATCCGACCTCGAAAGAGGCAGAGCTGATGGAGCGAAGCAGGTGAACACAATGCCTCAGATGTAGTATCTGCAGGTGAGCATCTGAAAAAGCCTGAATTTAATGGTGTCTCAGCTGGTTGCCAAGTAACAATGACAGAAAACTCCCCAGAAGTTCAAACCTGACCCCGAAAACAGATTCTGGGGTAAAAAGCACAAAAAAGTGATTGTTGAGGGAAAATATTAGTGATAAAACACAAAAATTTGAAACAAAACTTTAAGCACTTGTGTTTGGATAAGTTCAGATGCAATATGATGCAGCAGGTATTTTCAAATTCCTCAAAAACTTAATGAGAAAATGTTTTTAATTAAGAACAGTAAATATTATGTAAAATTTAAAATTCATGGTTTCTGATACTGATGGCACATTTCATATTGATTACCAGTAACCGTCAAAACGTCCCCTTAAAAAAAAGAAAAATATATAAGTTTTACATTTTTAAACTTTTGTGTCTAATCTTTTACAAGTAAAATGTATATATCTAGATTCACAATTACCTACATGTTCTTCTTTAAACTTAAAAAAATCCATAAGAGTTCCAGTCACTGTTTATCTTCTTTACTGTAAATAAAATTTGTTGGAAAATAATTAAATCAAAAAGTTTTATTTCGTAAAACTCAAAATGGAATTGAAGATCATTTCGGGGTTTGAAGCTTGAGTTTTTAAAAGCTCACGTGTGAAAAATAAGACCTGGCTGCAAATGTTCTTATTGTGTGTGCAAAGACAATTTCATTCAGGAACACTTGAGTCAATAAATGTAACTCCCCAAAGTCAAAGCTTCTTACTTATAAGTTCAATAAATGTTGTCATGAAATCTACCAAAGATAAGAAAGTGGTCTAAACCATTCTTGGCTTTGGTTCTCATATTGATTAGTTTGTTAACTGGTCGACCAATCATTATACATTTGTGTCATAAGATAAACTGTCAATCAAGAAAATATATGTCGTTGCATTATTTAAATATTGAACCAGAGCATCAATTCTATTTTCTTGTCATTTCATTTCATCTTGCTGTTGTTGTTTTATTGTGGAGATGTTGAAGAAAGATGTTTGTTTTTAAAGGTTGAGTATTTCAGACGTAACCCTTCAGCCACATGATTGTAGATTTAGTGCTGGTTTTCTTTGGCTCATGATGTATTTCTTAATCTTTTATTTGCTTTGTGACTGTTATCTCTCACGGCAGTCACATTGTTACGTGGACACAGACTCCTGTGTTTTTTTTTTTTTTTTTGCGAGGTCTTTTGGAGAAACAAAAGATTATTCTGAGGTCAAACATTGTGTTGGTGAGCGTCAGCTGACCTGACCCTCCAAAGGCATGTGAGACGGAAGCTGAGGCCAGCCTGCTGTCTGATGATTAAACCATGTTTGCAAGTGTGTGTGTCAAAAATGTGGGAAGAAGGGTAAAAACAAATCTTTGTGAGTAATAACTTGCAGTAGAAGCCTTCAGGCTGTTTGCCCTGTTTTCATTGGCATAAATATCAAGAGATAAGATATTGTTGGCATTAGCAGACAATGTATTTTTCCGTCCTAAAAGTGAGTATCTGTAAGCTTTCAGTACAGACTTGTAGCTTAATAAGGACCATATAGGAGAACTGGACTCAGTGAATGTAAGGTCACCCATAGAAAATGACTTACTTCTAGTTCCAACAAAATGAAGTCAATTCAGTCGCCAAGACATGCCATTTTTTGCGATACGGACGCCACCATTTTGAAGCCAAACTTGTCAATAAGCAGTATATTACATTTTTTGGACGTTAAATCACTCCAAAGTAAAGTTGCAGCAGCTTAAAACAAAAGCATAATTAAGAAGAAAAACTCCTATACAAGTTGTACTTTTGGAAGTAGTTTATCTAATAAAATATGGGACCTAAAGCAAGAAAATGTCTAAAACAAAAAGGGTATTGGAACAAGAATGGTTATTCTGACTAATGTAATGACTTACTAATAGCTTTTTATTTCTCAAAAGAAGTCTAAGGGATTTTGGCTTTTTATATGCAACGGTACTTCCTATTTGGAACACAAGTGGGGAGGGGTCACTTAATCCAGTTCTCATATACAGTCAATGAGCCACATTTTGGTAAACTATGAAGCCGATGGATTGTTGGAGCAGTACAGCTATCATAGTCAGGAGTCTGGTGGAGTAATAATGTTCTGCTCTATGTCATAACTGAACAATTTTGAGAAGTATTGTGAATAAAGTTTGACTTTTCTGGTGTTGAAGTCTACAAAGGCTGCCTATTGCAAAAAAAGTAATAATACTAAAACACAGTTTGATAGACTTTCCCATCACCTCCTCTGATCAATCGGCTACCTTTTGGCCCCTCTAGGCATTCTGGGTACTTCAGCCATATCTCATCATGGCTGCTTTGTTTTGCTGAATTTGTCCAGTGACCTGCTTATAGTCTGAAAAAGACAGCATGGTAATTATAGATTTAAAAAAGTAGTTGGAGAATCTAATACTTTCTTATTATATTAATGGAAGTCTAATTGATAATGGTCTGGGCTGTTGACTTTTTTTGGACTAGGTTTGAATTCACACCAGGGCTTTTTGGTATGAATCTGTTTTTTGGGTGACCAGTTTGCACCAAATGAACAATTTCTGGTACATATAAAAAGGCGGGCTTAGGTCAGCTTGTGGGTGTTGTTCACTTAAAAGTAAATAGTGGCTGATTAAGCAAGTTTTTGTAGATGTATTTTATTGTAAGGCTGTCACTGAACCAACTATCTGCTTCATTTTATTACTGATTCGTTTCAAACAATACTGCCCCCTTACAAGTGGCTGTTATAACTGCACAATGTTGTTACGGAGAGTTGGTTTCACTCAAAAGTGCAATGTGAAAATAAGCTAAGTGAAGTGGATTTTTTTTTTTGGATAAACTGTCAAACCTGGCCTGAAGTATTGTATTTTTGGAAGTATTAGTTGAGTTTTTTTCCTTTTTTTTGCATAGTTTGGCCGTGGGGGCAAAAGGGACCATCAGTTTTTTTCAGTATTGAGAATAAACATTATTTTTAAAATAAAAAAGTAACAAAGTTGATTGTAAATTTCAAAAGCATCATTCCCATATAGAATACTGTTTAAAACTGTAATTTTGGAGCTGAGAAAGGCTTTGTATGTTTAAGTTTTTAGCCATGGAATACGGCCCTCATTCACAAGTTTAAACACAAAAATGGAGCCATTAAGGTGACAGTCGCAGAATGTGATTCAATGTGAAGTTTTGTTTGTCTACATAAACCCAGAACATCCCAGCTCAGTCCTTTAACTCCATTTCCTGCCACGCTTACTCAGCACCAAACGCAGATCTGCCTGAGCTTCACGGCAGCCTTTACTGCAGCTTGCATGAGTGATGTGTTTGGATCAAGTTACAACAATTACACGTGTACTCACTTGGCAGTCTTGGTGGTGGTGGGGGTGTTGTGCTGTGTCAGCTCTTAAACTGCAGAGCTCTGGTGTGCCACTTCAAAATCAAGAACAGACCACTGCCTGGTTGGCTCGAAGCCAGCCCTGAAGTTTATCACGTGTGTGCTACTGATCTCTCTGCAAGTGACTCTTAGGTTGGATTGCTTTCAAATGTTCACATTAAAGTAATCAGTCAACTGATTGACAAATGAAAATCATATATGACCAGGTGTATTTTTTTTTTTGTTCATTTGAGGATGAGTTCTTCCCAACGATTTTACTGTCTGGACTTATTCCTCAGCTCACTCTTTGAATCGGTATTTTTGGGGCTTAAATTAGATCTGTCTCGTGTAAGAGCACCTGCAGGTTGTGATTCAAAGGCTTTCGGCTTGTCTCCTAATAACACGATGGATATCTCTGCGGCTGAAACATGAGCTTATTGAGCTTCCTCTCCAGATTTCTGAACAGCCTTTCATCCGTTTACCATCTTAAAAAAGCTAAGTCACGTTGGAGCAGCAAATGTCCGTTTTAAGTTATTTCTTTGTTTTGTAAGTTCTAATTATCATTTATATCTGTAGGTTTACTCTTTTTCTTGAAGTCTTTTTTTTTCAGTTTCTAGAACCATCCTGCCCCTCCAATATGAACGTCGTCATGGCAGCAGTCCCACGGTGCTCCTCCTCTACCCCTCTGGCATTGACTGTTATCTTCTGCCTGCTGTGTTAAAAAACCTAAGAACTGGAATTAGCCAGTCTTATACTTGTGTTAGTTTTAGACACATTCAGAAGACAGTGAAGGTTACGTGATTTATTTATAAACGCACAATAAAAATAAAAACATGAAAAAAAAATTTAAAGACCCGTCATCTTTTGATGTATTGTTAAAGCATTCCCAGTGTTTTTTTTTTGTTTTTTTTTTTATTATGATTATGCCGTCTTTAACCAAAATAAAAAAAACAAACTGTGATGCTTTCTAGGATATAGTTTCTGCAGAATGGCAGTACTTCATGAGAAATTCGCCTCGGAGTTGTGGGCAGGACTTTTGGAGTGCGTTTTTTAATGTGTATTTTATTTGCTTTTATTTAAAGCGCTTTGTGTGTTTGGAGAATGAAAGGCGCTATACAGATAAATAAAGTTTGAGTTTGACTAAGCTGTTTACATGCTTTACGCATTTAACTCAAATGGCGAACAATATTGGTGCAATCCAGCTGCAGAGTTTTGAGCCAGATGCCGGCTCGGATGAGAAAAACCGAAACGTACATGGATCTAGTCGTCTACAAGTGGATAGATCAGAATGGAGCAGAGCAGGAAGCTTGGTGCTTGCCGATTGTAGTTTCTACATCTCAACTACAAACTTTTTCAAAAAGCATTTTTTTCATCTCTTCTTGATTCACAATGATTTGATAAAATAAATACTCAGAAATGCAATTTTATGCTTCATTTTTTTATGTCCTGCATTATAAACAAAAAGCCACAAGAACGTATTAAAAACACAATTTTCATCAGTGGGCTTTTCAGTGGATTAATGCAAAGGAATAAGTCGTGGTTTAGTCTGATTGTGCAGACTGGGGGTGTAAAATGAAGAAAATGGAGATGGTAGGAACACATCATTTGCAAGATGGGCAATGGTTTGAGTCCATTTGAGGATCCACTTAAAGGTCTGTAGCAGTGTAATTTGGGGAGTTAAAGGCTTCTGATTCATCATGGGGAAAAATGAAGGGGAAGAAGATTCTAGAGTGAAGAGCAAAGTTGCATTCACAATCTGTTGTTCGTTTGCTTTCCAGCCCACATAGAAAATGAGGAGCAGTACACCCTGGCCCTGGAGAAGTTTGGAGAGAACTGCGTGTGCAGAGACGATCCCGACCTGGGCTCGGCCTTCCTCAAGTTCTCAGTCTTCACCAAGGAGCTCTCCGCGCTGTTCAAAAACCTTGTGAGTCTGTGTGTGTGTGTGGGGGGGGGGTTCGACCGGGGTGGACTGAATTCCTCCCGGACAAAGAGAGATTTCCATGCTCTCACTAATCGACTATCCCCCTGAGTCACTCTGTGTGTTCTCGAAGACACATAAGTCTAAGCACATACCGAGTCCAGCTGGAGTTAAAAAGCCCTGAGGAAACGTATCCGGTTTTTCAAAAGGGGCGGTTTATGTAATATTTCAGTTTCCTAGCAGATTCTTTTGTTTGTTTTCTATATTAAAATTGTGGATTTGTCACTCCATAAATATTTTACGATATTGCACAAATATATTTTTAAAAAATGTTTTTTTGACCTGTCACCTTTTGTGAGAAATATGGGGTTCAGGTTGATTTGTAAACTAAATGGGGAATAAAAATACAAAAAATAAAAAAAAAGATTTTTAAAAGGTATAACTAATGCTAAGTTGTATGTTAAATTATTTGCTTTACATAGTTAATTTTCCAACTCATTAGAACTCTTGTTTCTCTAATGAACTCAAATAGTAGAGAAGAATCTTCTAAGCTGCTTTTCTGGAGGACTCAAAACACCACAAAAATCGAAATACAATCTGCCGCAACACTTAATCCTCTGATGTGACTTTTTTTTTCTTTCTGTTCCAGTTCCAAAACATGAACAATATCATCACGTTTCCTCTGGACAGCTTGCTGAAAGGAGACCTGAAGGGAGTCAAAGGGGTGAGGCCACCAACCAACATGGTCTAATATTTTTAACTGAACACAAAATGTTGCATACCTGGAAAAAAATAGTTTGAGTTTTGATGTTTGATCACTTCGCCTCCAACTCTAACAGTAAAAGTGAAAAAAGGGAAATTTTGGATTTTGGATCTCCAGTTATAATAATGAAACGCCAACATTCCACTGTAGCTGTTCCTTCTGTGGATTTATCTCCATTAAAACAATAACAGTGAATGTTTAAGTTACTTTTTAAGTAGATAAAGCTTTAGTCATAACTACCTTTACTGCTGGGTATAGGCTGTCTGCGAGCAAAAAAAGACCAAACCTGTACGGGGCATGTAGGCAGCGCACATGAAATATCAAGATCATAGACCGCTCAGTGAGTCTGTAGAGTGAAAATTTTCATGCAAACATTTCTATGGCCATGCTGCGAGCACTTGAAAAAGAGTAAGTTAGGGTGAAGTAGGTGAGAAATAGAAAAATAAGGGTTTTCATTTTTTCAACCTCCCAAAAAATCCTATGGATTGTGTAAGGAGCCTGTTCCTGCTGTTTAAATGATAGTTGCAGGATCCTTATGCACTCTTTGCTTGCTAACTGACCATTAGAAATTGGGAAATTAGACAATCAAAGCACAGTTTGAGTGGGCATCCTAAAGGCAATTATGTACGATGCGCATGGTCCATGTGTACAGCATTCACACGCCGTCAGTAAAGAGCCAGTCCTCGCACGATACTTCACGATACGCTTACCAGACGCACAACAATGGTACGTTCCATTTTCATGATGTCTCTTAAGGTAAATGTTGAATGGTGCATACTTGTATAGCGCTTTTCTACCTTCCTTGAAGGCCCAAAGCGTTTTACAGTCACAGTACCAGTCATGGCCGCAAAAGCCTCAAGTGACACAACTTCAAGACACACCTGCGCTCCTTGTAAGATGTGGTGACTCATGTCTACGACCCTACACAACTCGAAAACCTGCAGCAGCCATATGGGTCAACCCCCATACGGATAGACTAAGGCTTAAGATTTCTGGATACTTTTCTTAAGGTTTTGTCATCTTAAATTGCTGCTGTGATCCTAACAAAGTCTATTTCAACAAAAATTAATTGACATTTCAAAAAATGGTTTTGGAACAAATGAAGCTGAAGCTTTTTGGATTGTTTTATTTAGTGAATGAATCTGTTAGTGAAGAAATCAGTCCAAATCTGTTAACTTGACGTTTTGCTTTTTGGCCGTGTTTCCACCTTTCCACTGTCCCCTCTGTCCTTTCTGCTACCCAGTTTGGTGCTTTTTATTTTTAATATCAGCTACTATCTGCTTTTCTCGTCTGCTATTTCCTGCCTTTGTCCTCTAACGCCACAGCTTCTTCCTCTCTCCTTCTTAACCGCTGTACCGTCTGTGGTCTTGTCCCACCTGCCACGTGCTCTGCTCTGACGTGGAAAAAAGTCACATCTGTAATGCTTTCCCACTTATTCCTCATTAGCCTTCAGCTGATTCTCATTACCCAACTGGTGTTGACCTAATGAGCTGCTGGATATGTTGTGCTTCACACACACACTCGAATGCAAATGCCGCTGCTGGTAGACTGTAACTTAATTGAGAAATTAAGGTTTCATTTTTAGAGAATGTAAAAACTGTGGATGACGCTGATTGGCTGTCGCCATCATCCACATTCCTTCTGACCTTTCAGAGCTTGCTCAGCTCCATAGCCCTCGGGCTTTCCCTTATCTCTTCCCTCAAACTCCTCATCTTCCTCATCTGCTGCTGTTATCCTGAGCCTTCGCTCCATTCGTGTGTCATGGGAAGTACCTGTTAGGAAAGAAGTGACGAGAGGGGAGTGGGGGGCAGGAAAGGGCCCAGACTGGTACAAATGCATCTAATTAATGGGTTTATATGGTTGTGGATGAACATTAGATGTGTTGGAGAAAAACCTCAATGACATGTAATATAACACCCTAGAGAAATCAAAATAGAAATGTAGCTTTAAAAACTGAGGGCTAGGGTGCATAAAGTACCAAGTTGCTTTAGTTATATAGTTATTTGTAAGTTCAGCTGAGACATGATCACCGAATAAATATTGGATAGCTTTTTTGTGTTTTGATTTGTGTTTGAACTGCTTTTAATTCCATAAAAGAAGATTCTCTTCTTTAAAAAATCAAATGTCCAATTTGTTTAATATATATAAATACATTTATACTTTTTTTGCAAAAAAAAAAAAAAGTCAGCCTTTACTGACTTCCCATCATCCATTTGTTTACACTTTCTCCTGCTAGCTTTCAGTTTCTTACAATCCCAAGCTAACATTACCGGTACAACAAAAATGGCTGCCAATATCAAAACTATCCAGCCGTATAGTTTTAAGCCAGATGTCAGCTTACAAGAGTAAAATGAAAACGTACATGAATCTAGTCGTCTGCAAGTGGATGCATCAGAATGGAGCAGAGCAGACAACTTGTGGCCTGCCAATTAAAGTTTATGTAACTACTTCAAGCTTTTTCAAAAATGATTTTTTTTGTCTACTTCTAATTCACCATGACTTTAATAAAGAAATACTTATTAGAAATGCAATTTTGAGGCTAATTTTCTTTTATGTGCCCTCCTTCATGAGAAAAATGCTACAAAAACATTTTAAAAACACCAAAAACATTATTTCATTGAAGTGGGTCTTTAAATGTATTACATAGTGACACATTAACTGAAGTAAAATATATTTCTCCTGGGTCTTCCCATTGGAGACTTGATACTATTTTTCAAAGCATCACATTTAATTGGTAAAAGTAAGATGTTTATTTTATACATATGAAGACACTTTCATGCCAGGGTAGCCCAGCAGATCTATTGGGATCTATTGGATGGGATGTCAGAAAAATTTCTCCCATTCATTTGGTTTGGCGCCCTTTGACACTGAACTTTTAAGACCTTCCGCATCAAAAATGTGCTTTTTTACTTTCAGCCTAAATCCAAAATGAGCAAGTCAGATCATCAGAGTTGTAGATCCTCTGAACCCAATCACTTCCTTACCATTGATTGCTAGCTAGCATATGAAGCTAAATCGGCGTCATCACGAGTTTAATTAAGTCTCACAGTCAAAGATTCATGTTTACAAATAGACCTAAGACTGCTTCTTTTTAAACCACCCCTTCTCTTGCAGTCACTATTGGGGTGGACTGACCGGATTCAGGTATTCCAAACTGGGTTAGGCAATAATGTTAGTATAGACTCAATCCCTAAAGCCATAAAATATATTATACACTTCAATGCATTTTATAAATCAAGGGCACAACAATAATTTTGCAAAGTATTTATGACTTTAAAGCATGAAAGAAAGGAATCGGTTAACAAATATTTTTCAAATCTTTTACAAGTGTCAGTTACTGACTGAAAGACTTTATAGATGCCATTGTTTGATCAGTACATGTTAATATTTTGCCAGCACTGTCTTTGGCAGCGACCGCACTAAACTAACCTCGAGGGAAACTAGTAGCTCAGTAATTAAAGTGCCTTTGCTTAGCAACCTGCAACTCTGCCTTTCCCAGCTCATGTGGTCCTTTGTCCCTTCAGCCACGGGTGGTGGTTTCATACCAAATGTAAATTAGTTTAATTTGTTGGTAGGATTTTTAGAAGTTTTTTTTTTTTGAAGATTTAGTTTGGTGCAACCAAAACATACCAGGTGTAGAGTTTCATCGTAGTCTGGTAGTAGTTAAACTCCCACTTGGATAAAAAAAGTTTGTTCATATTGTCATGCTTGCATCCTCTGATGTTTGACCAGTCTTTTTCTAGTCCACAATGAGTCATATTGACTCATCTCTGTTCAATCACAGTGTCTGGATATTTGTCATGGAATCCACTGTTTATTTTTCAGAGGGGAGCGGGAAGCTATGTGGACTAATGTATTTGGAAAAGGGATCACGAGCTGAATTGTGCTCTGCTTCATTGAGGTTCAGTGGGTCATAAAGAGTCTAAAGCACGTTTAGAGATTATAGATAGGACCTGGTCTTAAGACCTTAGTTTTCTCAAAGCAGAAACACACTGGTAAATTGAAAATAAACAGACAGTGCTGGGACAATGATCGTGGAACAATAAGTTAGTGAGTGAGTTGACTTACCTGCTTTTGAATCATTGGAGCATTTCAGTTTAAAAGACTGCAGCCATTGATTAAAGGTTGTCCAGAAGAACAAAGACAAAAACAGCAAAGCTTAGATGTCAGTTGCACAAGTAAGTCAAGCGTTTTGGTGACTTTGATGACAGAAGACAAACACTTCATGTCCTTCTGCAGTACTTCTCTATTCCAAGAAGACAGCCTGTGTTTAGATTACTGAGAATATCAGCCAGACCAAATTTGATGGTGTTCAGGTCTGTGTCAACCACAAAAAACCTTTAGGCTTGGTTTATATTTGAAACAATACTAATCACATGCAGTGATAGTGTAGTTAGAGGCCTTAATTATGAAAAAAATCTGGAAATTGATTCAAGTAATTAAAATTAATTAAAAGTACTTTGTAAAAGCAACCTCAAATAAAAAAAATATCTTTAGCACACACGTACTGAAACGTTGGTAGTCTTCCACACAGATCATCCGTGCACCCCTTGTAGCTTACCGCGGGATCCACTGTCAGACTGTGTAAAAATTGAATACAATAATGAAGCTCAGAGATGCGAGTCACTGTTTTTCACTACATCTCCCATGATTCATTGTGTTTATGTGAGAGTGTCTCTTACTGCGCTGCTGTTAATTGTCATGAAATACAACAAACGCAAACATCTTTTGTTGACAGTTTGTAAATCTTCTTGATGAAATCAGTTACCTCTCCTTCAAGATTTGTGTTACAACACAAAGGAATAATTTACAGCCAGAGATTCCAGTGTTTCAACCAAGTCATCGTAATAAAAGAAACAGCTGCTTTGTTAAAATGTCTGACTGAAGGAGAAATTCTATTTCAGACTTTAGTCATTTTTTAAAAAATTAAGAAGTTAAGTTAAAATTTGTGCTGTCAATCATTTAAAACAAATTATCAGATTACTCGCACTTTTGGATTTACTAGGTACATTTAATACGACAATATGCAACTTTTGAGCAAAAAAAGCCCAGAGAGAACATTTTTCCTTCATTTTTAATTTTAAAGAAAGCAAAGGTGCTGGTATACAGCCATAAGAAACAAGCATTGTGTTTCTGCACTTTACATGGTCTGGGTCAATCCTAAAATCTGATTGGCTGCTAGGTGTTGATGTTCACCTAAAAAAAGAAGTTCTGGTCACATAGCCCAAATGTTCTATGTCACTGCGCAGGCTTCTTTAAAACAAACGTTTTGCTTTATCCTCTGGACAAAAACAAGCTGTGAAAGGTGAACTTTCTCTCTGATCTGATGCTTTACTGAACCTATTTTGACGATCAGCATATATATCGCTTTCCTTTGCCGTTGCAGTCGAGGCCTAGCTTTTGCCTAGTTACAAATGAATGCATATGAATACAGTGTTGTTTTTTTTGTGTAAAATGTATCCAGCATGTTGTGATTACAAAGCATGTTTGTTCAACAACTACACTTCTGGCACAAAAAAAAATTGAATTACTGTTTACAAAGAATATACTGTTGTTTATATATTTTTTAGGTTACATAACATTCAAACTGGATGGAATAACAATGACCTCTGCAAATTTTCTACTAATTTATTTGAAAATTCTTGTTGAAAGCTATTGCAAATTTTAGGAAAAACAGCTGCAACTTCAAGCTTTTTGTGCCTCAACTATTACAAAAAATGCCCGCGAGATCATGGAGTATTTTTGGTTGCTGGTGATTGTGGTTTTTGTCAAGTGAAAAGTGCACCTTGGCTCAAAAAATGTTGAAAAACACTATTATAACATTATAACGTTTTGTTTTTATTTTAAATATTAAATCAAAGGAAACATTAACTATGTCGCACCTTTTTTAGTTTGTTGTTGAAGTTTTTGAGTCGTCGTGTCCTTGAGATGGATAATGAAGCCAAGAGTTTGCTGCTCTGTGGGAAAGTGTTTCACCTCCTGTTTTGTGTTTTACCTTCCTGATGGCGACGCCTTTGTCTACTATTTTTAGCCAATGTCGCCTTTTTTGTCCTGTCTTTGCCCCTCATCATTCTGCCATCCTAATCATCTTTGCTGACCTGCAGCTCCCTCTTTGTTGCTTCTCTTTTCAAACGTCACTTTTCCTTTGATGTTAATCACCTATTATGCTGTCTGGTGGTCTTTGCATCCTGACCTTGCTGAGTGAATTGTGAAATGCTCCTTCACTTTGGACACCCTCAGGTCTTGGAACAAGACAGAGAATCATCAAGGTGTCCCTTAACACCTGTATCACAGTCGAATTAAAATTGGCAAACTAAATCTTTTATTTTAATAAACTCCAAATATAATCATTTTTAAAGCTTTTTGGTGAAATGTTTTACTTTTTGAACCCAGTAGTATCGTTTTTTTTTAGTTTTTTAGAAGTTGAGTCGTGACAACTGGACTTAAATTCTTCTTTCTTGAAACGTTTATTAATCTCGTCCAAGTGGCTTCATCTGTCTTGAGTGGTGCAGGGTTCAGTCCACATTTGTTTCCTCCAGGTGGGTCACCTACATTCCTGCAAGGGTTGGCTCATTAAACCGTAACGTTTCAAGGAAGGAGATTTTAAGTTCAGTTGCTATAACATCATCACCTGGATAAATAAGAACCTTCAGACTCATGCTACAGTCACAAATACAACTGCCACCGCGCGTTGGGAAGGCATTGATAGAATCATCAACATTTCAGGCCGCTGCCTGACCTTTTTGAAAATTGTTGGCGTGGTCATGAATGTAGACGGCGGCAATCAGGCAGCCACTAGGCATGCAGAATGGCTCGCTATTTATGCACTTGATATGTGCATCGCCGTCTGAAGACATTTACACATCGTCCGGTCAGAGTTGCTGCCGGCCGGCAATCCGGCTGCCACCGCCCTGTGGCTGCCCAGCTGACGCCCAATCTGGTCTGCCACCAGGTGGCCACTGACAATGTCAACTTGTAAGGGAAAATGTCCGGTCGCTGTAAAATTGTAACTATTAAAAAAAAAAAAAATCTGAAACTTTTTTTTTCTTTTTAGTTTTTAAAAATGTTTAAACTTTTTCTTAAATCTGCTCCTAAACCGCACGGGGTGTAAAAATGCGACCGCTCCCTCCCGATTACAAATGTCGCCACGTGGCTATCTGCCGAAAAATTTATATTTAGGTTGCTGTGCTTTGGCATTTTGGGATATGTGACCATAGCCTTAGTCTAAAAGAGTAAAAAGGTACAAGAGATTTTTTTTTCATGGCTAATAAAAAAGCACAAAATGTTTGAAAGCATATGACACTGTTTATACTTGGCCTTATTGTCTCACAGTGTGAGTAATAAGTGCTCTCTGTTGAAGGGTCACTGTCATTACTAATTTTGAATTCAGGGAAGCAGTCGCTCTGAACTTTTCATTTCCTGATGAACTTCCACTGTTGCCCCATGTATGACTATTCTGCATGTGTGAAGTGACTCATCCTACAGATAAAAAATAGCTCTCGAAGGAAAAAACAATAGATCCTGACCATCTAAACCTGAAAATTTTAGTTGCTGTATTTAAGTGCAATTTCTTTTTGTTTTAGTGGTTTATTCAGTTGTTAGTTATTTTTTATTGTTGACCTTTTGAGTCTTACTCCTAAAACTTTTTTCTTTTTTTTTTTGCAGGACCTGAAAAAACCTTTTGACAAATCCTGGAAGGACTACGAAACAAAAGTGTAAGCTAAAGTAGCTTTGTATTTTTATGCAATCATTTCTAAAATCTTCACACTAGATATTATTGCATAAAACCCTTGAACTAACCATTAGGAATTCTATGTATGATCTCTGACATTTGAGCTTGTTTCTAAAGAATACAGTAGGTGCTGTTTTTGTTTCTGTCTGACCTTCTGTATTTGCAGGACCACCTTCTAAAGTCTCACCCAAACATTTCTATTAACACATCCTCACGATCATCTTTCCACCTTCATGCTGACTCCCCACTTTCTCTTACGTTTGTTAACTTTGTGCATTCAGGGAGAACAGGTTTTCCTACAGGTACCTTATTGAGATAAATATTTTCCTCTTCACACTGTACAGTCCAAACTTTGAGATCAGAGCTGTGCAACTGTAGCCAAACTACCCTTTTGACTCCAAAATTTACTGTTACCTGACCTCACATTGTAATGCTTCTCATCCTACCTATGATTCCTATAAGATTTACATTTGAAGATTTTTTGGAGTAAAAAAACACAAAAAAAATCTGTGAAAATTACACAAAAATATCCCTGCCATTTTTGGCTGCTCACCTTTTGATCTGTGAGGGCTGAAAATGAACAGACTCTGTGCCTCATCTGTGTCAAACTGACAGGCAGCTTGGCTGAGATTTGCATCTGTGTTAGTACCAGCTCTGATGATGTTGTAATGCTGTCAGGGATGAAGATTCATGTTTGAGAGGCCAGAAGTGGACTTTCTGTGACACCGGGCTGGCAAATTTATGACAAAAACCAGAAGTTTCTATATGCCTGTTTGTAGTTGCAACACATAGGTGAATTTAATTGGTGTAAAGCCAGAACAAGAAATGTAGTTTTGTGCTTTCAGTTGTGTTTTAACCCAAATCATGCATTTTCTTTAAAGTTTTCCACTGATCTGCATGAATAGAAACTACATTTCTGTAGTTTTTGTGTTAATGTGTTAACTTTGCATGAGTTTAACATGTCATAAAAAACTCAAACTGGTTGATTTAAAAAAAATAAATAAATTTTCTGTTGTAAATTGCTGCACAGAAGCATATTAGAGAATTTGACATTAAAGAAAAATATATTTGCTGCTTTATTGCTCATAACAGTTGAAATTTCACACCTGAAAAGCAAATTTATTTTTTCAGTTTATGTAAATCAGGATGAAGCAACTAACTTTTAGGTGTTTTATCTTGTTTAAATATTAAAATTCTTTTATTTTTCTTCCTTACAGAATGTAAAGAAGCCTATCACTTATGACTAAAATCAAACTAAATGACTGAAAATGACAAAAACACTAAAGGGGTACTTTAGCTTATTTATAATTCGTGTTTTTGCTTTTATAAAAGTTGACTGTATTAAAAAAATAATTAAACACATGCACATGTATGAAATTATTATTTTTGTATTATTTTTTTTCTTTAGTTGGATGCAGACATAATTTCTGCTTCTTAAAAAACAATGTATAATTCTAAGTAGTTTGAATGGGTTTCACTGCTTTAATTCCCAAACAAGCAATGAAAATGATCATAAAGTGTTGATGTGTCGTGTTAATATTTTTGGCAAATTTTTATGAAATGGATGTTTTTACTTCAAGTTCCAACAGAACAATGAACCCTTTACTGTCCCTTTAATACCACATATTTCTATTTTATCAGTTTATGATTTTACATTTTTAGCATTAACAAGTTGAAGAAACTGGATGGCGTAATGCAAAATGCTTAAATGCACAAGAAGATGTAAAAAATAGTACGTTTTTTGCAGTTGAGAACAATGAGAATGTGTTTGCATTGGTGAATGTTTTTTGTAAAGCAGAACATGTTTTTGCCATGTGTGCCACAGATGCCTCTAGTGTTCTTTAAGAATCACTGGATGAATAAAAGCTACAAGCACTCCTTTGGAAAACAGAGTCCATGCTGGTGTTTAGTTTTTAAAAAGTGCTTCAAATTTTAGAAATCACATATCTGAGTTTACAGTGCATATTTGTTCTTCTGGTGGTTGCTCCCTAAACTTTACTTTGACTTCTTTATTTTAAAAAATTGCGGATGCCTCTTTAAAAAGTTTATTTTAATGTGTTAAATGTGGCAAATATTATTAAGCAAGAAATGGATGATTTTTGACTTTTTTTTTTTTTTTATAAATTTTTGTTTTATTTCTGACAATTGTAAAGCCAATTTTTATACAGGAAGATTATGCTTGTGTATGTTTGTGTGTGTTTTAACATGTGCTTTTACTCGGCAGCACCAAGATTGAGAAGGAGAAGAAGGAGCACGCCAGACAGCACGGGATGATCAGGACAGAAATCAGTGGAGCAGAAATTGCAGAGGAGATGGAGAAAGAGAGAAGATTCTTCCAGCTACAGATGTGTGAGGTCAGGCAGGGAGTCAACTATGACTCCAGAAAAATGCAACATACAGACATAGTTTCAGACGTGTTGTTTTGGGGCACTTTTAATGTTTTACTTTGAAAGGGAACTTTTTTTTTTTTTTGCCTTGAACAGTGGATAAAAAGATGCATGTGAGAGAGCAGATAAAAAGATCCTTAATGAACTTTCTGCCTCTGACTTGAACCGTGCACTCTAATCTGTTTACAGTATCTCCTCAAAGTTAACGAGATCAAAATCAAGAAGGGGGTGGACTTGCTGCAGAACCTCATTAAGTACTTCTACGCTCAGTGCAAGTAAGACTCACAGATTACATTTAAGAGGTTTATTCATGTTGTTTGAAAGCCACGTTAAGGTAAATGTCTTTTTTGGTTTTCTTTTTTATCCAGTTTCTTTCAGGATGGATTAAAAGCTGTGGACAACCTGAAACCTTCCATGGAGAAACTATCCACTGATCTGCAAACGGTAAAACCAGCAATTTTTTTTCTGCTTTCTGGGAAAATTGCACATTTTTTTTTGTCCTTTTTGTTTTAGATCAAGCAAGTCCAGGATGAGGAGAGGAAGCAGCTAACTCAGTTACGAGACGTCCTCAAGTCAGCTCTGCAGGTGGAGCAGAAGGAGGTACAGCGAAGCTTTTCATAAACACAGTCGTCAGACTTGCCAATGCCAAAGAACAAGACTTTTTATGTGTTTAAGACAAATTGCAATCTATATCTGCTTGTATCTTTTTCCTTAGAGAACCCAAGAGCAAATTTTTTTAGCTTTTTAAAGGAGGACTATCACCATCCAACAAAAGAAAATCCCATTAAACATTGACTAGTACTAGCTAAGATCATGCCATTACTTTGTCGATTCATTCATGACATTTGGTATATAAAAATAATTTTGAATGTCCTGCCGACAATCATAGAAGCCACCATTTTCCTGCAGTTTTGCCAAATGAGACATGCAGCGTCTCTTGCTACAGAAATTGGAGTAGCCAATGACGTAGTACATAGAAATTAAATATGAAAAAATGAAAGTAAGATAATATATAAAACTAAAATTAAAACACAAAGGTGGCCATATTTGATCCCTTGAGCTCTGTGGCGTTAAAGGCATTAATCAAAACTTTTGCTTTTGTATTTACATCAAAGTAAACAAAAAAGTTTCTTCTAAGTGTTGTGTTTTTATGAAGTTTTCTTCTCTCTTTTGCTGCCACTGCATTTTATAAAACAAGTCCAGGAGAGTAAGTGGATTTCTTTTTCGTGAGTCATTTTCTCTAGGATTTCTGTTTTCCATGTTTCTTTTTTTCAGTTCCTCAAGTTTACATTTGTTCAAATTCCTCAGATTTACATGAATTGTGCTTCATTTATCACTGCTTTTATTAACATATTTACTGCATTGATGAAGTTTAGGAATTTGTTAACATTTATTTGATACTTACACATTATCCAGCAGGATATTTTATGATTAGATTTCATTTGATGTGGTTTATGTTTCTGCGTATTAAAGCTTTCTCTTTGGTCTTTTACTGTCATCCTCTGTTAAAAATCCGTCTTTGTGTTTTGCTGTTGTTCCCTTCCCCTTTAAAAAGAAAATCATATGTGTCGTAAGAGTGAGGAAAGAAGACATTTAGGATGTGGAAATTGACTTTTAAAACATGAGAAAAATTAAAATGTCATGAAGTTTTCCTTATAAACTGTTTAGTGCAGAAGTCACAGAATTGTTCGCAGTGGCTTTTTTTTTCTACTGTTGGGCTCAATAAGGACAACACAGAGACCAAGTTGGAGTGTTTGTGAAACAACAGAAGATGAGAAAAGGACGTAGATCTGAAAAAGAGCAGCCCATGCAACACTGCGCCAGATTCTTCCAAGAGTGGAAGTGTTGCGACGGATCAAGAAAAAAAAAAGCCAAAAAGAAAAACTGAAAAAAGCTCAGTAACTGCAAAATGTTGCTGCAGACTGTTGTGTTGTATCTGAAGTGATGAAACGTTTACGTTTTCTCTGGAGTTTTGAATACTGTCACATATTTAAAATAAAAAATAAATGAAAAACTGCTTGAAATTAAATAAATTGGTTGAAAGCAGTACGTAAAATTCCCTGTTAATCAAAATGCATTTCTACATAAAGATTTGATTAAGATTCTTTAAACTCTTCTTGGTTCAATCGTATAAAAAAAATAATATCCTCATGTATTTTTTTAACATTAAATGTGTTACACTGAGTAATTTTTCATTTTATCCTCATTATTTTATGTAATTATTTTTACAAA
>BSAI01000115.1:4188181-4275941 GCA_036245035.1 Adrianichthys oophorus | reverse complement strand
GGAGCACGGCACCGAGCGCAGCGGCTTCCTTTTTAAGAAAAGTGATGGGTGAGCTCCTAAAAAAGTGTTCAAAAATTGACTTTAAATTTTCTCAAGTGGAATGTGTAAAAAAACGGAATTATTTTGCTGTTGGTTTTAAAATGTAGATGAATTGCTTTACATTTGTGTTTTTAGTGCATTAATCTGCTGTTTTCAGTGGGATCTTGTTAAAAATGACAACAAAAAAAAGTAACAAGACTTTCTCCATAAGTTTAATGTCTGTCTCCTTCCTCTGTTTGTGGCAGGTTAAGGAAAGTGTGGCAGAAAAGGAAGTGCACTGCAAAAAATGGATACCTCAACATCTCGCACGGCACAGTAAGAAAACAATTCTGCTTTGAGCCGCAAAAACTGCCTAAAATCTAAGAAAAGTTTTAAAAGCTGATTATTTCTTCCTAACCTTTACAGTTCAGTACAGTGCAGTTGCTAACAGTCACAACAGGAGAAAGCTGGTTACAGCAGATCGACACTTTAGCATTCTTTTTCAGCTGCGTTTGACTTCGTCTCACTGGCTGCTCACACAAAATGATTCATAAGCTTTTCGTATGATTTTTTTTCCTGCTACTGACAGATGATCAAAGTTTACATTTCTGGTCACACATGCTGTTCCAAACTCCCACAGGCAAACCGATCACCCGCTAAACTCAACCTGCTCACCTGCCAGGTGAAACACCACCCTGAGGAAAAGCGAAGCTTCGACCTCATATCGCGTAAGTTCAGTCGGTGCCTTCAACCACAAACTTTCTTATTAATGTTTTTTTTAAAAGTAATTGCAATTGAAGTTTTTACCCTTTTGTGACGTTTGGATGCTCAGAGCAAAGAGTTAAGGAGCTAAGTTATATAAAAAAAAAATTCATAGCTTTAATGTAATAAAGCAATTTGCAAGTTGACTGCAGGATAATATAAATGGTTAATTTTGTTTTTCTTAGATGACAGAACGTATCACTTTCAGGCTGAAGATGACCAGGACTGTCAGATGCAAGTATTCCTTCTGTCCTTCATGTCCATTTTAATACACCCTGTTTACCACTGAAACCAACTTTAACACACTTCCTGTAACTCACCTGGAAGCTTGTTTTTCCCTCCGGAATGTCTGCTTCTGTTCTTCTCACTTTTTGTTTCCATCCGTCTAAAGCCTTAGTCACTACTGACCTTACGGGTGGATGCAGGCGAAAAATGGGAAAACCTGTATAAATAAGTGAGAATAAAGTAATAAAAGAAGGAGAAAAAAGTCATAATATTACGAGAATAAAGTAGTGAAATTATGCGAAAAGTCATAATTTATGAGGATAAGCTTGTAGAATTATGAGCAAAAGAGTCAATATTTTACATTAACAAGTTTTAAGTTGAAGTTTTATGAGATTAAAGTCAAATTTATGTGGAAAAGGTTTATTTGCAAAGAAAAATATAAACAACAGCAAAAAAAAAGAAAAGAACCAATATCTTGTGAAAGATGCAGAGCGCATTGTAAGCTTTTACTTCAGCATTGGTTTCAAAAAGAAGTCAAGATTGTTTTATTATGGATATAAGGACATAGAAACGAATTTGCAAGAGGAAGATTGTGGATTGAGGCAACTATATTTTTGAAAAAGCATGGCCTACGACTTTTTTTGCTCATAATTTTACTGTCTTATTCAAGAAACACCTGTACTCCCCTTAAGATGCAGCCGCTGCAACCCACCACAGGCCCAGACAACCCAAAAACCCGTTCGGGTCAATAACCGTACGCATGCATGTGACCAAAGCTTAACTTGTGTCCTTCAGCTGGATCTCCGTGCTCCAGAACAGTAAGGAGGAAGCCTTAAATCAGGCCTTCAAAGGGGACCAGCACGTCGGGGAGAACAACATAGTTCAGGAGCTCACCAAAGCGATCCTGGCAGAAGTCAAGAGGATGACGGGAAACGACGTGTGCTGTGACTGCGGAGCGCCCAGTGAGCAGCAGACCTTTATTACCTTGATATAAGCTTGTCTCTTTAGTGATCTATTTTTTTAAAGATGGGATTAGCTTCAAAAGAGCTCCTGCAGAGAATTTCATGAAAAAGAAGGAAGAATAGTTAAGGGTTAGCATGTACATGTTTAGAACAGGTTTCTGAGTGAGGAGCAAAGCTGGCCTCTGCGGAAGACTCTTGTTGAGCTTGTTCTGGATGGACTGCAGGAACAGGTCCACACAGATTCATTACATATGAAGCAACAGCAGCAGGTTGAGAAGTCCTTGCAGTTCCCACAGAGATCTTTCTTAAAGGGAACCTTTTTTAAACTATGAGTCTTTCATTTCTAACTTAAGATCATTCTCAAATACATCATGAAACTTTGCTATGAAAAAATCTCAGGATTTCCTGGTATCTTTCATTCATATTTGTTCTTATTTCCCTGAAGAAAACACTTAAAAGAAGCTTTTGACGGCTGTGTCCAAACATTAAAACACTAGAAAAGTCAGCAGATTCATTTTTTTAGTGTAGATTTGAGGGAAATTCATATGAAAAAAATCTAAAATGACATGAATAAGCTTCAGTCTTTACAGACAAGTTGGTTATCATACAATTTAGTTTAATTACATCCAGTTTTATCCTATTTTTACTAAATGTATTGACAGATTGTGTCCTTTAGCTCATTAAAACCCTGCTGTTTTCACATTGCATCCCAAATGTGTTTGTAAAATAAGAGGGGGCTGTGCACATTCGTTCATAATGACAGAGTTCCCAAGAGGACACAGTCAAATCATGTTTTTGCATGGTTCTGTGCTCATTGTCATTGTTAATACTCTCAGAAAAAATCAGTAGAGGGCTTATTATGAAGGAGATCCTTTTTTTTTGTCTTTTTTTTGTCTTTTTTTATTTAATGCCTGGCTTTGTTAAAAAAATAGTGAGTAAAATTTGTGTTTTGGCGGTAACTGTCAACAATTAGAGGATCCAGCTTGTCTTATGGACGTTTGATTATGAGATCTCCTCCTGCATGAACCGTCTGGCCTCCTTTTGCTCACGATCTGCCCTCGTCTTTCTCTCAGATCCCACATGGCTCTCCACCAACCTTGGCATCCTCACCTGCATTGAATGTTCAGGGATCCACAGGGAGCTGGGGGTGCACTACTCCCGGATCCAGTCCCTCACGCTGGATGTCCTCAGCACCTCAGAGCTCTTGGTAAATCCTGTCCAGTCTTTTGTCTTTGATGATCATCTGATCATCTTTTGAGTCATTTTAAACCCATTACGGTTATGCCGTTTTTAGCCAACATTTTAAAACATGTAGTTTTCTAGGACATCATTTCTGCGCAGCGGCAGTAGTTCATTAGAAATTTGCCTCTGAGTTGTGGGCGGGACTGTTGGTGCGGAGCAACCCCACCCCCCTTCCCCTCCCCATTACGAGCTGATTCATGATTTGAACACTCAGAAATGCAATTTTAAGCTTAATTTTCCCAAATATATTAGAAAAATGCCACAAGAACATGTTAAAAAACACAATTTTCACTGGTGTGGGTCTTTAAAACCAATACATTTTCTAGAATTGACTTGAAAGACCAGAGAAAAAGGTTTCCTGCAGTTGGTTTGTTTAAATCACCTTTTAAAAGCCTTCAGCCACAATCACAGCTTTCCTCTGTGTTAAGAGTTGAGCTGACCACAGTCAGACACGACCGGCTCCAGACTGCTGCTTCCCGCTTGAGGCTGTTAACCTCCACTAATGACTTCAGAATTAATTGTTGCAGGAGAGAGAATGATTTATCAGGAAAATGAACCGCTTGTGTTCTCCACAGCTGGCCAAGAATGTGGGGAATGCGGGCTTTAACGAAATTATGGAGGCCTGCTTAAGTGCCGAAAATGTGATGAAACCCAACCCAGCCAGTGACATGTAAGCAGCCCTCATCACTATTCCTCTTTCCCTGACTCCATTCTACATGGAAACCTAACCTTCTAGACCCATAAGGAAGACATTTTGATGTTTTATTGTTACTTCACTGGTCTCTCGCTATTTTGTGGTTCACATTTCACAGTTTTTTAAGTGCAATTTTGCATGCTTTTTTTTCCATAGCTCATTGTGTTCGGTGTCCCGATCGGCTGTTGAACTTGTCCTCCCTGCCATATCTCCCATACAGAATGTGGTCTCGATCAGACCTTTGTTTTCATTCTATAATACACGTTTTTCAATGAAGGTTTGAACTTTAAGAGTATAAACAAGAGAGAAAAGTGTCTAAACGATATTTACCGTTTGAGAAAAGTGAATAAAGACATCTAGAATTGTAAAAAATAAGCATGACTTCTTCGCAGATTTCGTCTATCGCAAGGTATTGTTAGAACATAACTCTTGCAATAAGCGACGAACCACTGCAGTTCTACTTTTTGATAAAAAAAATTGATTTATATGTGTGGTGTAATCACTTTTTTAAACATTTATGTGAAGAATGATGCAAAAAAATGTCAATATTACAACAAATTTTGTTTGTTAAAAGTTGTGTTTGAAATTATTTGGATCTGATTTGTCATAATAATTAAAAAACAATAGTATTTCAGTGGTTTCTTTTTTAAGAATGGACCAGTTGTACCTTTCAAAGAATAGTAAATATAAAAACAACAACTAAAAAAACATAACCAATCCTCGGAGATAGTCTGGTTTCTTTTTTTGGTGGAGGTTTTTAACTTAGTTTGTTCAGTTTTTCCTCCCTGACATGCCCAGTATAAGTTAAACCACAGAAACTTCATCTGTTGGTCACATATCTCAGCCAATATTTTAAATACAGCTGAAATAGTTTGATGTTTATGGAATAATTGGGACTGGAAACTTCAAACTGTTCTCTTTTTTTGTGTTTTTCATTTGTAAAAAAGTTGTTTTTTGGTTTTTTGCTTTTGTGGTGATCAGGCAGGCGAGAAAAGACTTCATCATAGCCAAATACACAGAAAAGCGTTTTGCCAAAAAGAAATGTTTGGACCCAACGTCCCGCCTGCACACGCTGTGTGAAGCCGTGAAGGCTCGAGACATCTTCTCCCTCATCCAGGTCTACGCTGAGGGAGTTGATCTCATGGAGCCCATACCTCTGGCTAATGGACATGTAAGGATGAGTTTTTGTTGTCTTATTGACATCTTCTTATGAAAAGAAAATACAAACAAATGGTTTTATTTTTTAGGAGCAAGGGGAGACGGCACTCCATCTTGCAGTCAGGCTGGTGGATAGAACGTCTCTTCACATTGTCGATTTTCTCACTCAGAACAGGTAAAGGATGAAGAAGGAGGAAAAACTACAAACTAATAGTGGAGCAAACCCAATACCACAAGAGTCCATATTATTCTGTCAGATTTCCTCTCTGTTTCCTGTGTTTTATCCCATAATTTTTTTATTTTCAGACTTTGAAGGGTATTTAATTTCTCATGGAGTTTAATCAGAGCATTCAGAGTAAAATCTAATTTTTTTTTGTCTTCACTATTTTTTTTGATGAAGTTCTTACCTCTTTGTTTGGGTTCAGTTTAAATTTGGATAAGCAGACAGCCAAAGGCAGCACGGCGCTCCACTACTGCTGCCTGACCGACAACAGCGAATGTCTGAAGCTGCTGCTCAGAGGAAAAGCCTCCATTGACATTGGTAAGAAAACATCCTTGGAGAACCTGCAGCTACAGGGGTTTTTCACTGCCGTTTGTTTTCTAAATAAGCTTAAAAATTTGTTTTAGAGAAATATTTCTATTTATAATATAATAATAAATGTTTTCTACAAAAAAAGAATCTCTTGAATCGTTCTAATTTTGTCAAATACTCTTAATTGTTTTAACTAAAATACCTTTAAGAAGAGATGGCATTGAATGCATTAAATTACATTATAACTTGACATTTAAGAATATTAGAAATAGCTATTTAAATATGAACAATATAAGCCGTCTCTTTAATTTTTGCATTCTAAAATCTTTATTATATAATATGTAGATGTACAGAAATGTGTTGTTTAGATTCCAAATTTGTGGTAAAATGATGGTTTTGAATTATTTTCTTTAATCTCTGCCTCTCCAATGTTTCTTCTACCAGTCTCTGTCTCTCACGCCTCTCCAAATATTTCGGCTTTCGTTCTCAGACGTTCAGTCTTTGCCCACTTTTTCCTCACTGTTTTATCTTTTTTCTGCTCAGCTCTGAAGCCAGCATAACATCCTGATAAAAGAGAGAGAAAAAAAACACGGAGGGCACATAGAGATGGCTGTGTGGGAAATGCTTTAATTACACGCTGCTTGTGTCACAGCGGAAAGTGGAGACAAAATGGGCTGTGTGTTTGTTCTCGTGCGGAGTGTGGATACAACACTGATTACATGTTTCCGTTGTCTTCGCCTTCAGCTAATGAAGCTGGGGAGACGCCGCTGGATATCGCTCGGAGGCTGAGACACCTGCAGTGTGAGGAGCTGGTGAGTGACTGTTTGGGTCCTCAACACGCCCTAAGAAAATAAAAAAACATTCTTTCCTGTGCCCGGTGCAACCTTTAACCATACACGCTCTCATTTGTGCTGCAGCTAAACCAAGCGCTGGCAGGAAAGTTCAATGGCCACGTCCACGTTGAATATGAATGGCGCCTGCAGCACGAGGATCTGGATGAGAGTGATGAAGATCTGGATGAAAAAGTGGGGCACGGTTGAAGTTTAAACTATAAAATGTGAAATATAAGCAAAGACAGTGAATCCAAGCGTTATATCACTGCAAAAAAGAGGTAGCCTAAAAATAGGAAAAGAAAAATTAGCTTAAGAATAAAATCACAAGAAAATAGTCAAATGATGTCCATGCAGCAAGTAATTTTTACTTAAAAAGAAATCGCATACTAAGAAATCAAAATCTAGAAATGAGGAATTTCACACAAGCATTCAAAAAGGGAAAAATAAGCTAACAAAAAAGTTTTCTTGACCTTTGACCTAAATCCTTTAGTACCAGCTACAAATTTAGGTTCCTATTACGGATTTCGATCCATTGCCTCTTAACTCCTCAAGCTTCTTAGTAAAAAATGTAGGAAATAAAGTTTGTAGATTTTGAACGGCGTTACATGGCAAGCTCGCAGAAGTGGCGCTCCCCTGTTGCTAGTACATTTTTTTTACCAAAATATTGTGAAACGTAATACATTAATCCATGGCTCAAGCTCAACAAAACAATATAGCATACGATATGAGTGTATTATGAATGTGGAGGTGGTAAAAATCATGTAAAACCCTACGTTGCCAAGGAAATTCAAAAGTTTAGTTTTGACGATTCTTCTAAAAATTACGCAGACTTGTTCGTCACCCCCTGACTGCCAAAAAAGAAAATGGTTGCTATGGAGATTAAGCCAACAATAAAACTGCCATTGTAAAAAAAAAAAAAAAGTGTTTTTTTTTTAATGAATTTGTCACATCCAGCTCTGAACAAGGTGGCAGAAGCAGAAGGGGAGAGTGTGAGGGGCATGTAGCAGCCAAGGTGGTAATGGGGGTGGGGGTGGGGTGGGGGGTGGGGGGCAGCAAGGGCAGGTAGTGCCTACAGGCCATACAACGAAACTCTGAGCTTTAGTTTTAATTACAGGTGAAAGGAAACTAGTGTAATAAATGGGAAATACCCATTGTAGAACAGAATGTGAACAAAATGAGAAAGAATCTTAGTACAAGTTGCCCAATCTTCATAACTTTTCTTAAAATCTAAAACTAGTATGTATTCTTAAATTATAAATCAAAATTTTCATTTAAAAAATAATGATAATGAAAGCCAGCTAACTAATCAGCATTTACTGAACTTTGAAATAGCATCCTTAAAATTTAACCAAACATTTTTGTGAAAATAGTTATTTTTTAATCTAAAATCAAGTTTTTCTATTGTCTAGAGTATGGAGCAAAATTATTTTGACTCCTTTTAATAATAATTTCCTTATTTTTAGATCCTAGCTCTCAGCGAGAGAAAATTCTCAACTGAAAACAAATGAAAACAACTTAAAAACCTGGTAGATTATCTTGAACGTCTAAAAACAAGGTTTTAAATGTTTACAATTTAAAATAGTTTGCAGTGCAGATGGAAAAAAAACTGTGAAATTCTTTTTCAAATTATTTCTAAACTTTGTGTTTCTGTCAGCATCAATGATTTCAGTTGATAAAGTTTTTTAGAAAAAAAAATGATTTAAGAAAGAACCCAAAAGGATGTTTTACAAAGACATCATTTTATATTTTACACCGTGTTCATGAAAAATTACGATGAAAAAAAACATAAAAAGATTCAAATAAATGTAATATAACCACAATGATTTTGATTGCATTAGATTTAATGTTAAATTCAAATTCAAATGCAATCTATTTTTAACTTTTTTAAGATTGAAAGAGCACAAATCAGTGACTGTGCTGCCAAAGTGCAGATTTTGAGCAATCTGATGAGTTGGATTCGTAATCCACCATGTGACCAGACTAGCAGGTTTGTATGGTAGATGTCTAAAGAGAGTAAAGGTGATTTATTATGGGCTTGGCAATAAAAACCTTTCAACCATGAGGAGCTGTTTGATTTCCTTTGAGACTTAATCATGAAGAAACTCCAGTCTCACCTCGTATGAACCCTGGCTCCAAACTTAACTTTTAACCATTTTAGATAATTAACATAAACCCAAACAGTTTTTTTTTTAAATTTAGAAAGTCGATTGTTTTATTTAACAAATACATTTTGGAATGCATTTATTTGACATTTACAACATTTTTATGTATTCATACTTTTTTTTAAACGTATTTGATTTGATTTTTTTTTTAAATATTTTTATTCACTTTTACTGATTTTTTTAATCTGCCCATTAAGGTGTGTTTAACTAGTTATTAATGTGTTTTTTTTTTTTTACAAAAAAAAGTTACAATTAATTAATTAATTAATACAAATGCTCTTATTTTGGTGAGCATTTTCTGGAATATTCTCATCAAAATTGAATTCAGGAGAGACGTTGACAGATCTGTATGTGTGTATCCTCACATTAATTTTTGCCTTCCACTCGTCCAGCCCAGCCCTCTCCGGCGAGATGAGCGCCCGGTCAGCTGTTACACCCCCAGCAGTAACTCCCACCCCCCGTCCTCAGTGGGATCCTCAGGCCGGGATCCTAAGGACAAGCCGCGCTCCTACATGCCCAGCCTGGTCAACAACGAGACCTACGGAGCTGTACTCAATGCCGGCTCCACGCAGCCAGCTGCCTCTGCTCCCCCACTACCCCCGAGGAATTTGGGTAAGATCAGGGTTATGAACACAGACACGAAAGTTAAATTCTTTTTCCTCAGAGTTGGTTTTATATCACAAACCTTCTTAAAATACTTGTGCTGAATGTTTATCAGAGGCGTTTAATGGGTCAAAACTATTATCGAGGTTTCTCACAGAACGTTCCTTTAGGGTGATCTTCCCTAAAACTTTTTTGTGTTCAAATAAACAGAATGCTGCTCATTCAAGTGATCTCCTCCCCTTTTCTTCTCCTGTAGGTCAGTTAGCTTCTCTAGGAGGGATTGGTCAGTCGTCTGCATCCAGCAGCTGGAAGTCTGGTCCTTTAGACATGGTGGGTCGGCAGAGGTCATCCTCAGACCCCCCCAACATGCACCCTCCCGTCCCTCCTTTGAGGCTCATCTCAAATTCAGGTAAGGTTGGGTCATAATCAGGATACAGACACTTTTTTTTTTAAATCTTGTTTTTTTGATACATTAGGAAAGTTTCTCCACGAGCCAAAACCTAAAGAGCATTCTGAAAAGAAATGGGAAAAAAAAACATTACGTAAATTTCACTCACTACATTTCACTACAATTGTAGTTTTTGTTCAGGTTGTCTGTTTTCATGTCGCAGAACAGAGCAATATGCCTTTTTCAAAATAAAAGTCAAGCCCCCATTCACTTATTTGATAAAAGTTAAGTCTGTCGCACCGGGGCTTAAACTGTCTATTCTGTTGCCTTGTGGTTCAGGGTTGGGTCATCCTCTTGTAGGAAAGATGGAGGCTATGAACATTCAAGCCAAGCCTGGTCAAAATCCTCTGGGGTCCAGAGGTGTGCCCCCCAAATCTCCTGCTGGGTAAGATGTTAAAAATATTTTGACAACTTTAACACATTTCTACAACTTTAACATAAAAAATACTTAGTGAGCAGGGCTGGCGCTGGGCATAGTAAATCAATGTTAAACATGTTAAAAACACAAAAAATATGTTTTCATCTGAACGGCTCTTTAAACATGTCCTGCAGCAATCCTGGACTGCAAGGGCAATAGTGTTTTTGCAATTCTTCTTTTTTTACTTTGCCTTTGGGCAAAATTTTGAACCCCACCACATATTCAAATTAATCCATTTTTGACATTAAAATGATTATGTTACAGCAGGAAAAACAGTCATAAAATGAATGTGTCCAAAGTCCAAAACACACATGTTGGGGATACCCTAAGGAGTAATTCAAATTAAAATGGGACGGTCACCGCTCATCGGCTATGTTGTGGCAAAGTGTAAGATTTAGTGATTTTCACATTTTCACACATTATGAGACTGAAATCTCTTTTTTTTTCCAAGCAATCGTCGTGAAAAATCCCACACATACCACTAGCTTAAGTCAGCAACTGCAAGTGTCATTGACCTTTGACCTCAGGGAGAGACTATCATTTTGAATTTTAAAAAAGAAAAAAATCAAATAACACTTCTACAAATTTAGACTCCTCCTAGGGATTTTTATCTACTGCCTCTTAACACCTCAATGATTGGGAAGCTACTTGGGATTTTAAACGTCGTTAGCATAGCGAGCTCGCGAAATTGGCATTCCCCTGTTGCCTCGGATGTTTTTTTTAACCAAAACATTGTACAAAAGTATAATACATGAATTGTTGGATCAAGCTGGGTGAAACAATGTAACCAATGATATGTACATATTAGGAAGGAGGGCATGCTTAACAAAAAAACTCTGTTGCCAAGGAAATCCCAACAATTTAGTTTTGCCAATACTTCCAAAAATAACATAGATCTGTTCAGCACCCCCAGGCGATCAAAACATGAAATGGTTGCTATGAAGATAAAACTAACAGAAAAGCTGCCATTTTGAAAATTGTTTTATTTTTAATGTATTTATCACATGGAGCTCTGACCTGGGTGCCAGGGCAAGAAGAGGAGGGGGAGGGGCGTATAGCAGATGCTCAGCCAATGAGGGCGTGTCAGAAGTGGATGGCAGGTAGCGCCAACGCTCTCAGCTTTAATTGATGTTTGCTTTTTAGGATGAATCAGAATTAATTGAATTTCTTTGTCTCCACACTAAACCTTATTTTTTCTGGTCTCCCTTAGTCCTTTTAGAGTTGATAAAGAATTGGGGAGTGGGGCTGTCTTCTTAAATGTGACACATTCTTTTCCTTTTTCAGGAATGACAAAAGCTTCAATCGAGGTTTCCTCAGTCAAACAGAGTCTAGAGAAAGAGCAGGTGGGTTCTGGGATGAGCGGAGCCGCTCAAACATTGCAGTGTCTGCGAGAGCTGTATGATAATCGCATTTTGTTTTCCCTCAGGAAGCATGGAAAGTTTTCTTGTCCCATAATTTCCTTTTCCTGTTCCAGCTAAGGAAGTTCCAGGATGCCCCCAGAACTCTGTGGGTCAGCCTCTGCCTCCAGCCCCCATGCCAAGGAAAGCCTTCCCTGTGGGTTCCTGTTACTGATGTTTTTACCATTTTGATGATCCCTTCTTGCCTTTTCACGTTATTTTCCCGTCACTGTCTTTCTTGTGTCATTTAATGACCTCTTTTGTTGTTTCAAAGTTTCCATTCCCTTCTCATGAAGTAAATTTCCTTCCTGTAATCTGCTTTGGTCGTGAGCCTTTATCTCAGCTTAGTTACAGAAGATTTCATCTTCAACTTTTGATCACACCTCTCCTTTGCCTCATTTAGTTTCTCATCTCATCCAGTTCAATATAAAAATATAAATTACATCAAACTTTATTTTTTTTTAATTAATTTGGAGTAAACAAACAAAAGTTTGAATGGTTTAACTTCACAAACAGACAATGATGAAAAAAACTGAGATGACATTTTTTTTAAATGAATTTAGCTTCAATTAGGTCACAATTAAACACAAAAAACAACACATTAGTTAGAAATTC
The DNA here is from genome assembly GCA_036245035.1 of Adrianichthys oophorus. Lineage (NCBI taxonomy): Eukaryota > Metazoa > Chordata > Actinopteri > Beloniformes > Adrianichthyidae > Adrianichthys > Adrianichthys oophorus. Next base: position 4,263,872 of record BSAI01000115.1, on the reverse strand, counting down.
ATCATCTCTTTTGGACTGTTTTGTATTTTATACTCAAATAAAGATAAACTTTCAGAAAAATGTATCGGAGACAAATCTTTCTATATTATTTTTGATTGAAATGCACAAGGCTGACAAGTACAGAATGAAATGCTCAGCACCGTTGCAGCGAAACTCTATTTCCAAGTGTGAGGCATGGCGGTGGTAGGATCATAGTTGAGGACGGTGTGGCTTTCTTGGGCTTAAAACATTAGAAAAATTAAATTTGAAGATAAATCAGTAATTTTGTGAGTTTAAAGTTTTAAATGAAAAATGTTTTGTACATTCTGAAATATCCTGCGATAACTTTTTAAGTGGATTTGTTTGAAGGGATCCCACTTCATGTACCGAAAGGATCACTTTGGTATTTGTTCCTGTGCCTCAGAAGCAGAGACCAAAACGTGTGAAAGCCATCTACAACTGTGTGGCCGATAACCCGGATGAGCTGACCTTCTCTGAAGGCGAGGTGATCGTGGTGGACGGAGAGGAGGACCAGGAGTGGTGGGTCAGTATCTCAAAGTTTCAGCATCTGCTTTTCACATTGAAGCTCAAAGCGTTCCCAGCCCAGACGATCTGAATCCATTGTTCAGAACGTGTTTGTCGGCACGCTCTGTCCCCATAGCAGCACACAGCAAAAATCTATGAGCTCAGTGCGACCGGCGTGGCCTGCCAGTGCCGCCTCCTCTTTTTCCGATGGCTGTTGCTTCCTGTGCGGATGCAGAGCAGCTGCAACTGGTTTCCCTCACTGCCATTCCAGCACACATGACCCTATTTAGTCAGCATCCCTTCATGAACCCATAGCTCCCCGAGGTTACCCACAATCCTTCCTGCCTACCCCTCTGCCTTTATTAAAACACACACGCTTTTGTCCAGATCAGCACATGATTTTAATATTCACTTGTTGGTTTCTTTAAGTATGTTTCCATGTTGACCTGCTGTGTTCGCTTTGTTGGAGCAGAAACATGTCCCAACTTTTTCCTTTTCAGGTGTAGACCACATTTAAATTGACTTAAATGAAGATAAATTGACTGCCACCTTTATCAATCCAGGTAAAGCGAGAAGCATTGAGCTGTTCGTGGTGATGTAGGTTCTCGTTAACCTGTTTTTCGTCTGTAGGAATGGATGCTATCTCTGAACTCGGTGTGGTTCCATTTTTGTTTCAGAAAATCCTCATTTCAGGTTTTTTCTGTCTACACGAAAAAAAGCGAGTCTTATTTATAATTATGATACATTTTCTATTTTTCGTGGTTCCTCAAAAATAAAACAAGATTTTTAGTCCCTAAACTTGAGTAAAAACTCACAACAGAAAAAAAAACTTTTGAAACTCCGACCTTTCAATGATGTCATCGTTATGACGGCACACATTTGCCATTTATTGGAATGAAGTGAATCAATATTTGTGTTTAAGTTTTGTTTCGTTTTTTTCATCCTAAGCATAACCCATGTGCTTTTTGCTCATGCACTTAATCTGGACACGCAGAGCTAAAGTTAACCCTTGGTGTCCAAGGTCTTTTTTTAGTTTTTTTTTTCCATTTACAATTCGCTCTTTTAATTTATCTTTAAAACTGCTTTTTGCCGATGACTCAAATCCAACTTTTTAGTACCAGCCCAGCTTCTTTATTCATTTTACTGAAATATTTTTGATCTGATTACACAATAGTTCCACAGTGAACCTGAAACTGTCCAAAAAACAACGTTCCGAGTAGTACATTTTGTCTTTTTTTTTTTTTAACCACAAAAATTCAGCGGAACAGTTTTAAGTTTTATATTAAAAGATCAAATAAGGAGAGACAAAATAAAAATGTCTAAATCCCCAAATGACGAGGTCAAAACCATGTGAAAATTGTCTACAAAACCAGGTGAACCTCCACTGTAGACAAGGTTTCAAGGATTTATTTCAAGGACTTTAACGATTATGTGTCAGAACTCTTGTTATGTTCGTTTTAAACCAAAAATGTCAAAGCTGAAAACTTTTTGAAACCTTTACGTTAAAGTTTGAATGAAAAAAAGGCTGAAGGAGAACTTGATAATTGTGGTTTGTGTTCGGTCGGCATTATATGACACCAAGTCTTTCAAATATGGGAATAGAGCTGTGAAAGAAAAAGCCGGGAGCAAGATTCACAAGATTTTCACCGCTTCAACATTTCTCACCCAGCCTTTTCCAACTGTAGAAGGCGACAAGCGCTAGTAAACGGTAGAAAAAGAAGAAGAAGCCCCTCCTTTTTTATCCAGTGTGAAACCATCTCAGCTTCTCCGGAGCGCGTTGTGCGCATTCAAGAATACGCGTCACATGCCTGGTGGGAACCTAGCATAAACAAGACTTGGCCGTTTGTTTTGTTTTTAGCGATTTGATTTTGTCACCTTTTATAGAGTACTCTGAAGCAGGATCTACTCCTCAAACACTTTCTGTTTGAGCGAATTTTATACTTGCTGTAGTGATTCGTCTGTGTTTAGCTAAACACTTTAGTTTGGGGTAAAGTAAGAAGAAAAAAACGCCGCATGATTTGCAAAAATTTTGCAATCTATTCAAACCACTGCTTCACATGAACATAAAACTATCCTTAAAACGATTTCCAGATTTTTAAATCAGGTTTGGATAACCCGAGATGGCATCCATAAAGTTTCTTTCTTTTTTTTTGTTTATTTTGTAACCACCTGAACCCGTGTCTGTGCTTTAGTTGTGATATTTTTGTGTTTTAGATGCTTAAAACACATAGAATTTAATCACCTCCTCCTTCAAGTTTCCCCTCCGCCGGCTCTCTTTCATACCCCCTCATAACACCTCGCCTGTCCTCCTCCACAGCTGGGCCACATCGAAGGGGATCCGGTGAGAAGAGGAGCCTTCCCTGTTTCGTTCGTACACATCATCGCCGACTGACGGGACGTCAGGGGAGGAGCTCTCATCACAAAACCCATCCTCCTACTTTCAACCTTGCATCATCACCGACTGCTACTTTTTTACAAAATCGGTGTTGTCATGGCAACCACTGCTGAGCAGTGAGGGTTTCACGGAGGACTTTTTGGGGGTTTGAGTTATTCAGTGCTCTTTCTTGTACTAATTTTTTAAAAAGTGAATGATCTCCTGCACTTTTCTTGTCTCCATGACAACGTAAGTCATCAAGAAAATTGCGTTCATTCACCCGTATCAGTGTAACTTAACATAAAAACTGTGAACTTCAGTGCATACAGAAGTCATCTGTGCGTGGGCACCTTTTGTCACATGTCTGTTGATGGATGGGACGATGCAGATCTGTTACAGCCCTTCTTGAGTAGAGAGCTTTTGAATGGTGCTAAGCTGAGTAAATGTGCTGAAAGCTGTAACTGAGGGAGCGCCTCCCCATCCGATATACTACAGGAGGCTGCTTTTGAAACGGGAATGTTGCATGTTTAGTCCCAGTCCTCCTGAGTGTGTGTGTGTGGGGGGGACCACTTTCTGGGGTTTGTGTGAAGGTCATGATTTCCATGTCATGCATGATCTGCAAAATGCTTTTCCAGGCTTAGGTGAGTCGGCAGAAATCTTGTTCTTCCTATAAGTGCAGGGCTTCTCTGCTGTTTTAGAGCACACAGAAGTTTGTGTTACTATGAGCAATTTTGCTCAAATAAGCTGAAAATAAATGTAAAAATGGGAATTTTTTTGAGTAAAAAGAAAAAGAAAAGTGGCAGTTACTGTAGTGTGTTCCTTTTTGCCCTTAAAAACAGATTTTGAGAGTTTTTTTTTTTTTTTGGTAGATCTAAACACAAGTACCTGCTGGTTAGTGTCTATATCAAAACTTCTTTGGAGTCCTTTACAGTAGACAGACGTTTAAATAAAATATAAGTTAGTTTGGTTGCAGAGCAACTTGATGTTAATGCATCAGATTTATGAATTTCAGATCATAATGTGCAGGTTTCTCACTGGAAACTGGATTTAATGTCTTGTTTGTGTACATAGATCTGGGTTTGAACGCACTGTGGTGACAAGCACGTGGCCTCAGCTGGATCTGTGAGCCAACTGGGAACGTGCTCTTCATACAGCCTCAGTAACTGTTTGTGGATTAGAACTCATACCTTGTTCATGTAAAAAGGAGACATGAAACTGGAAAAATAAAATCTACGATAATTTAAAGCTTTGACGAGCTCATTACTTCGTTTAGAAGGAGTTGTCAGTCAGGCGCACCACGAGCTCCCCCTGGTGGAAGGAAGATAAATGTAATCTAGAGCTCCCCCTGGTGGAAAGAGAATGAATCAACCTAAGTGGTAACCGGAAGTTTAACTGTCAGCCTAAAGGGAAACAGTATAAAAAAACACTACAAAAAATATTTACATTTTTTTCCCCAAAAAACACAGAAGAAAGCATTCAACGGTTTAGACAATATTCAAATTGTATGTTTGTTTATTCAGAATTCTTTCTGTTTTGTACCAGAGCAAAACACAAGTTTTCATATCTTTTCTATACATCTGGATCACAAACAGATGGTAGAAACCAGCCATTATTAAACAAGATATTATGTAAGAAGCACAACTGTAAACAAATCTTTGCAAACAAACTTATTAAGATGTAGGAAATGTCAGAAAATGCAACAAAAATCACAAAAAAAATAAACAATCATCAAGCATTTGGTAGCTCATGTTGAAATTCACCTCAAAGGTTTCACACAAATCCAGAAAAACTGGCAGCGTACAGAGAGAGAGAGTAGGACAAATAAAGCTATTTTTTAACATTATTTTAGATCAGAAAGTGACAGTTCATGTACCAATACCGTTAGGACCACTGAACACACACAAATGCATTAATAATGTATGGACCTTAAAAAGGCTGAGTGGTTTCCGCATTAGAGGGGACATCAGTCCACCAGTCTGCCATGCAGATATATTCTGATTAATATCCTCTATTTATTTTATTATTTAAATAAAGGTTTGGTAATGTCCAATATTTATAAAATAGGAGTTCAACCAGACAGCTGCAACACTGAGTACCACGAAAACTAACCCGCGATGATACCTACCGTAGGAATTTTGCTCAAAAAGCCAGCAATTCTGTTGCAAGGACATAAATTGCATCAAATAGATGTAGAGGACTTCACATTAGCTCGGTCTCAGCTGGAGGATGCTTTGAAAACGCTGTAAAGAAATCGGAAGAGAGGGTTTCAGCCACAAAGCAGCACATCTGTTGCTAGTTTTGCAGCCGTTTCAGCTTCTCCTGAGCAGCTTTTGCCGGACATTCGCTCCTCAAGACTTGTCGGACACCAGCGCGCAGTCAAAAGAAGTGGACAGCACCTTGCATATGGACTGAGCCTGTTCCTGCTTACACAAAAACAAATGATAATGGAAAAAACAAAACATAAAATAAGATTCTTTTCTATTGTTTTCCCCCAAAATCTGTTCAGACGAGGAAAACAAAGACGAACACGGATCAAGTCGTCTACAAGTGGATGCATCAGAATGGAGCAGAGCAGTGAGTTTCTGGCACGCCATCACAGCTTCAGCCTTTTTTCAACGTTTTTTCGTCTGCTCCTGATTCACAGCGATTTGAATAAAGAAATACTCAGGATTTCCAGTTTCTTAATATATGTCCTCCATCATCAGAAAAATGATACAAGGACGTGTTAAAAACATGAGTGGAGTGGGACTTAAAACAAAAAGTTTTCTATTTTTTTTCATAAAGACATAAAAAAAAGAACAATTAGGATAATATCACTGTTTCCATTAGGCCGTTTATTGAACTTTATTAAAAGACTATGGATTGTGTTTTATAATTCCTTTGGGGGATATTTTCTGTTCAAATGCATACTAAGTGACTGGTGCCATCTATCTCAGTGACTTCTACATAACTGTGGAAGGACCTGTGTTTTGTCTTTTAGCTTCACTATCCTTTGTAATTATTCCTATAGATCAATGGTAGGAATGTCATTTTTTTTTTTTTTTTTTGCTAAATGAATCCACAAATTTGGTCTAATTGATTCAAAGCTTTTGATTAATTTGGCAGCTTGGGTGTAATATTAATAATGGGAGTGTTAATAAAAAGAATAATCCTAAATGTTAGCAATGAACAATCTCTTTTGAAAAAAGTTGATCATATTCTCAAACAGAGAGTGTCTGCGACTGGAACCTCATGTTTACAGCTTATCTGTTATTATAGACGTAGGATATGTTGTGAAACTCACTGAGCTGCTGCACTGGTACACCCAAATGCTGCACTGCTCTTGTTTGGTGTCAGTGGTTTTCAGAGCCAAGAGGTTTTTCCCACTGCCCAGGCCGTCATCGTAGCACAGCATGCGCACAATCAGGTAGAGAGGGTGTCGATGCAGCACATCCTGTTCAAAAGACACATCTGTGATCACCTGCTCAGTAACAGTAGATCTTTCCTTTCTTGTTTACTTTCTGGTGAAGATTAAAGATTTTCTCTCATCCGCAGACCAGATTTCAAACTGCATGTTTGTACATCAAAGGGCTGGATGCTGCTTACACACTGGTCCAGCGAGGCCACTTTGACTCCATACTTGGACACTCCCAGAATCATTTCCTCGTCTCCAGGAACAAAGGGAAGTTTTCCATCTTGCTGAAAAACAAATTTATGGTAAACAAATAGATTAGAAGATAGTGCTGCATAAAACTTTCTCCATCCCTTTACCTGAGCTGCATCTATATAGTTGATGAGATCCAGGGGTTCCTGGAGGCTCCTGCTCATCTCAAACTCCAAGTTCTCAATTGATCCCACATACTTCACCCGGAATTCCGCACAGGTTTCAGAAGTACTGTTTCCTGTGGGTAGTCACACACAGGGTGAGGAGGGAGGCTCAGAGGGTACAGCACCAATCAGATACTAACCTGAGCTCTTGGTGGAATCTGTGTCAAGGCTGGCAACAGTGCTTGATCTGGAGAGTCCTCCAAAACTGGAATCAACGGACTATGGGAAGATTTTTTAAAAGATGGATTAGGACAGGAAAAAGCGTTGAAACCTTTTGCATTTGGGTTTTGTGTGCCTTGCTCTTGGTGCTGATCTCGCTGCTCTGCGAGCTGCTGCTGCTGTGGCGCTTCTTGACCTTTCGAAACATCCTTCACCATGACGACCGCATCCAGGTCCCCAAGCCCTGCCTTCCTGCTTCAGCATTGACACGAACAGCCATATTGTTAATCCCATCTGTTCAAACACAAGCTATTTTTGTCAAGTACTGTTTGTCGATAAAGTTTCTATTTATTATTAAGTAAATTTTAAAAATCTCAATTGACAAAAACAATCCCACAATCCCTGTAGACACTTTGTTTTTAAATGCCACAATGCTAAGCACAGATAGTTATTTTGTGAAGTATTTACAAGTTGTGGAACGTTTTTAAAAAAATTTTTTTTGTTTTTTTTCCATACAAAGGTAAACAAAAACTGTTGTGTCTAAGCAGTTATGTAAGAAATATGTATCTTTTGAATAGTTATAGCAGAAAACATTGTACTGGATGTGTTTTTTACTAACATCAATTGAGATTACGTATGTAGTTTAAAAAAATAAGTCCGTAAACGAACAGAAACTCTCTCACTGCCACATTTAAATAATTTACAAAGTTGCAAACAAGAACGTCGGCTATATATTATTTAGCAGAGATTCTTCAGATTTTTTTGGGATCAATGTCACGCAGCATACCTGACTGTACTGTCAATTTCTCCGTGTTTGGTTTAGAGGTCCATCTATTCGTATTTTTAAGTACCAACAGTTTGACTCGTCAGTTTCCCTTTGAGTTCACGAGCCCACACCCCACCGCTCTTAAAGGGGACCCACATGTTTGTTCGTCTAAAAACACCACGAGGCCAAACTTTTGACTTTAAGAACTACGGATAACAACTTCGTCGATGTCATGTGCTGTACAACACATTTTTAGTTTCGATGTTATTTAATTACGGTCAAACAAATATATATTTTGTTTGACCAAAAAAAAAAAAAGCAAAAACATCAAAACTAGTCTTGTTGCTACACGGTGGTATTTTTGAGGGCGCTTCCGGGATGTGTGCAGCTCATGAAACGCCCCCCTTTTCAATTCATGTATTATAAAACCTTTGAACTGAAAGACTTTCAACATTTTGGGTTTCAAGGGACATTACTGTGACATGGTCAAAATGTAAATAGTTCTAACGAAACTACACATTGAGGAGTTCAGGTTTAGACTTTTTTTTTTATCTAAATATTTAACAAAGATTCCCAGCGTTGCCATTAATTTTTGTTTTGATTAAATTAAATATTTAGCAGTAACTAAAAACACAAGGACAATAATAAACTGACATATAATAATTTGTCGACATATTTTTGTAAAATGAGGAATATACACAAATATGTTTTATTTTATTAAATATAGTTGAGTAAAAGTAGAGCAAGTAGCCATTTCTATAGAGACCATGTACAAGTGGTGTAGGAAGAGGTATAGCTGAGTACTATATCTGACAACATATATGCATATGTATTATAATATAGAAACTCGAGCTTAATTTTTTGTATAGCGCCTTTCATTCAACTGAAACACAAAGCACTAAAGTAAAAAGTAAACTTATATTGCCTCACTTTCAGCATAGACTAAGTTAAGTACGTTTAACAAAGAATACTTTTTGCAAAGGGTAGTGTTTTACAAAATAAAAAAAATGTTGAGCATATTTTCAAGCATTACCAGGAAAACATTTAAATATGATCTTATTTAAAAAGAAATAGCTGATTTAGAAAACTTACATTGATAAGCCAAATAAAGACTGAGGAATGGAAATGCTGTTTAAAAGTAACAAGAATTTTCAACAAAAGTTACTCATTTTATTGCAAATAGACATTAATGAACATAAAGATATGTCTCATGCCTCTTGCTGAAGTTCCAACGTTAGAGAGCTAAAGAATAATCAGGAAAAATATTCTTTTGTGAATGAAATTTGAATCTGTTTTTGGTTGTTCGATAAATAAATAAATAAAGGTTGTAGAAACTCATGTGGTAAAAAAATTAATTTGCTGGTGTTCAAAAAATGTGTGATTTCTTATCTGTTGTGTTTGTGAAATTGCTTTAGGTTAAAAGAGTTCATTTTAAAATGGAGTGGAGTCCTGAAGGTTTTGTTTCTAAAGGTCTTTTTTTTACCTTTTTTTTTTTTTTACAATAACCAGTTATTTTAACGCTGTAGCTTAACTTGCATGTCTTTAACTTTCTTTGTCTAAAGATGTTATTTAAATAATTTGTATGCGTAAATTACTGAATTTATCTGTTGAAGTGGTAGGACGTTTAGGTTTATCGGTCAAATTTGAGTAAATATAAAACAATTTTTTTCTTTGTTTGCTTTCAAACCTTTCCAGAGTTTCTGAACAGCCTACCAAAACAAAAACATTTCACCAGTAGAGCATTTTTTACACTGGCATAAATTAACTTAATTTGATTGTCCATCATATGCTCTGGCAGGAAATAAGACAGCAAAATATAAAAAAAGAAGCTTTTAATGCAATTTAATTGGTTTATTATTAAAAACACTGGAAACTTGTCATCTGGTAACTTATTGTTCATTAAATGCAGAATGATTGATGTGTTTGTTTACTGTTTTTTTGTTGTTGCAAAGGTGATTATTTTTCAATCTTGTTGTACTCAGCACAAAAATGAGAATCTGATTAAGAAAAACCAAACGGATGTGGCCAGCAACGCTTTTATTTTGTAGGAGTCAAAGGCATTTACAATTACTTTTGCAATCAGGTATTTTTTTAATCTGATCAGTTTTTACAGGCGCACTGCTATACAATTAATAGCACATTCAACCTCACTTTTATGAAGACCATTTGACTTTTAAAAAGCCAAACAAGCTTAAATGGTTGTGATTTGCCTGGTAAGGCCTCTTCCAATAAACATCTGGCAGTAAATGCTCACAGTTTAAGTAAAGAAAGGGAATATGACACAAAAATAAAGATTAAAAGAAAGGCCTAAAATGAATATATGTAGACGTTTGATTTGTAAAGCAGCAAAAATGTATCGTTGGAGTGAAATCAAACCCAAATAACTTTTCTTACAGTAAGACACAATCTTCCAGTTCTAGATTTTCACAATAAAAGTTTTCAATTCCTGGTTTTCCTCCTAAATCTGAGTGATTTTAAATGACACCGTGCCCCGTGTAATCTCTGTTTAAACTTCACCCTTTGTTTATATTTTTTATTAACCCAAAGGCGAATATCAGCATTATTCCAACTGCGATCTCAAACATCCTCCCGAGCTTTTTGTCCCCCACAGTCTCCCGCTTCCGCTTCAGCATCTCCTCCTTCCGGACTCGGATCTCTTGTTGCCTCTGCAGCTGCTCGCTATAATGAGACTTGTAAAACTTGTCGAAGTCAACATTTCCTCCTTGAGTGCCTGCCCTCCCAACCGAGTGTCTGCTGTCGCCCCGTTTGTCCGAACTCCTGGAGGTGTCCTTGGCGGAGGGCCTGACGGCGGCCGTGAGGTCTGCCGCGGTGAGCAGACCGCGGTCGTACCTCCTCCGCAGCGCCTTGTTCCCCAGCACGGTGTACGCCTCGCTGATCTCCGAGAAGCGGGCCGTGGCGTCGTCGCTCCCGGCGTTTCTGTCAGGGTGGTAGATAAATGACTGCTTGTAGTACGCAGTTTTTATCTGCGCCTGCGTGGCGACGGGCGTCACTTCGAGGACTTCATAATATCCGGTTTTGGTTTTGTGTAAAGGCTCCCTTCTGGATCCATTGCTGCTGAATTCCCGAAAGAAAGCGGAACTATTTTCCCGACAGCCTTTGTGTCGGGGGGAACGTAAAGTACTCCACAAGTTAGCAAAACTTTGGTTTCGAACAAAATGTCTCTTGACAGCTGGAAACCGAATTGAGTTATTATTTTCAACCTCGAAAGTAGAGACTTTTTCTAAAAATTGTTCCGTGTCGGAACCAACGTCCACCGAACCCGGCAAAGGTTTCAGAGTCATATAACCGTACCGAGATGTTCCCAAATACCCGTCCGTAGCTCCATTTTTGAGTCCATTTCGTCCACAGTTTCCAATGTCATGAAGCAAAAATCCCACTGAGAGACAGGACGCATTTACCGCTCTTCTCCCGTGTCTTTCTCGCTTCGTTTGGGGATACCGGTCCCATAATTTGAGCGCAAAACGGACCGATCCGGTTCCAAAACGCCGGTTGACCTCCACCATCTTTCCATTATGTTTTTTTTTTTGCTTTAAATAAAACTTTATTAACAAGCAGAACGCAGGACATTAAAATGCACAATAAACTGAACAGAAAATGTACAAAAGACCTCTAAAATATATCAATACACATAAATTCAGAAAATAAATCATATCTTAATAGCATTTCGAAATGATGTGAATTCAAATGTATAGAGAAAAATAAACATGTACATTAAAATTTTGTTTTTTTAAATTCTCTAACAGTTTGAATATTAGTTATTTAAGATAACATTCTACATAATATAACCTTTTTTATTTAAAAATAAGCCCTGCAATAATAGATTTGTGATGATTTTGTTTTACCCTTACCTGTTGGTCTGTAGGCTTTTCTATTCTTTCTGGCTGCAATTAATTGCTTTTTGTTAATTGACTGATTGTTAAGCCAAGTTCTGTCATGTTTGACTGTTCAACAAAAAAATAAACAAACAAACTCTGCAATAAACTTATTAGCATTAAAACTCTAATTTTATTTGTGTTATTTACCCAAATTAGACATTATCTGTATTCTTGTTTCATCCAGTTCCAAAAAAGCAGTAAAAACCTATTACTGCCCAGGCACTTTTTCTTCTTCTTTAAACATTAATGTAGCCTGCGGTTTTTGTTCCATGCTCCCTACTGTATGTCATTTATATGTTTTGAATAAATACAGTGGCTTGTAAAAGTATTCATACCCCTTGAACCTCTCCGCATTTTCTCACATTATGACCACAAACAAAATAGATTTTATCGACATTTTATGTGAAAGACCAACACAAAGTGGCACACTTGTGAAGTGGAAAGAAAATTATACAAGAGTTAATTTTTTTTAACAAATAAAAAACTGTAGTGTATAAAAAAAGTGCAGTGTGCTAAAGTATTCAGCCCCTCTGAGTCAATACTTTTTGAAACCCCCTTTTGCTGCAAATATTTTGGGTTTTGTCTCTACCAGCTTTGCACATCTAGAGACTGAAATCTTTGCTCATTCTTCTTTGCAAACAATTCAAGCTGAGTCAGATTAGATGGAGAGCATTTGTGAAAAGCAGTTTTCAGATCTTGCCAGAGATTCTGGATTGGATTTAGGTCTGGACTTTGACTGGGCCATTCCAACACATGAATACGTTTCATTTTTACCATTCCATTGTAGCTTTGGCTTTATGTTTAGGGTGGTTTTCCTGTTGGAAGGTGAAGCTCCGCCCCAGTCTCAAGTGTTGTTCAGACTTCAACAGGTTTTCCTCCAGTATTGCTCTGGATTTGGCTCCATCCATCTTCCCATCAACTCTAACCAGATTCCCTGTCCCTGCTGAAGAGAAGCAGCCCCAGAGCATGATGCTGCCACCACCATGTTTGGCAGTGGGTATGGTGTGTTCAGAGTGATGTGCAGTGTTAGATTTCCGCCACACATAGCGCTTTGCATTTGGACCAAAAAGTTCCATTTTGGTCTCATGTGACCAGAGCTCCTTCTTCCACACGTTTGCTGGTCACTCACATGGCTTATGGCGAACTGCAAACGGGACTTCTTGTGGTTTTCTTTTAACAATGTCTTTCTTCTTGCCACTCTTCAATAAAGTCCAGATTTGTGCAGTGAACGACTGATGGTTGTCCTTTGGACAGATTCCTCCACCTGAGCTGTAGATCTCTCCAGTTCATCCAGATTCACCATGGGCCTCCTGGCTGCATCTCTGATCAGTGCTCTCCTTGTTCAGTCTGTTAGTTTAGGTGGACGACCATGTCTAGGTAGGTTTGCAGTTGTGCCATACTCTTTCCATTTGCGGATGATGGACTGAACAGTGGTTTGTGGGAGGTTCAAAGCTTGGGAAATCTTTTTTTTAGCCTAATATACATAGCCTGTGCACACTATGCAGGCTACTATACAATGTACATTTTCAATAAAGTGGTGGCGTAATTACAGTAAAGCAAAACCACCTCTCAAAACAATTGTTGCAATGACAGGTTTAATGAAATGTTTTGAATATATAGGTGTTTTGATAGTGTGTGATGCATGTATAATGTCGTTTTTTAAGTTTGTTTTGTCACAATAATTCATTACGCTGCACTAGTTGTCAAAGCTCTTATTGTGAAATTCCCGTTTCTCCAACCCAAACCGGAAGTTTACGTTTCTGCCGCAGTTCCAACCGGTGGTTCGGACATTTCTCCCGATTACAGTGGGCTTTAGTGAGATTAGCCGCTTTATGGGAATTTTTAGACGTTTTTATTTCCAAACTTAAGGCCACTGGACATAAAATCTCGGGAGTTCATCATCATGGTCAGCCTGTGCTGTCTCTGCTGCGGTGCGCTCCCAGAACCCCGCCCCCCTCCGAGAGGACCGCGGGACCCCCGCTTCGCACAGCAGCAGCAGCAGCAACCTGCTGGCTCCGGTCCAGACGCTCTGACGGGTTCGCAGGCTGCAGGAGCAAACGGGAGGATTTCTGCGGGGAGAAAAGAGCATAAAAATACGTGAACTTTTAGTTCTGCTCTGACATGTGAAGGTGCGGCATGCTCTCCCCCCATCAGGACTGTGCAGAGGACACAGGGGCCGGAGGTCCTGATGCAGAGGAGCAAGAGGAGCGCTCATCTGCTCAGAGAGATGCTCCCGAGGAAGTAAGTAGGGCGGATTTTTTCATATACTTTTTTAAATGTATTCAACTAAATACAGTATAAAAACTAAAAGTTTTTTTTTTTTTTTGCTTATAGGTTGATTTATTTTGTGTTTTCGCAATGCAGCGGATTGCAGCTTCTGAGGACTTTGCTTCTGTTTTTATTGCCAAATTACTGCATTTCTTTGCGCAGAAAAGACTAAAATGTCAACATTTATGCAAAAACTATAAAAACGGCTTGTTTTTTTTTCCTTGCCAAATAATACAGAAGTGTTTTTCTATTTTTCTCTATAAATGTCTTGGTAGTAGCAGGACCCTCACCCCCCACCCCCGTGTGGGTTGTCAGCACAAATCCCCTCACTCCGTAAAGCATTCCTACTTAAGTCTCTGGGATGTCGCGTGGAAGAATGCCCCCCCCCCTTTTCCATTTTATTGGAAGTAAATCTTCAGGAACTGCAATAATTACAGTAAAGGCTGCAGCCCTGGACGTTCATCTTTATGTGTGCGCTGCTACTTTAGTGATAAACAGCTTGCAGCCAACAGCTTTGCTGAACAGGCCCGTCGGAATGCTGGATGATGTTGCAAAATGTGAGCACTTTGAATTTCCGGTTGTTTGCTCGGGAATAACTGCCCATGCTCAGCAGTACAGGGACAGAGAGGTGTGTGAGGAAGAGAATCTTTAGTACTCTTTTTCCCAGATCATTTTCATTGTATCACACAATAATGAAACTGAAACTGTCCAAAAACTCACATTCTAGTGGTAAATTCAGTCTTTTTTTAACTGCAAAAACCACAAAAATTGAGATTAAACATTCTTTGTGTTATATAATAAAGATCAAATGTATAGAGACAAAATAAATATATATAAATCCAAACAAAAAGCCAAAACAACATGAAAAATGTCTAAAAAAAAATAAAGCTTATTCAACACTTCATCACAACTCTTGTCATACAGTTAAACCTATAAAAAGTTATTTATTTAATCAAAATTTTATTTTTAACTCTACTCTACTCTATTATATTCATATTTTCCTTGCTTAAAAAGATGAATTATGATCATTGCTTAGAACTGAAAATCAGAAATCAGAAAGAGGAGAAAGTCCGAATTTGTATTAATTCGTTCATGCTTTCAGACTTTAAACCTTTTTTGGGGACGTAGAGTGTAAATATTAACAACAAAAAGTACTGATCTACTCTGCAGCGTGATTATTTCTCACATTTTAAAGTTGCAACACATTTTTTGATATTAACCACAGTACAATTGTTCTGTGAAATTTTGAAGCTATTTTTTAAATAAAGTTGCCATAATTTTCCTTAATATATATATATATATATATATACACACACACAAATATGTGTTGCCTGTAATAAAGCAGTTCCAGTGCATCTTCTATTTTGGGATTTACTATGTGCTTAGGTATAGAGCAGCAGTTCATGGTTTGGATTTCGGCTGTGAGCCGCAGACCCTCTGACATGTTTAGAGCTTCATTTCTATAAGTGCTTTGCTCTGATTTCTTCGTTTCTTTATATCAGCAGCGTCCAGTCAAGCAGTCCCTGGGCGCTTGTGTGTGCCAGGAGTCCCTTTGGCGCTGCCTGCTGCTCTCCATGCTGATGTACAGCTGCCTGGGCGCGGTGGCCTGGTGTCAGCTGACCCGGGTCACCAAGATCAGCTTCAACTCTGCTCTTACCTCCTCTTTCTCGGCCTCCTTCTCCTCCCTGCGGGGGGCATCTGGGATGGGAGTCGGGGGACCCTCGATGATTTACCACGACAGCCCGTGCTCTGATGGCTACATCTACATCCCCCTGGCGTTCCTGCTAATGCTGTACGTCGTGTACATGGTGGAGTGCTGGCACTGCAGAGTCAAGAGCGAGCTGCAGTCCAAAGCAGACCTGGACAGCGTGTACGAGCGAGTGCTGCGGATGCGGCAGGCGCAGCCCTGCATTTGGTGGAAGGCTATGAGTTACCACTTCGTTCGGCGGACGAGGCAAGTCACTCGATACCGCAACGGCGACACCTACACCACCACGCAGGTTTACCACGAGCGGGTGAACACGCATGTAGCTGAGGGGGAGTTCGACTACAGCCACTTCGGAATGAAGGACGTGTCGCGAGAGCTCAGAGGTTTGGAGGGACACCCAACCACTCGGCTGCACTTCACCAAATGTTTCAGCTTCAC
Source organism: Adrianichthys oophorus (assembly GCA_036245035.1). Lineage (NCBI taxonomy): Eukaryota > Metazoa > Chordata > Actinopteri > Beloniformes > Adrianichthyidae > Adrianichthys > Adrianichthys oophorus. Next base: position 4,247,952 of record BSAI01000115.1, on the reverse strand, counting down.
GGAAGCAGAGCCAGAGAACGATTACCTCAACCAAAGAGCCTGGTTTTTCTCTGAAATGGAAGGCCTGGACGACTACATGGAAGGCCGAGAGGGGATGCACCTGAGGAACGTGGACTTCAGAGAGAACCTGATAGCCTGTGTGGATCCAGACAGGATGCCGTGGTACACCTCCCAGGGTGCCTTTTGGCTGGCAGCTCTGCTCATGCTGTCCTGGCCTCTCCGAGTCCTCATCGAGTACCGCACCGCTCATGTGCATTACAGAATCGAGAAGCTGTTTGGGTTGGAGTACACCCCAAGAAGTCCTTCTCTGAATGAAGGCAGAGCTGTCGGGAATACAGCAGCTTGTGTCATTCCAAGAGTGGACACGTTGGACAGCACTGACATGGAGTGGCACATTCGGTGCAACCGCCAGCTGATTCCCAGCTACTCGGAGGCCGTTTTGATAAACATGGCCGCAGGGACGTCGAGCTCGCTGCAAAACCTCTCGTCCTCCAGCTGCCGCCTGCTGGACAGCCGCACACAGATCGTCCAAAGCTACGGGGCGCTCCAGAGCCAGGACAACTGCGAGCAGTGCGGCGAGTTGAACGAGCGGAGGAGGACCGTCACCAGCTCCAGCTGCTCCTCCATATTCTCCTGTCACGCCGGTGCGCTGCTCCACTCCCACCTCTCCCCAGACACCTCTCGTTTCTCTCTGTGCCGCATGTACGGCTCCCATCACACCTTGGCCCCGTGGAGGAGCCGCAGCAGTGACCTGTCTGACCCCTGCTGCGCTGACGGGCAGTGCTGCCGCTCTGACTCCAGCCAGCTGGCTCTCAGTGACAGTCCACCCACTTACAGAGACGCCCGCTTTTTCCCGTCACTTATTGTGCACTGGTCAGAGAGGGGCGAGGACAGAAGGGAGGCGAGGAGATATTACATACGGAGAGGGTCAGCATGTGTGGAAAGAGATTTATGAAGACTTTTAAAAATACTCAGTTACAATAGTAAGAAAAGTACAGAAACACTGGAACTGTAAACTAACTTTGCACTTTTAAGGACCCACTCCCATCCTCTATTTAAAAAGAGCTCCACACAGTCTTAATTATGATTGTGCCGTTTTTAGCCAAAATAAACTGCATTTTTTTCTGCTCCTGATTGACAACAATTTAATTAAAGAAATATTCAGAAATGCAATTTTTAAGCCTAATTTTCTTCCTATATATACCTTCCATCATGAGAAAAATGCCACAAGAACATGTTGAAAACAGAATCTTCATTTCATCAGAGTGGGTCTTTAAAGAGAAGTAATGCTGTGCATTTAAATCTGGATTTACACCATGAAATGACTAATGCATGATTTCACACTAGGAGGAACAGCATGTGAATTATCTTGCACCTTAGATAAAAAATTATCTAATGTATAGAGAACTTATGGATATTTTTTAAGCATGATAAGTGCATTTTTATTTTGGAATAAAAAGGAAACTGAAACCTGGGTAATTTGCTTACCTACCATCTTAAACACATTACTAAGGGGTCTTTGTTAAATTGACATCATCTTTGAATGGAACTAAGGCTTTTTATTTAGCAAAGCAAATTAAAAACACACGATGTGAGTCACATTATCACAGTAGGATTAAACTAAAAATAAAAGGAGAAAGTGTGGTTTGTTTAAGAAAAAGGGTAAAAGCAGGATTTAAATAACACATTTACAATTGTTAAGCATGGGGAGGGACTGATAATGCTCTGGGTTCTTGTTCAAAACACAGTAAATCCAAAAAATAAACAGGCAAAGCTGCCATGAAAGTGTTTATACCTTCAGAATTTTCTGTTTTTACTCCAGATGTAAGTTTTAGGTTTTAGTATATTTAGTCTAGTTTTTCTGCAAAACCCAAAATCCCCCATTATAAAAATACAACATTCTTGTTTTTGAAGCCTATGAGTAAGATCTTTCTTTATAATAAAACCAAAAGAGTTGCAGGATGAACAAATAAAGAGTGCAATTATAAACCAAACAAAGTGCTTTAAATGTATAAATTACACAAATATTGGATATTATGATGATGATATTATGAAAATGTGCAGTTTCCCCAAAGACTTAGGCTCCTAAGCATTTTCTCAGTCATCTAGAATTATAATGATACACTTTAGCTATTTTTTAGAAAAATCTCACAACTACAATAAGTCTGTGTGTCTTTTTTTTTTTTTATTTTATACTCCAGATAATCTTTGGGGGGTAAATCTGACCACATTATATATCCATTTAAGCGGCCACTACGGGTTTTCTGTTAGACACCTAAAAACAGAATGTAAAAACAAAACATAAACATTTGTGATTGTTGTCACATTCGGTCAGGACTTCCAGATTATTGTTAACTTGGACCTTTTTAAGTGCAGCCTCAAGAAATGGAAGAAATCTGTTTCTATGTGTTTTTTAAATTCAGTTTTACATTTCAAATGTTGACAGAAGGTCAAAATCAACAACTCTGTTTTGAATAGATTTCTCAGTTTATAGATACGTGTTTTGGGTGTTTTAAGAAAAACCTCAATTGAATCATTTTAAATAGAATTCAAGTTTAATTCTGTTAGCCACTAGATGACACCAGTGAGCTGGTAAATCTGCTCCCTGGAAGCACCTCGGTCAGGGATAGGCAGCTCCAGGCCTCGAGGGCCGCATTCCTGCATGTTTTCCAACATCCCATGCTCTGGCATGTTCTAATTGGCTGAACACACCTGAACCAGGTAATCAGTCATGAGTAGGGTTTGGATATCTGGAAATCATGCAGACACTGCGGCCCTCGGGGCCTGGAGTTGCCTATCGCTGATCTAGGAGTACATTCATTTTTACCTTTAAACCATTCTTATAAGGCAGAATAAGCCACATATTCATCAACTCTAAGCTTACGTGATATTGAGATATTTGCAGTTCTGACTAAATCACTTATCCAGCATTTTCTTTAGATGGTTTTAAGTTTTACAGTGTCAAACGTTAACATATTTGTTTAAGCAAAACGTAAAAAATACAAAGCTAGTTAATTTGAAAGTCAAACCCTCATTTCTTCTTAAAGTTTCTCATAAAAAATAGATTTACTCCTGATACTGACTTAGTCTAGTGTGGATTTTAGGTTCTTATTTTGAAAGATGTGTTCACTGAGACCTAAAGAATGATGAATGAGTTTGAATTTTGCTTTGAAAAGTTTTTTTTCCAGAATTTTAAAAGAGCTTTGTTTTGCTTAAATTTAATTTCTGTCATGTCTTGAGTAAACAAAAATTTTAAAAAATGACTGGCAGAACAGAGAATTTGTTTTATTTATATGTACATTTTAGAGCGTGTGTATCAGCATTATCAACATGTGAAGTACTGACTATAGTTATGTAGTCACCCAAATTTCTGCACATATTGACAAAACGCAAGTAAACAGCAAGTTTTGTGTTGACCCAGATGCAAAACTTCTCCTTTACGTACGTTATGTTCCAAAAACAATTCACTTTTCTCAGCCAAATCATGCAATTCAGGGGTTTCAATCCCCTCTGGGGTGTATAAATCATGCTGACTGTTTCAATGAACGTCTGTAAAAGAGAGGCTGCTCCCAGAAGCTCTGGGGATAATCGTGATGGTACCTGTGTAACAAGTCCAGACGTGACATATCCAAGCGTAGATATTTCCCAATCATCTGTCAGTGGAGATGTGGCAATGTGGGAGTGCCTGGGTACGGCAAAGTTAGATCCAATCAATCTTTATTTCTATCGCACTTTTCATATAAAAAATGACACAAAGTGCTTTACACCAAAACAAAACAAACAAATAATTAATATATAACAAGCACAAAAATTGAAAGAGTCCTCGCACACAACCCACCACCCCTTAACTGATGGAGATAAACAATGGGAAATAGGCTGAGCACGTAAATTGGTTGTTGGAAACGCTAAAAGTTGGGACCTCCCTCTCTGTGAAGAGCTGCATAGCCAGCCAAATGCAGCAATGTTAAAAAGCAAGGGGCTAAGGATAGAACCTTGGGGCACACCAGACTCCCTTTCCTCAACGGGTGCTTTCAAGTGACTGTTAAAACAAACTTTTGCAAATCAGTTCCCACACTTTAATGGAAATAATAGACGTGACCTAGAAAACAAATTGATAAATAAATTAATTTATTTATACATAAAATATCCACTAACACCCAAAACAAAATAAACACACCTTAAAATAATATTTCAAATTTATCCTGTAGAAGATTCAAGTTTCAATCTGATCCATGTAAGAAATAGAAACAATAATACACATTATAGCTATAAACGCATAAAGGTCTTCTGGTCTGATATTCATCATTTAGTGTCACTTAAAGTTTTTTTTAATGTTCCCACTTTTCCTGTGGGAATCTCTCTACTTCATGGAAGATTTAGACTCAGAAGTTTCTAATTGGAATCAACCATGTCTTTACTTTGTGCAAACACTTTATTCATAAATGGAAATAATAATTTAATAATAATAATTAACCCCTGCGACAGACTGGCGACCAGTCCAGGGGTGTACCCTGCCTTCGCCCATGAGTAGCCGGGTTAGGCTCCGGCAACCCCGTGACCCCGAAAGGGATAAAGCGGATTGGAAAATGAATGAATGAATAATAATTAAAAAAAACTTTTAAGTTGACTTTGTTTTATTTCAGCCTGGTTTGTTTTTTTCTTAGATACCACATGGAGTTGAACTGGACTTGTCTTTAAATTACTGAATATAAATTATTTTATGAATGTTTGTCACGTATTTAAAAAGGACTGTTGAAATTTAAACCATTTCTGATTTTTAAATCAACTTGGTTTTGTTGGGTTTGCATGAATTATTTAAATTTTAATTTTGAGAAGTACCCATAAATGTAAGTAATATTAAGTTACGTTTTGCCATAATTTGGGTTTTTCATGAATAAAATAAAATAAACTTTTGTTTGTTTTTAGAAGAGCCTGTAGTCGGAAGAGCGCGTGCCCGCGTCTTTACGACGTCATTTCCTTCGCATTCGCGCGGATAACTGCTAGCTTCAGCTAGCCAGAAAACAAGGGCTGGTAGTCCAGATCTATCACCGGCATAAACAACGTGTCAACCCTTTTTCTTAACCAGACAGTCGCTGCCAAACGAGGAAAAAAGTGTCACCAATGTAAATGAAAGATTTTTTTTTATTTCTTTAACGTAAAAAGAGGGTGTTTTGTTGTTGACATTCCGCATTGAGCGCTCAGACAGAGCTGACTTGCTAGCTTAACTTTTTTTCCCCATGCATTTAAACCTTGCATTTGTTATGGTGCGGCGTTAGGCCGTTCCTTGGACCTTATTACCGGTTACGATGAAGCTGCAGTGCGATGTGGAAGTGGTCAACCGGATGCTGCCCACGTTTGGGATGAAAAGTCGGGGGAAAGGAACGAGAGCGGTGCTTTCCATCGGAAAACATATGGACAAGACGGCTCAACGGCAAAGCGTCTTTATGATGATCTGCACGGCCAAAGACAGAGCAGGAGCAAAATACAAGGTACAACATCGATCCTGGTGGCATCTATTCCATATGTATTCTGCTTTATTAAATTGTCACATTTGTAATCTTGATTTTTCAAATTCTTTATTCTAAACCAGATTATTGTTATTGCTAAATATCTGTTTGGACTGATGATTAAAAATGTCAATGACAAATTAATATTGTAATCATACTTTTTTTTCGTGTGTATTTATTTACTTTAACCTGCTACTAAATTAAATTAATTATCCCCCAATTTGAAATCCAGATTAATACACCCCCTGGACTTGTTCTGAGAATATTCTTGGCCTGAGTCATGATTCATTCTTGGCCATCCTTAAATTCTAGGTTGTAACTTATTGTTTTATTTTTGCCTCTTTTTTTAAACAGCTGAAAAACAACATTGAAAAGTTCTACACCTGGTTTGTAGAAGAAGGCAAAGCCACCGTGAGATTAAAGGAACCTGCTGTTGACATTTGTCTGAGTAAGGTACGACCCTTTATACGGAACATTAATTATTGTTTATGAGGGAAGATTTTTTAAATAGAACGTTTAGCTTTTTTCTGGATCCAGATTTTCAAGTTTGAGCCAAGAGTTGAAAGTGTTGTAGTCTTTATTGAACACCAATACACTAATCCGATTATTAATGTTTCCATTACTATCTAAGACATTCCCTGAAACCACAACAAAAATCCATTCTCATATCCTAGGTAAAGAAAAAAATCTAAAAAGACCTTTCGGTGGCACATTTTTTCCAAAATTTGCCCCAAAACAGATAAATTTTGATCACTTCCAACTATTTTGACGTTTGTTAAATGGTGTTACTTTATTTTGTAAAGATGTTCAATGTTCTTCCTTTCCACTTGTACCATGCTGATGACATTTCTATTCCCAGCTGCACAAAAATCCCCATTCTAATAAAAAAAATCATGTCATGATATTCTAGGCCAGTGAAATCAGGTCAGATATTTCAAGGAATTCGGTCAAACACAACGGGACGTCCGATAAGATTAGTTGAAGGGCTCTGTCCTTTTTCAGTATTCTAACTATTGAAAAAAAATTTTTTTGCTTTCCAGGCTGATGCAAACAGCTTGAAGAACTTCCTTTCTGCCGCTCGTTTGGCAGACAGGGGAAATGACGCGAGCAGCCTCCCCCTGTCCACCCTCGCTCCGGTTCGCGCCAGAGATGTGGAGCAACCAAAGAAGAAGCTCACCATCATGTCCAAGAAGGACTACCCCCTCACCTCCAACTTCCCCTATTCTCTGGAACAGCTTCAGGTGTCTTACTGCAAGCTGTCCCGTGTGGACATGCGAATGCTGTCACTCAAAGGTAAAATGGGTTCAGTTAGTTGTTCTTGCTGTGAAACACTTTATCATAAAAAACAGATAGTAAAATAGCAAAACAATAAGCCGTTTGTCAAAAAGCTGACTGAGAAAATCTTTGAAACAATAATAAAATATTTTTTTTCTGGTGAAAATTGTTAGAAAATACAATAATCCGCAAATACATATATATATATATATATATAAATGTAAATCTTTAAAAAAAACATGATTAAAAAGAAAATAAAAATGTCATTAAAATATTTCTTAATCTGATATTATTGTGTAACTTCAAATTATTTGATTATCATAAATTGTGTTCTTTTCTTTCCAAACAGGAATAATTATGTTTTCTTTAACTTTATGTCCTGAGCTCAAAGTGAAAACAGTTTGCAGCAAATGATGTCAGCTAACGTGTCAACAGGAATATTTACCAATTTGAATCTTTTTAAAAATATTCCTCAAATGAAATACCATCAAATGAAATACCATCAAATGTTATTTCATTTTCATGGCCTGTTTTTCCTGCAGAGATTTTTCTTGTCATTTTTTCCCCTTCTAGAGCTTTTGATGAACACATCTAATTCAGCGGAAGATGAAAAAGTTTTCAGGAGTCATTTTATGAAATTTCCATGTGTGAGAAATCTTGGAATGGAGAAACATTCCAACCTCATTTTTTTTAGCTGTTTACCTAAAGATCTGATGATTAATAAGTGTTTTTATATCACAAAGTGAAGTCATTGCTTTAAAAACATGTAATCTCAAAGCGTTTGCTTTGAAGTTATAGGGTTTTGCATGATGCACATACATTTTTAGTCTTCCTGATGAGTTCTGGACCTCTACTGTAACTTTGTGTTCCTCTGGTTTTCCTTCTTCTTTAGCTCTTCGCAAGCTCGACCTAAGCAACAACCACATCAAGAAACTCCCTGCGACCATCGGAGACCTCAGCTGCCTGTCAGAACTGAGCCTGCACAACAACCAGCTGGAGGCTTTCAGCCAGGCGCTCTGCCTGTCCACCCTGCAGCAGACCCTGCAGATCCTGGACATCAGTCAGAACCGGCTACGGTGCCTCCCCGCTCAGTTCTGCCAGCTCAGAGAACTAGTAAACCTCAAATTAGACGACAACCAGCTGGCGTGTTTGCCGTTTCACATCGGGCGGCTTTCAAAGCTGAGGTTTTTATCCGCAGCCAATAACCAGCTGAGCGGTCTACCCGGAGACTTCCGTAAGCTGAGTCTGGAGAACCTGGACTTATTTGGAAACCCTTTCGTTCATGCTAATCCCCTGGACCACACAATGCAGCTGACATTCCCGCTCCCTCTGCTGGAGTTAGCATTAAGAGCTGTAGCAAATTTTAGGTCAGACCTAAACACTTAACTAAAATGTTTTTTGACACAAACCAAACCTTTCTTTAATGTTTTTGCTTCCCAGAATTCCATACGGACCTCACCTCATTCCTGCCCACTTGTGCCGGGACCTCGAAGTCACCAAAACCTGCGAGTGTGGCCGCATCTGCGTCAACTATTACATCGAGACTGCAGTGAGCATGAACCTGCACCAAGTCTCACACACGGTGGTGCTGGTGGACAACATGGGAGGAACGGACGCTCCGGTCCAGCAGTTCTTCTGCTCCCTTTCCTGTTACTCAGAATACTTAGACCTCGTCCTCCAGAGAGGCGTCCGGTGAAGACATTCATCTGCACACAGCAACTGTTTTAGATGACGCAACATTGTCGTCCACTTGGATGGTTTCTAGGGGATTCCTTTATTCTGTGGACCAAGTTAAGATTTGGTTTTAAACTGCTTCTAATTGCTTGTTTTCCACCAAATGTCAAAGCTTTCCTATTGTGATTGGAGCACAAAACGGTCTCCGCTCCATCTGCAATGACAAAAAAACTCTTTCTGCTGCCAGTTTTTTAAAAAATATATTATTATTCCTGTCTTTTAAAGCAGACTGCAGGCTGCCACAATGACCTACTTTTACCAGCCGGGAGGACTAAAGACATAAAGCACATTTCCTAAACACAGTGCCTAAGAGTTTAATGAGCAACGGCTAAATACAGTTGGTTCTACTGTGCTATTGACCCGCTATTTTTTTATAAATGTTTAAAAGTGAAATAAAAGTGTTCATAGTCTTGTCTTAAATTGTTTATTGGGATGTATTTATTTTCATGTTTAACTTAAACAGCGTAGAACAGTTCAAAAATCTTTGTATCGCTGACTTCTAGTTGTTTATTTTCGGAAAAGCACATCAGTCCAGCTCATACATCAGTTTGTTTTGAAAGACAAACCCAGTAGATTTGTGATGATCGGCGATCGGCTCATTTCCTGCCGCATCGATTTCCCTCAGAGTTCCAGGAGGTGGACCGTTGGTCTCCTCTGACTCTTGGAAGGTTTCCTCATCTGGGAGATCATCAGCATCCTCCATCTGTTTTAGAGTTTGCATCGAGATTTAATTACAGAAAAAAAAAAAGAATTTCTTTTAGTTTACCTTTTCTGTTGGTGTCCCCTTCAAGTTTTCACCTGGAACGCTGACTTTTACGACCGTTGTAGCCTGTGTGACTTTGTGGGATTCCTGGTGAGAAATGGGAATCTGAAGTTCAGATAAAAAGCCTGAAAAGTTCATCTTTAGCAGATCTGCGTTTTATCCAGAATCATTCCTACCTCCGCACTTCCTTGTGCATTTTTTGTCTCTTCACCCTCCTGGGCATCAGACTCAACAGCGCAAGTTGTGTTTTCTTTCTTGTCCAGCTTTTTGGTGTCAGATAAAACTTCTGGAGTCTGGAACAAAGTACCACGAGCATCTTTTGTCCATCTGTAACACTTGTCCTCCTTTGTGTTGTTGCGGTTTTCTTTTTTTTCTTCCTGGACATCCTGTAACTTCTCATCGTACTTCACTTGCAATGCCTTGTTTTGCACCTCACATTGTGGCGTCTTGTTTCTCTTTGGATCATGAACTTTTTTGCCCTCCTCTTGCTGTTTTTGACCTCCCCTCTTCTTTTGACATTTACCCAGTGCAGCATCTTTGTCATTCCCTCTCTGTCTCCGCTCTCCTTTCTCTGCCCTTTCTTCAATGTGTCTTCTGCCTTCTTCCGGCTCCTCAGCTTGTGTTTGACTTTCATTCTGAGAATCGAAGGTTGGGTTTGGAGGCTCAACATGAAGTTGAGGAGCCTCAGGAGCAGGCTGAACAGGCAGAGTAACTCTGAGCTGTCTTTTTTGCTTGTTAAACTTGGCTTTTCCTTTGTTTTCATCTACAGGGTAAGATAAAAGCAGCTCCAGTCTGTATGACGGGTTCTTAGACTCCAACAGCAGCCTCCTTTCTTCTACTTCAAGTACTGCGTCATTGGCCACCATCAGAAGTGGCAGATCGATGGTTACCACAATCTCTGTAGGCCTTGAGCTCCGGGTGGAGTCCCTAGAGACCCTAAAATCCTCCAAATTAACAACATAACGATATTTAACTGTATAATCGGGGTTGGTTGGCTCTTTGGGTTCTTGTGGTTGCTTCTGGAGGAGTTTTGATTGAACATCAATGCTGTTTTCTGGTAGAGGTGACCTCCATGGGGAAGGATCTCGCTCCTCTGGAGGCTCCTTAGTCTCAAACCTGGGTATGGGCTTACGGATCACACAAAGCTGTGGGACTCCTTTGTATTTTATATCGGTCTCTCTTAAATTATCTTTGTCCAGCGTCACTTCAAAAGCATTCTGGATTCCCTGGATTGCAACTCCCATCACCATGTCCATGAACTTCTTGCTTTTGTCTGCTAGATGCAGTGTCTCAGGATGGAAACAAACATCATAGATGGTGAAGATGTTTCCTTCACGTTCACAATCTGGCCTCCCGGGTTGCAGAAGGTGAGGCAGGGACCACTGTTGTCCGGATCGACCCTCTGTTCGGACAGTCTTTGATTCAGGCTTGCCGGCTTTGTCACAAGCGCAGATGTTGATGAAGCACCTCTGCTGTCCATCCAAGCTGGTCTCCAGAACTCTGAACGGAATCGGGTGGACAAACTCAATGCAGTTTCCTCTCTTTTGCTCTAGAAGTGTCATCTCCTCTTCATAGGTTTTCACATTCTCGGGATTGGAAATGTCTTTAAAGTAGTTGCTCAGCATTTCCTGGAATTTTTCCTCTTTTAAGGCTTTGGAAAGCATGTCAACTTCAGCCGCTGATATTCTCAACTCCACTAACTTCTGTCCAACCTCCATGGTAATGTTTTGATTAAACCTGAAATAAGTATACACAAACTTTTTAAATAAAAAGCAAAACAAAAAAAGTGGCTTTGACTTCTGTTTAAGGTGATAAAAAGACATTTTACCTTGATTTTGGACGAGGAACTCCAAACGAAAGCAAACTGGAGAGAAGTGTTGTTGGTATCCATGGTAACAACCAAGCTAGCTGGCTTGATGATTTTTAACAGCGCCCCCCCAAAAAAAAAAATTTGTTTATTTTTAAAAGTGTACAGGTATAGTGCAGCAAAAGCCACCACAAGATTATGGTTAATTTTAATTAAATAGAAGTTTACAAGTTTTATTTCCGGAATTGATAGTATATTTAGACCAGCAGATGTCGCTCTAGACCTGATCTAAATGAGCTTTTTGGCAGTGGAATATTTCGGTCAGTAAGGCAAGTGGGCGGGTGTGCGAGGAAGCGCGCTGATTGGTCGCACCCACCAACAGTTGATTTTTGCTGCTCTCTGATTGGCTGAGAAGAGCTGTTACTGGGTGTGAGCCTACCGCCTGCGAACGTGCACACGGGAGGGGCTGAAATTACACGGGACACTTTGTTCAGTCGTGTGCCTACAAGTATAATCTGGTGTCTTTTTAAATGTTGGGCTTTTTAATTTAAAAATAATCCCTGTACATTATTTCTTGGGATTTAAAAATTACACGATGTTCCTTCAGAAATCCCTTGGTTTTTCTTTTTGTGATGACTCATATTTTCCCCCCATTTCTCTTGATTTTAATGGAACAGATTAAAGTTGATTTATAGATCATCTTCAATGAATCATGACTCAGTTAGCATTCTAGTCCTCGCAATAGTGGAGGACACTATGTTCCAGCAGGAAACTACCCACACAGTTGTGAGAAGAAGTGGAAGAACGAAGGAGTTGACCAAAGAAGGCAGCGATGAAGAGGACGTGGGAAGAAACCGCCAGGAAAAAAATGCTATTTCAGAATAAAAACTTCACAACATGTATGTGACAGCTTAAAAATATTTGTTTTTATTACAAATAGGATATTAAATAAAATGAAAAGTTAAGGAGATATAATCAAGGTGTAATTTTAGTATACGGTTCATTGGTATTTACACTGTTTGTCAAATGAGTTTCTTCCTAAAAGAGACAAGGAGAAGCATTGTTTCAACAAACCATACATTCACATAGACATCACAAAAAAGGTGTTGAGGCGGTAAAAAGTGAAATGTCTGCGACAAAGACTTTGGCAAGAGTGCATACATGAATGATATCAAAGTAAATTAAGTCTGTTAGATAATATGCATGTACAAACGAGCAAAAGAAAAGGAGTCCAGTGCATTTTTTGCTTGTTCCCCAGGAGGGAAAAAGGGAAATTGGGGGCAGATTTGTGTGCTTGTCTGCTCCGTTTATCCCTTAGCTCTCTTGGAAGTGTGGGAGAAAGCAGTCCTTGTTGGAGCCAGCAGGTACGAGCATGCTCAAAGTGGCAATGCCAGGCTTGGAGGGAGGAGTTTTGCCAGCAACCGTTTTGCTGAGATTGCGAACGTCAGCCTGCCAGGAGGGGATTTTCTTTGTCGTCATGTGGCGGCGAGCGTGTTTGGTGAGGTGATCGCTGCGCATGAAGCGTCTGTCGCACACGGGGCAGACGAACTTCTTCTCGCCGGTGTGGGTGCGCCGGTGACGAGAGAGCTCGTCAGAGCGGGCAAACCTCTTGTCGCACCCATCCCAGCTGCAGCTGAACGGCTTCTCACCTATTGGGGAAAAGCAAATGAAGAAAACAAATGAGTCATGCTTTGCTTATAAAAACTTAACACGCTACTTCTGACTCAACGCAATGAGGTCACCGTTCGTCCATAAAAAGATAACAAGGAGAAGGAAAGAGAGCCGGACAAACAGGATGCAACACTCAGCTTATAGCACCCACATCCTGGAAGCCCCAAAGTCTGTCCGGAAAAGCCTCACCTGTGTGTGTCCGCAGGTGAGCCTTGAGGTGTGAGCTTTTAAAGTACGTTTTTCTGCAGCCTGAAAAGTTGCAGATGTAATTTCTCCTGCGGGAAAAGTCTATCTTTGTGGCTGCCGGGTTGCTGCTGGGTCCCGCCGGCATGTAAACGGGCGCAGGGGCCAGAGGTAGCAGTTTGGTGTTGCCCAGGGTCATGACAGTCTGAGGGCAGTTGGGGGTCTGGGACACCGGGGGCTGAGGGAGAACCAGCATCACGGTGCCCTGAGGCACCGCCGAGCCCACAATGAGGGACTGCTGGACGGTGGGGGTGCTCGCCGGGGCGGCCTGGGGGAGGATGGGTGTGGTACCAGTCCGAATTCCAGCACTGGAGGCCTGCAACGCACTGGGGATGAAGGCTGAGATTATGCCAGATTGGCTGCCGACAGGGAACATCTGGCAGATGATTTGAGGGCTGGTGACTGGAGGGGGGGGCAGGGCTGTGGAAACACTGGGAGTGGGTGGGTTGTTTTGTGGTTGGGTGACGACAGGAGCGGGGGTAGAGTCACTGTCCAAACAGGGTTTAGAGGGACCGCCAGCCTCTTTTTCCGAGGGTACGAGAGAAGGAGGAGATGGAGGCGTGGCTGTCTGCTGCCGGACGATCCGATCTGTGTCTATAGGCTTCTCTGGAGTGGGGGCCACTGGAATGTGTCTTTGGCAAAGAGTGCGGTCTGCGGTGTGGCGGATGACACTGGTTGCCATGGCTCTGCAGGCTGGAAACTGGAGGCAGGGGGTCTTTTCAGCAGTGAGTGCCAGGGCAGGTTGGCTGGGTCCAGATCCACGGCACTGAGAGGGCAGAGGTGGGCTGGAGCTCGACTGAACCAATGAAATCTCAACGGAGCTCGGACTGTGTGGGGGGGTCATGCACTGAAAAGACATGGAAGAATCAGTCAGTTCAGTTTAATGAACGTTTGCAGGCGTCAGCTTTAAACTTGCAAGTCCGTAATGTGTCTTACCAGAGAGGAGAAGGACACAAAGTCCTTAGAAGGATCTGGGAAGTCCTGTGGGAGGAGTAAGTCAGAGGAGTCTGAAGCCGGTGTGAGAGGTCTTGGCTTGCAGGGGTTTATCTTGCTGCTGCTGTGGAACAGTGACTGGCCCCAGGAGCTCATGCACACCAGGGCTTCAGCCGCCTCCAGGTCTGTGTACTCCTGAGCCGAGGTACAGCTTTTGGCTCCACCAGCGACCACACTGTCATGCCTTCTCCTCTTAATGCAAGAACCATCTATATGATCATTCTAAACAGAACAGACAGGAAGTTTAGACTGATGACACCTTTGACTGAAAAATAACAAAATATATATGATAGAAATCCTGCTCAGTCATGTGTCCTGGTATCTAAAGTTTGGAGGCCAAGCTGCATCATGCCTCAAGTATGGCGGAGGAGGGGTGTGGGTGACTACACCCCACCCCAGCATGCACCACCTCTGGTCCAAAGCCAGGACGCCTCCCCTTCCCAAATATAGACCAAACAGTGACGTGCTGCGAGATGAGCATGTGAAATCCCCATGAAGCAGGTTTGCACCAGGAAGTCTGCCAACCTCAAAATGCTGTTATTTAATTTAATTTAATAAAATACGGAAAAAAACACACAAAAACTAAGAATATTGATTGATTGATTAAGTATTTTTATTGTATGTAGAAATAGTATCTACGTTTTTGCTGATTAATACAAATTCATTTGTTAGGTAACGACGCAATAAGTTTAAAAATGCTAAAAAAAAATGGACAAACTTTTAAATGACTGATTTAGATTTTTAAAAAAAAAGGGCTAAGAAACTTAACTTTAAAAATAACAACAATAAAAATAAATTTTAGCTTTGAATACTCAAACGCCACAGTAGGCAGTAAACAACGCCAGGTAAATAAAACGATACGAAAATAAGAGTTTTCAGAATTGTCTTACCTTATCTGAGTCCATCTCCTCGAATTTTCGCGCGGGCATCCGTACAAGAAGATGTCTAAATATTTGTTGTCAAAGCCAGTGTAGAACAAAGAAATGGCCGTTGCCAGAGCGGCTGCCTGTTGTGGGACAGGGCTGAGATCGTTTCTTTCTCTGACTGGCTCCCTTTTTCTCTCAGCTGTGTGTGTAAAACATGGGGAGGAGAAAGAGAGAGAGGGAAAAAAAAAAAGAAAACAAAACTCACAACACGCAGTGGCGGGTGGCAACAATTGACCAATCACGGCCGAGTGTGTGCAGCGCTCTGACCAATGGGAGAGCAGGAAGCGCGTGAACAACGCGTGCTCGCTGAACGGTTGGAGGAAATGGGGTGCGTGGTGGTGAGTGGGCGTGGCCACGGGAGTCAGCGGTGTCAGGATAAACCCGATGAACTGCCGTCCGTTTAACTAGGCGAAAGGTCGATCCAGTCTACGCTGCGTTCAGGGGCTGTGAGAAAAATCCGGTAAAAACCAGCAGTTACTTTTATGAACAAGTGACATTTCCTTTGTTTTGTTCTTAGCCAATCGTGTGTATTCTTGATTTATTACGCACAGCAAAGATACAACACAAAGTTGCTTGGTATTGGTTAAGAGGTACTTGGTTGAAAAATAGTTTTTTTTACAGACTTAGTAAAGATTGATTTCCGTTTTTTTGTGCTTTGAGTTTAAACTGTGTATTTTATCTTTTTCCCCCACATACAGTTCATTTTAATGTATAACATTGGAAATACTGAATATTTCTAAAAAGATATTTAAAAATGTTTTATGAGCATTTACTCCTTGAATAGGCTCAGCATAAAAATACATGTAGCTGTGAGAGATTGCAAAATCACCTGTCAACGTGTTCCTCTGGCTTCACAGACCCTTGGACTAGTTCCTGCTTTAACTTTAGAAGCTAAGATCACACAGTAGAGTTACGTTGAAACTGTTACAAAACAGACGTTCATTTTTACCACCGTTCCCATAGCAAGTGAACGCACCGCAGGTATCACACTAGGCGTTTTTTGTTTTTTGTTTGTTTTTGTGGTTTTATTTGTTTTCTAATAGCTGAAGCAACTAAGTACATAATCAAATATACAAAAAAAAAAAAATCAATTATTTTGTTTCAGAAAAAAATCTGGTCATGTGATCGGCGTGCTGAGTTACAACCTTTATTAGGGGATGTTCCAGAATTTATGTAATAAAAACCATTAAAAAATATATATATTCTGTACTACCACTGTTTTATTCACCTGGATTTATGATACAGTAATTGACACATTACATTTCAATATATTTTAATCCATCAAACATTGCTGTTTGCATGAAGGCTTTTGTATTTAATAAAAATCTATGTTTTTTTAAAAAATATATATTTATCCTCTTTTTTATTTCAAAGCACACTGGGACACTTAAACAAGAGGGAGCTCTTTTTATTCAGTTAGGTGATACTTTGAAGCAATTTCTAACATCAGCAAATTTAATTTGGTCCTGACCTAGAAGAACTGTTATGTCATCATTAGATAAAAAAAACAACTTTTTAAAATAAAATTTCAACAGACTAGTGTGTGTTATCATATTTTCCTTTTGAAAAAAGAAAAACTGTGACTGTTTCTAGAAAACAGGATGTTTTGATGTTTCATAATCATTCTTTCAAACCAAAAATCTTAATTAAGTCTTTTTGACCACATTGTTAGAGCGAGTTTTTGTTAAGATCTTGTGTGGCACGTGCCAACCCATGTTAAGAACCTGGCTGCATAAGTAAGCTGCACCTCAGCTTGACTCAGGCATGACCTAAAGGAGGGATGTTGCAATGCGCTCAGTGCTAGCAGTTCGCCACTTTAAAGAGGAAGGAGCGCGACATGCGCATGGCAGTAGCCCGTTTGTGATATAAGTGGGACAGTCCACTTGAACTTAGTTAGAAGAATTTGGAGGAAAGGTTGCACTGACCCTATCCAGGCCTTTGCATGCACTCCTCTCGTGCTCAGACAACTCCCCCACCCCAGGAACTCTGGGGGTCATAAAGGGGGAGTCGCCCTGGTGAGCTTAAATATATCAGCAGGCCCTGTTTTACATACCCTAAGCTCTGACAGCCAGCTGGAGGTGGTAAGCATGCCGACAAGAGACATACTTTTATGCAAACTAACCAAAACCTTAAAAAAAGGTTCATATGGTCATGATGTCATAAAGAAAACTGAAATCAGTCTTTATATTTCTAGGATATGGAAAGAATTAAAGGACATTTAGAGAATTGTTCTTTATTTCATGGATGGTGGCATGAAATATTTTCTTGTTTAAACACCAACTCCAATAAAAATCATGTTTTAATGGCATTTTTCTCATGATGAAGGACATATATGAAGAAAATTAATCTAAGAATGGCATTTCTGAGTATTTCTTAATTAAAATCGTTGTGAATAAGGAGCAGGCAAAAAAGCCCGTTGGAAAAAGCCTGTAGGTGTGATGCAGAAGACACTACGCTGGGCACGCCGCAACCTCCCTTTCTTTGTCTGAGCTGGCATCTGTCTCAAAACTGTATGGCTGGACAGCTCCGATATTGCTCACCGTTTTTTGTTGCGTAGATAATGTTGGGTTGGGGGATGTGAGGAGCTGTAAGCTAGCGGGAACGATCGTAAACAGTGGATGTCCGGAAGAAAGGGCAGGGTTGCTCCTTGCTGGCAGTCCCACACACAACTTAGATGTGAATTTCTAATGAACTATTGCCACTCTGCAGAAATAATGTCCTGGAAAACATCACGGGTTTTATGATTTTGCATAAAAATGGCACAATCCTACTTAAAAGACGAACAGGAACGCTTTTAAAATAGATCAAATAGATGTTTGAAATGGGACTCCAGCCATCTTTAAAGCAATTTTTAATCCTAAACGTTGCATAAGTTATATATAAAAAAGGAAGTTTATATAACTTTTTTGGGGAGTTTTGTTCAGATCATCATTTTTCGAAAGCTTATTTTGAAGCTAGCAACCTGATGTTAACTTTGTAGTCCAATAAACATAAAAATATAAATAAAAAAATATAAAAATAAAAACACGGTATGACATTTTTTAGCTCTAAAGTGTAAATAGGTCATTGTGATATTTAATATAGTTCAAAAATATACGTTTTTAACTTAAAAAAAACAAGCAAAACAGAAAACTGGATTAGAATGTCTTTCTAAAGACTTGCTTTTGGAGGCTTTCCCCTACAGAACCACTGATTGCGCCGTTAATGCTTAAAACCTTCTAATGGTATCAAGCTGCGTTAGTGTTCGTGACATGGGGAACTTAATCTGTAAGAGCCTCATAACGCCAACCCAGAAGATTTGTGGCCTACATTTGCCATATGAAAATAGTAAAAACAATTACAATAAGTACATTTTGAATATATCAAATATCATTCAAGTAAAAAAAAAGTTCTCAATAGAGCATTGAAAGAAAACTTTAATCCTTCATTGAGTAAAGTAAGAACAACATTTCCTATTCACAGTTTTTTCCCTCTCTATTTGCAAATATTTACCAAGTGGTTTGAGAAGAGGTGAAGCAACACAGATGTTTTCAAAATAATGCAACCTCAACAGTTTCATTAAAAATATGTATGTTCAAAGCTCTTTCATTGAAATATATTTTTACCTTAAACAACCACGGTTACATGAACTTTAAGCCGTTTTTGAAGGAAAAATGGGTTTAAAAACCCACAAACAAGAAAATATAAGACACATTTTTAACCTAATTTAACTCAGTAAATTGCATTTCAGCAAAAGTTGCACAATAAAATAAGTGCCATTAAATAAATTATATTAAAATGATTTTAAAAATCCATTACTCCTGTGGAGGCTAAGTTGAAGATGTTTTTAAAAAGTTGCGCCGTTGTTGTTTGTGTTTTTTTTTTTTTTTCACTGAAAATGATCCAGATTTTTATTTTAGTAAGATTCCACTGATAATGTATAGTTGGATCTGCCACATAAAGTCATGAAGGATGCTTTGTGTACCACATATCGCGTGACTCCACCCCTCTCTCCTCCTACAGACCAGAATGGAGCAACAACAAGGGTTTTTCTTTGAGCGTTTAGCCTCTGATTGGTCAGAAGGGATGGCAGAGTCAATCTGTTGCTATGAGATGCTGACTTGTGAGCTGCTGGCTTGCTGTCTGTTGTCCTGGCAACATGAGGAGCAGGAGGAAGGTCTGAGGCCTCCCTGGAGGAGCATCCCTGGAGATGGTCTTGCATGTGTAAAGCCTAATGATCGTAGCTGCATTATGTTATGAAAGGGTAGAAATGTCCCTTCTGGTCCTTTGGCTATGGTGTAAAAAGCTTTTCTCTGAAAGAATGTTAATTGGTGTCTAAAATTTGCTGAGCCACATAGAAAAAGTATTTGAAGTTGGAGAAATTAAGCTAAATACTTACTTTTTTATCTTCTCTAATTAAAAAACAGAAAAGATAAAATTTGTATAACATAGTTCCCCACTAAATGCAAGTATTCCCTGATCATACATTTTCTTTGCAAATCAGTGACAACATTTGCCCAGACAGAAATCCTGGTTTTAATGAGAACGTTCCCAAAAAAATGAATTAATAAACAGACAAAATGAGCAAGAGAGAACAGATGGCAGATGACACTAGAAGGCATGGCGACATGGCAACGCTGACGTGGCCGGTTGGTTAAATTCTAACTAAATGAACTCTTTCAGCTCACCTGGAGCGAGACAGCGCTATCATTTATGATTCTGTCTGTGAGGCTGTTTAACTAATGCACACTGTCAGTGATTTATCATGGAGTTAATTGCATTTGTTTTTGCAGGTATTGACGGAAAAACAGATCAATCTTTTAAATTATTGCAAATTTACAACCAAAAACATTCTTCTTGTAGGCATTTCGACAAATAAAAATATAGTGTGAACAAAACTACAATAAGACACTTTTATTAAAACCTCTTTATTAAAGCTCATTTATTAAATGAGAAGCAGAGCAGTCGACTTCTGTCGGAGCACTGCAGGTTCAGTTCCCAGGTTTAAGTGTCCATGGGCAAGACACTGAACCCACATTGCTCCTGGTGGTTGAGGTTGGTACCAATGTAAAGCGATGTTCACACCGCACTCGGCAACACGCGTTCAAGATGCCACTTCCTATGAAAAGTCTATCCAAATGCGAGCTTTGGGATTCCAGGTTTAAAACTCTTGCATTCGTGTTTTTACAAGTTTTCGGGCTGCAGTTTGTGCATTTTATGACACCAAGTCTTTCTCACACTATATTGCCAAAAGTACTGGCAATATACTTGGCAGTATCCGAATCAGGTGTCCTAAAAGGAGCAAAAAATCGTTCCTTCAGGATTTCAGACTGTTTTCATAAACATTTGTGAAAGAATGGGCCGCTCTCAGGAGGAACCGTCAAAGGATGCCTTCTGTGTAGCAAATCCAGTCGTGAAATTTCCTCACTCCTCAATATTCCACAGTCAACTGTCAGCGCTGTCATCACAAAATGGAAGAGTTTCGGAACAACGGCAATTCAGCCACGAAGTGGTAGGCCATGCAAACTGACAGAGAGGCGTCAGCTGATGTTGAAGCTCATAGTGGAAAGAGGTCGCTGACTTTCTGCATGGTCAGCTGCCGCAGAGCTCCAAACTGGAATGGGTTTCCATGGCAAAAAAAACAGAATTATTTGATGCTGCAATTAAAAAAAAATAATAATAATAAAAAAAAAAATCAAGTTTTGTATTCTGGTTCTTATTTTTCACATAATTAGATGTCAAACCAACTTGTAAAATCTAGATATTTATACATTAAAGAGGAAAAAAAAAAACAAAGAATAAAAAGTTCAGCATTTTATCAATGTGATTATGAATCAGGCGATGGAGTGGATTGCTCATCTTAGGTTTTCTTTGCATGAGTGGTTTTCGTCAACACTCAATTTTAAACTGAGCACAAAAGCCGTGCCACCACTCAGTTTTTCTTTTTTTTTTTTTTTTATAAATTGCATATATTTATTTTAAATAGGTTCTATTTTTAACAGGTTAGACAGCGAACCACCCACCTATAGTATTCTTCATTTACCCTGTAAAGTGTGTTTTAAGGGTTAAGGGACTAATGAAGGTTAAAGGATGACAAAGATGAGTTCTGTTATTTGCATTGTGCCGCTAATGCCTGAACCACCTGATAAACCACATATGACAAAGGGCCATAAATCCATACACAGGTATCCAACAGAGCTCCAGGCTCTGCAAGGTTCAAGCTGATGCTCAGACAGAAGCTTCATTTCTGTCATATTTCACCGCCACCAGGCAAATTATTACTAAAAAAGAAGTTCAAATTATTTCAGAAAGGGAAGTTTAAGTTAAAAATAGCAAAAATAACAAGAACTCGCCATTGGCAGCCACCACAGAGCTTTTATTAGGCACTTTGTGCATCAACTCCTTTATAAAAACAGCTGAACAATCATTAAAACAATACATTTTTCTCCCTTGACATAAGAATATTAACATTAATAGTAACATAACTTCATATAAATGTAAAATAATCTTATTAATTGAAAGCTATATGTAATTACCCATGTCCATCATTTTAATAAATATATACACAAAAGTTCAGAGATAAAAAAAGAGGGATCAAATAGATCCTTTTATTCCAATTCATATTTACAAATATATTTCCATAAAAAAAAAAAAAAAGACTGTGTATCCTGTACTGTAGCTGTGGCAGTATTCTTCTGAATGTGTCTGAGCCAAAACATTATTGCACTTTCGAGACAGCCTGCAAAGGCTGCACGACACATTAATTGACCTTTTCCATCAACACTCCGTAAACTACTCTAAAGGAGAAGGGGAGCTGTGTTTTAGCAATAATAGTAATAACCATGTAATACTTTGAATCTTAGCCTTATATAAAAAAAAATTAAGAAAACAAAACAAAACAATACAAAGCATGTTCTAGTAGTCTACTTAACCTGTACGGTGAACTCCCAAATACTGCCATATCATTTGGTATTAATTAAATGAATATCTGAGGCTCTTTCAACAAATTGTCGTCATCTTTTCTGGAGGAAAATCAAACTTTAAAGACTACTGTCATCAGTGCCATGGCTTAGAGAAATAAAGAAGGAAGATCTGATTGTCAAATTAAAATTCAACCATATGAAGAGACGAATGTTGCATAGCTTGAGGTATGATACTGGCTCTACAACTGCTCTGCAAAGCTGAACACAAAAAGCAGGCATTTAAGCTTTTTTTTTTTTTTCCTTACTAAAACACACAAAAAAATAACCTCACACATAAACCGTATGTATAACTTACAACGCCATTTGTCATATGTTAAGATCTCCGGCTTTAAAATACCACACTTGAGCTATCTTAAAGAACAGCTTGACACTAATACAGCCCAAAGAGGACATGATTTGAGGTTCAGATCAAGTCCGTAATCACTGAATAGCCAGAAGTGTAAACCTGACAGCTGAGATCAGAATCGAACGATCAGATCTCAGTGAGGGTGAGCTTGAAAGTGCCGCCCTGGTCCTCCATGGTGATCTGGAAGGTGTCTTCATTGGAGTAGTGTTTGATGATGTTGTCGTCCATGTGGACGAGAATACTGTTGAACGGAGGAGAAGGTTTTCAAATTCTACTTGCATGTTTACATTTGAAAATGCTTCTTTAGACAGTCTTTAAGACCCACTCCAATGAAAAATTGGGTTTTTGGTGTTTTAACTGGTTGTTTTTAGCATTTTTCTGATAATGGTGGACAATATTTAAAGAAAATTAAGCTTAAAAAAGCCTTTCTCACGAAAAAATGCCGTTTAAAAATGTCTTTTTACGTCTGTCTTTTCTTCTTACTTTTAATCTAATTTGTCTTTTTTTTAAAATAATATTTATATACATCTTTTATGTCAAGCACTTTGTGTTTGACAGCATGGTGATGAAAAGAGCAATATCAGAAAAGTGATGGATTGGAAAAGAGCGTATTTGTGATGTAGACAGTAAACTGTATCACAAGGGGAAGGGGGGGCGGGGTTGCTCCATGCCAACCGTTCTGCCCACAACTCTGAGGCAAATTTCTTACAAACTACTGCCGCTCCGCAGAAACTATGACCTAGAAAACGACACAGTTTTTAAAAATTTTGGCTAAAAACGGCATAATTACAAGATGGCTGGGAACGCTTTTTAAAGCTATCAAAAAATGATCCGAGTGGGACTTCAACGTTTTTACAACACTTTTGATGACTGGTTCTCACCCCTTTTTGCACTTCTTGTAGACCTTTCCGATCTTATCCAGAGGGAGCTCATATTTCTCTGAAATCTGTTTGGGTGGGAAAAAAAAAAAAAAAAAAAAGTACACGTCAGAGCTGAAGTCTCATCCCAAAAAGACCTTTGTTGTTCTGCATCGGTGAAAACTCTCCCTCGTCCCATCCATCAAAGATAAACACCTAACCCTGAGATGTAACCTTAAAACACAATGTGCCCCTGAAACGCGCCTTTTAACTGTTGGCACGCACTGTTGTGGTCCTGTAAGGCTGTCAGACCGCACAAGTGTAGTAGACTCCCACCTTTCGAACTCCATGAATGAAGCAAGACTCACAAACATGCACAGAGGGAAGAAAAGAACAAACTGTTCTTAAGTCGAATCTGTCAAAAGACACCACTAAACATGACCCCCTCCCACACACACACACGCTCTACTTTCCTTCAACCTGATAACTCCTCACATGACCTTTTCACCTTTCTGACCTTTTGTTCCAACATTTTTTTTCCTTCACAAACCGCTTTCCTTTTGTGCCTAAAAAAACAAACAAAATAAAAACAGTTTCCCATCTCTCCCCAAAGCAACTTTGTCCCCTAAAAATACTTTGTTCGCTTCTTTGCAGCTCACACTGCCTCCCACACTTGCTCAGGAAGGGAGAGAAACTGAGCCTCAAGCAAAGTTGACACCACCAACATTAAATAGGAACAGAAAGTCCAACTCCAGTCACATGAAGGGAGGACAACTTACAGCTTCCATCAGGCCTTTCAGTGTGGGATTCTTTAGCATAAGGGCGTCAAACACCTCCTCCGTTTCCTTGCGCACATACAGCAGGACTGTAGTGGGAACAGAAAACATTTAGTGACTACGAATATGGCGTGCACTTATACTTATTTATCACTTTTCTGCCTTCCTTAACTTCACTTGGTATCATACAATTCTGATCTTATTTAAAGAATGTTGTGGTCAAAAAAAGTAACGATTTTCAGGTTACATTGAAGTGAATGGGGACTGACCACCTAGTGGTTACCCGGTGAACTGACCTGACTCTTCCCTCTTCGGTCCAACCCCCCCCTAACCTTTGTACACCCTTTGGGTTGCCAGATCTGATCCCAATCATCAAAGAAGATGATGGTGGTGTTACAAAATAAAGCAGGTGAACTGGTTTAGATGTTGGCTGTGTGTGTGTGTGTGTTGATGGGGGGGGTCTGTTTGTACTTTTTACTTGATACCCTGTAACTGACACTGATGCTTCTTTATTTTTTTAAGGGAGGGGGGTCCAAAAGTAGGACATGCAGACCCTTGATCGCATCAGGTTGTTTACCAGCAGCTAAGAAGGACGTTAAAACATATAAGATAGATTATCAGAAATAATTTTTGAACAGGGACATTTCCCCCAACTGGAGTGTTTGTTAGCCCCACAGCCGTAAATGGGATGTATTGATCGATAAGTCGAATCTGTTGGCTCTGGTTTGCCCCGGATCGGGTTGGATTGATTACCCAGAATCCCGCAGACAGGATTTTTTTTTCTTGCCTGGTTTTGTGAAACTAATGACTAAACGCGACTGGAGTGTAAAGCACAAAACTCTAATGTTAAGTGATTGAAAGTGTGTATATCATTTAATTGCGAAAGAGAACACCTGCTTTATGGCTGTGAATAGGAAACAGGAGAGAAGCCGCAGGCTTGTTTGTCTGTGTGCACACAGTGAGCGATCATTGGTATTTGTTGGGTCAATGCAGGCCTTGGCCACATGTGTATGTTTTAAAAAGACCTGGAAAATCACATGGTACCAGGAGTAAGCCTTTGATAGAAACACACTCCTTTCGCCACAGAAAAAGGCACCCACAAAAGACAGAGCTCTGGTACCTTTCTTTGGTTCATCCACTCTTGGCATCTTGTTTGGGGGGGAACCAAACTCATCATCGCTGAAGGGTAATCTCCTCATGCCTGAGCTGTGTTGGAAAACAGACACAGATGCACACAAAGCACCAGTTAAAGAAGCTGTAACAACCTGCTAAGATGCCATAAAAAAAAAAAAAAAAAAGAGTACAAAGCCCATGAGCATTCTGGGGGAAAGTGCAAACACATGTCAGAATGCCTTTTTACTAGGAACGCTTCCACAGTGGGCTTAGCTAATGTAAAGCAAGTGTGAAACATACCCGTCTTCTCCTTCCTCTGCTGAGAAAGGCTGCAAAAGGGACACATGGAGACAGGGATTTACTCACAAAATATTGCAAAAATCAAACATTACTTAGAAAAGTTATCAGTTCCTTAGCGTTTTCCTGAATGCATACGCGACATTAAATGCACATAAGGCTGTGTAAATACAGACATTGTTGCTCCTCATTGGCTATAAACTGGGTCAAAGGTAAAGCAAACTGGTTTCCTGCGTCCATGCCATCAACTGCAAATGCAAACAAATGATATGCTGGAAGAGTGTCTGCACCCACACACCATTAAAATATTTTTATTGAACTTAATAAAAAAAGTTACTGGTTTCATGTTTTTAATATTTCATGTGTTGAATTTATTTTGTATTTACTAGGACAAATATTGAAGTGACGAATGTGGCTGTACTTTCCAAGTTGTATAATACTTGATCAAGATTTGGACATTTACCTTAAAGAGTGAAAGTCAATAACGGAGAACTATTTTTTTTAAAAACATTTTAAAATGTTTTGAGCTCCGAGTGCATCGATCAACTGCAGGCGATACTGATAACTGCTTTCTATTCTGAGAACAGAGTCAGTCAACGCATTTTATCAAAGACCCGTTGCTCAACTTTAGTCATGCTCAGTGTCATTGACATCACCAAAAATAACCGGCTCTTCCTCCATCACTGCATCAAAAAAAAAAAAGAAGAAAAATCGCAAAGCAACATATGTGCT
This sequence comes from Adrianichthys oophorus, assembly GCA_036245035.1. NCBI lineage: Eukaryota > Metazoa > Chordata > Actinopteri > Beloniformes > Adrianichthyidae > Adrianichthys > Adrianichthys oophorus. The sequence continues at coordinate 4,221,950 of BSAI01000115.1, read as the reverse complement.
TTAAAAAGAAAGGGAGATTTCCAATGTCGCCAGCAGGGGACAGGCTTTTGTTGCCTGCAATCTTTTATTTAAGTGAAATGTAAAGAAAAAGTTGTTCAAACGTGTTGTTCTCATCCGGTACGTGCCGAGTAGAGAGTTACTGCTGGAAGCAAAGCTCAGAGTCCACGTGTGGAGGGAACGCATTGCTTCAAAGTAAAACTGATAAAAATAGCTCAACGTGCAGGCCCACTGCCCTCACACACAGATCTGTTTTTACAGTTATTTCCAACTGTTTTCCGCAACCCACAAACCATTGTTTTTCTATAATAATATGAGCATAACCACGATGTCGGTAAGGGGATAGTGGTGTTCATCCCGGGTTGTTTTGAGTCACCGGTAAATGATTCAACATGTGAGTAAAGCATTATGAAAGCCTGCCATCAATTTGTGGGACTCCTATCAGAGCTTTAAACCGGGAACTCTCTGTTCCTGCCAACTAGCAGGCAGGCATTCTGGTCACCTTGACCCAGCTGACAGATGGACGGGAGGAGGCAGAAAAGCAAATGTTTAACGGGCTTCCGAAGAGTTTTCCAACTGGTAAACAAAAAACAAAACAAAAAAAACCCTGTGATCCATCAGTGAGGAGGAGTTAATTATGACTACGTTGTCATCAACAGTGTTAGATGTCTGGAACAGGCACTCACATGGCGCTGGAGGGCAGAGAAGTGGATGTCGGGAATAAACAGGACGGGCTGGGTATCGAGGTCGTTCATCATCTTGAAGATGGTCACGTCGTTGCGCTTCTGGAGGATGGGAACCTTCACATCTGCAACTGAGAGGAAAAGGGCAGAGGAAGCACGTCAACAAGTGAAAGCTCCTCAAAATATATCATCACCCAAGAAGCTGTCGTAGTTCACCAGTAAAATTAGCTGTATGTGTTTTTATTAGGCAAAAAATTGTTTTTTTAGGATCTCAGAGCTCCTGACAGGAACATTTGTACTGATGAGGCTGTGTCTGGATTAGTCAGCAGCGTCATCTGCTGGTTGTTCCAGAAATTCTACTTGAGACATTAATTATTTAAAGTCCTACTCTAAATATCTTTTTATCAATGTTCAAAGTGTGGTCTTTTAGTTATAATTATGCCGTTTTTTCGACATAAAATAAAAAAAAAACTGTGTTGCTTTCTAGGACATAGCTTCTGCAGAGCAACAAGAGTTCATCACAAATTCACCTCCGAGTTGCGTGTGGGACTATTTGAGCGAAGTAAGCCTGCCCCCAATTTTCATCATCCCTCTATTTACTTGCTATCCTGCTAGCTTACAGCTCCTCACGACCCCAACTTAACATTACCTATGAAACAAAAATGTTGAGCAGTAAAAGAGCCATCCAGCTGTACAGATTCCAGCCTGGACGAGGTAAACAAAGACGTACACGGATCTATTTGTCTGCAAGTGGATGCATCAGAATGGAGCAGAGCTTTAGTTTCCTAGAAGGAAAAGACTTACAAGGTGGGTTGGCGCTCAGATCCGGCACCTTCCCTTTCCGACGGGACTGCTTTCTTTCCTCGTCTCGGATCTTTCTCTCCGCTCCTTTGTCACAAAACACCTTGATCTGGCAGTAGGCGCGGTGGATGGGTTTGTTGCTGCGGTTGTTGTAGCTGTAGGTATCAATCTGCAGGTTCAGAGGTAGGCCTTTCACGCCCTTCTGAGAGGAGAAGTCTGTGCTCAGGCAGTTGACGGAGATGAAGATCTGCACAGAGACGGAGGAGGGATTCCATCAAACGGGTAAAAAGTTGGAACAATTTGGACAATCTTAGCTTTCATCCTGATTCTTGTTCTGTTTTTTTTTTTGTTTTTGTTTTTTAAATAATGAAGGTCTTTTTGCAGCTCAGCGCTTCTGAGTTCAGTCCTTAAGGTATATTTAGAGCCCTGTGCTGCCCTCCTCTGGTCACTTTTAGGAATGACACATTTAACCTCCTTTTGTCCTCCTCCTGTTTGTACTGTAAACAGTTCTCATTGTGTCAACAGTAATAACAGAAAGTCCGGAAAAACTTAAATGGATGCAGCAAGCATAAGCAGACATTACAGATATTTATTTCTAATGCACAAGTTTTTTTAAATTTTTTATTTGTAGATACACTCAAAGCTCTCCCTAACAATAGAACCTGCTGTCTAAAAAAGGTTTAAAACCGATTTTCTCTTTTTTGTCCAAGATTAAAAGGTAAAATTAAACATTTTACCGTCCCAAAATGCATTTAAAAAAGAAAAAACAAACCACTGATTCTTATTCTTTGCTTCCACCACAACATTACAAGGCAAGACGGGGAGAAAAAGGTCAAGAATATGAGTCAAAAAGCAGGGAGGGAGCCAAACACACACAAACACGTATTTATACGTCTCATCTTACTTGACCGCAGCCACGGCAACCAAACGGCTAACCCCAGAATTTACCTTAAGTCCACAACCATTTGAAAGTCCTCACCGCCCAGGTCAGCAACTCCTCAGCGGCAACCCATATACACACACACAACTACATCTTCATCTGTAACACAACACCTCGCCGATGAGATGCTCAAACAACGGAACGGTGGGTGGGTACACAGGAGTTGAATTAGAGAAAACACACAAAGATGAACATCCTATAGACACAGGCCTGGAGGCATGTGACAGTTAGACCCACATCCTGGTTTTTGCAGGGGAGGTCTGTGCATGTGACCTTATTTATGCAAGTTTTGCTACAGAAAACAACTGCAGGAGGTGAGGCGTCGGTGCCCTGCAGTCTCTGAGTGCACAACCGGCAGAGAAGAGAACTAGAAATCTGCTGAGTGAAGGTGAGCACAACGACATCCCTCCTGTTCTTCCACCAGTCCAACTGGATCTGATTGTCCTTCTTCCCCCCAGTGCAAAAATAATATAAATAAAAGGTTTACCAACAGAAACTCCCACATGTTTTGCCTCTAAACGACAAAACTCGCATCTGAAATAAAAGCAAGTTTGTGCTTCTAATGACTTAAGCAAAGTGGCATCGGAGCGTGACATCAGACCAGAAGGCGCATCCATTTCCTGATACATCCGGCGAGTTGAGCGTTTAGAAAACAAACGAAAAATGGAACAGCTCTGGGATTAGAAAAGAAAAACAGGAAGCTGGTTTTGATAGGATCGGCGATGACCAAACAGCTGCCCCCATGTCAGGAGTTTGTTTTAGTTCAAAACGACCTCATCCAAAATGGCAGTGGTGGCGCCGCTCGTGTAAAGATGCACGCGGGTGTGTGACGGCTCGCTGCGCTGTCTTACTTTGGCCTCTTCGTTCGTGTCCCAGGTGAAGGAAATGGCGTTGTAGGAAATCTCCTCGATGTTGTCGATTGTGTTAAAGCTCTCCTTGTAGTCAGCTGGAGGAAAAAGTGAGTAAATCTTTATTTATAATAGCGCTTTTCATTAAGTGCTTCACAATGCAAAACGAGATCAAACCAGAGAAATAACACAAGCTGCTTAAGGCAGGTAAAACCCAGGAAAACATACTCAGACATTTTAAGTTTTAGGAAAGACTGAACGTGCAGGAGTTTAGAGAGTTAGTTAGGGGTTTTTCCGTGCGAGGCTATAAATATTTTTATATTAAAATCTATTTACATTTAAAAGGAAGTCAATGTAGTGATAAAAGCAGAGGGGTGACATTATTAGAAGTATGAACCAGCTTACCAATGTCAAGGCACCTCTGTTTGGCTGTGTGTTGCCTGGAGTGCCAGTACTTCCAGTGTTTCAGCTGATCCTCTCTGCACTTCTCCTCCCCAAACACCACCATCGCCACACTCTGTGGGGCAGAAATGGTCACTTGCATCAGACTAATGCCCTCTTTTTAGGTGGTTTTCAGCTCAGTTCGTTGGTTTTTCGTACCCTGACTTTGGTGATTGGCTGCTGAATGCCTTTGTTGTCCACCTCCCTGAGAGTGATGGGGTAAAACTGGCCCTTGTTGAGGTAGGTCATGGTCCCATCTCCGGTCTTCTGACGTAGAGACTTAGACGCCTCAAGAGAGTACTCAAAATTATTGCTACGAGGAAAAAACAGAAAGGGTTTCCGACATCAGACGTTTCATTATTCAAAAAGCTTCACTTGGCTGCTGCGGCTGAGCCGCGTGTAAAAATCATCAGAGGTTGGTCTGAAAGTGAGAGTGTGTGAAGACTCCGGTTTTTCTAACACGTCGGAGTCTGGTGACTCCCCAGTGAGTGAAATGAAGGAGGCCATTCTACGGTGGGGTGTTAGGAGCTGGAGGGCAGCGTGGCAGTGGGTCAGTGCGACGTACCCAGGCACGGTGTCAAAGCCGCATCCCTCGGGCACCAAAGAGGCCATGCGTAACTGGAGATCCGGGAAGGCAAACACCTTCAGGAAAAAAAAAAAAAAAAAGACACAAACAGCAGGTTCAGTACAACACAAGAAAAAGAAGATGTAAAGCATTTCCAGTATTTAAAAAATATTTACGGTGACTTTTGGCATGCTAAGTTACGGTTAACTTCAAACCACAATGTCGCAGTTTCATTTTCCAACACAAATTGACGTATTTCTTTGTCACATTTCTGTTCTAAAACCAATTTTACACAATTCTGAAATTCTGATTTACATAAATAGGTGATTTAAAATGAAAAACAGGTTGGACTTTTTCACTTTTTGAATAAAAAAAGCCTTTTTAAAAAAAATCTATACTTAGATTTGATACATTGATTCTGCATTTTCAAGTACAGATCAAATTATTTTCAATTTTTCACAATTTTTACTTTAAACGCGACATTATTATTGGATTTTCGCTTGAGTCTCATCTTTTTGGAAGAATTGTCATATTTTAACAAACAAAATCTGCAGTTCTTCTCTTTTCTTCAAACGTGTACCATAACCTCCTGCCATTGCTTTCTCTACATCAAAGCAAATGCTTTTAGCGATAAGAAAAATGAAGCTTTCTGGATGTTATTAAAGACCCACTCCAATAAAAGTTGTGTTTTTAGCATGTTCTTGCAGTATGAAGCTGAAATTTGCATTTCTGAGAGTTTCAAAATGCTGTTTAAAAAAAAGGTTAGTTGTGACGTAAAAAGCTCCCCACTTTCCTTTGCTCAAATACAGGGGAAGGGGAGGGGGGCGGGGTTGCTCTGTGCCAACCGCTCCCAACTCATTTTTTGACTAAATCCCATGTAATCATAAATAAAAGACCACTTAGAACGCTTTTAAATGAGACAAAAAGATGATCGGAGTGGGTCTTTAAGGCTTTTTTTCAAGGTTTTTTATTGAAAACACAGGAAGTTGTTAAATTGTCTTTTTATATTTTGTTCAAGGAAAAGTTGGCGCAAAAAACAGTCAATTTTTCAACAAATGTATGGATTTTTTTTTGTATTTTTGGAACAGATAATCACCCGAAAATGCTATGAAAATGTGTTTGTGTTGACTAAAACAAGCTTCTCTTTATTAGTTAATCTACTTTTTGACTTTTTCCCACCTGCAATAACAGTTTACGTCCTTGTTTCCTATACATTTAGCTTTTTGTTAAAAATAAATAAGGCGCTGGTGGATGGCTCTCCCACCCCTCCTGTCCCACTCAGGTTTTGTTGGGTTACTCTTCTTTGAGGTAATTCCCCTCATGGTCAAATAGAGAAAGAGGAGAGAGAAAGGGCTTTTGCTATTGTAGGAGAAAAGTACAGCACTTTATTGTGTTTGTGAGACAATGGCATAATAACATACTGGCCACTATTTTGGCATGTTCAAATAAAACCAGGGAAGGCTGAGCCCACTGCTTCCTCCGTGGGATCAGGTGAATATCCCATTGTTTGATGGAAGAGATCTGAGAGTGGAAAGGGAAAAAGAGGAACAACGAAGAAGAAGAGGAGGAGGAGGGGGAGGGGGGGGGGGGGCATTAGCTACGTTTTGGAGCGAGGGGGGATCGAAACACTCACCTCCTGGGAACCATCCTTGAAACTCTCGGGAAAGGTGGTGTCGGGAGGCGTGCGGGACTGCGCGGCGGGGCTGAACTGGATGGCGTTTTGGTTGAGCTGGCGGTCAAAGACGCCGGCGTCGTCGCAGCTGTTGGGCACCGTGACCGAGAAGCTGTGGGAGGGCACCTCCGTCTTGACGGGCTGGTAGTTTGGCACTGTGGCGATGGAAACTGTGACAGTTGTATCTGAACAAAAGAGGCGCGTAAACTGACAGCCGGGGTTTTAACTTTTAAAACTGCCTTTGGCTGTTGATGTTACTGAATGGGAGCAGACCTGGTGAGGGGAAGTGGGTTCTTTTATCCGGAGTCAGCTGAAGAATATTAATGGGTGCCTTGAGGACCTGGACCCTGTTGTCCATATTGGCTTCCTGGTGAGGAGCTATAGCATGTCTGGTTTGGATCTGGTGCCTAAAACACATTTGAATGTATTTTAGATGCACTGCAATCACTGTCTAAGAACAATAATTTAATTTGTTTGGCAAAATAAAACATTTATTGTGTCAAACCACATTTTTAGCATGTTTTGTGACATTTTTCTCATGATGGAGGACATGTTTAAAGTAAAATGAAGATTATAGTTGCACTTCTGAGTATTTCTTCATCTAAATTGTCGTGAATCCGGAGCAAACGACATAAATGCAGTTGGAAAAAGCTTGTAGGTGTGATGTAGAAGCTGCTACGGCAAACCGCAAGCAGATACTTCCACTGAGCTTGCATCTGGCTCAAAACAGTACGAATGGATAGCTCCAACACTTCTTCTCCCCATTTTTTGTTGCATTTTGCTGCATGTTATGTTGGGGGGTGTGAGGGGCTGTACGCTAGCGAGACAGATGGATGATGGGAAGTGAGGGGAGGGTTTACCCTGTGCCACAATTCAGAGGCAAATTTCTATCCTGCCACTTTGCAGAAGCTATATCAGACGACGATCGTTTAAATTAAGTTTTAATTCAAAATTAGTCAAGAATTTGTTTTAACCGTAAAGGTTTTTTTAGTGAAACCTGCCGTGCCAGACATTAAATTACGTACTATTTACCTTTTCAGTGGTTGAGACTGAAATAAATAATTAATCAAATCTTTTCTTGGCATTTTTCTCGGCTGTGTTTTTGCCTGCGTACGGGGGGGTGGGTGGGTTTGGGAGAGGTCTGCCTACCTTTTGTTGGGATCCACATCAGAGACCAGCAGTTCTGTCTTGGGCTGGTGTATTGTTCTCTTCTCCCTGGGCACCTGTTTGCGAGGGTAAACACAGCCGCTCAGCATCTGACCACATCACATCCAACAGCAGCACAGGTCATCCTGCTGTCAGATCAGTTACATCTGCAGCCTAACAAATGTTGAGTAAGAATTTGGTGTCTTTAGGGGTAAAAAAGTTGGTAAAAGTTAAAATTTAGAAAAAACTGAGTCGGGGAGGTATTTGTGTTTTTTAAAGTAAGCTGTTGACACCTCGTAGTAGTCGTAGAGGAAGCCGAGCGCTGCGGCGCTGTCCTCGTCTCCGTTTATGCTCATCATGGCCTTAGTGGCTGCCGTCAGTGGGTTCTCCAGAAACGATTTCCAGGCTTCATCTTCTGTGGTGAAGGAGCGACGCTGGTTACCATAACCCGGCTTGTTCTGGAGAACCAGCACTGCACGTTTACTGGAGGAGAAAAAAGGACGTTGTGTCAGGTACTCGGCTAAAGCACGGATGTCACACAGCCCAAGAAAAACTCTAAAAATCAAGGACAAATTCAACACAGATTTTCGGCGCCGACTGTTAGGAGCCAAAAAACAAAATCACGGCATCTCTAAAAACCGACAAACTGGTTGTAAGTGCAGGAGTTCAACTCTACAGAGGGGTTATTTATCTGCATGACCAGTCGATCAGGCTTTTTTGGTGATTGTGCAACAAATCAGAGCCGCGGCATCACGGAGGCGCGACAAAAAGATGCGCTACAGGCTCATCCAGTGTGACGACTTTGGTTGAATCCAGAACCCCTGATTGGCTGAGAGGCTGACCGCAGGTGACGCACCTGACTTGTCGACATTCCTGGATTTCAACAGACTTTACTGTTATTTGTGAGCAAACCTGTTCGTAAAAGAAAAAAAACAAAAAAAACAAATCACATGTTTGGATGAACAGTCGCCGCCTCCGTCTTCTTCCGCTGCCATTTTGTGAAACTTTGATGGTTCCACCTCACACCTAACTTTTGAAAATAGTCACTAGCTTTTCAAAATAAAATTCATTTTAGAAAAATAGGTTCATAGATACCTCTTTTTTTCCCCCAAGAAAGTTATGAAAACATTTTTGGTGTTTCCGCAACTAAACTGATACTGAGTGATCCAATGATGCAATACTCACAAAAATGGTCTCTTTTACTTTGTATTCCTAAACCAATGAGGTCATATAACCCATTACAAGAACAAAACAAAGCAGATTTTCTCTACATAATCCATTCATGATAAACACATTTTCCATAAAAACAAGATAGATTTTATTGTTTCATTTTTACTCTAAATTTGAGAAAGCTTTTGAGTCATCAGGTGCTTGCTTACATTCTGTGTTAGCAATAGGGCCAACGCCTAACAGGTGTACAATTTCACTCCACTCAAAAGTCTCCTTGTCGTTGCCCTCAAAATCCATACAGATCATATCTGTGGCAGGTCAACAATTTTTGACAAAAGCAAAAAGTTATTTTTATTATCAGAGACAGTTTAATCTTGTTTTATTCCTCAACAAACAACAATAAAAAAAATTAAAACAGACAAGAAAAGTAAACCCTTCTAATCCGGTCTTTCTCTACCGCGGAAACACCTCGGTTTTCTAACGGGCGCTTGCGCTCGTAAAACAGGTGAAGCTACACCTGTACGGGCTTGAACGTGACAGGTGAAATCACCATGGGAAAAAAAAAGCAGGCGCTGTAATCACTTTCCCGCTTTAGAACTAATAAGCAAAACTTAACCCATAAAAAACCTATAACACTAATAATCCCAGGAATCATGCTTTTTAATGTGGGACCCCATATTTGGAGGGGAAAAAAAAAGAAAACCCTAATTGGATTTTTTTTTTAAATCCGCGCGTGCCAAGAAGAAGGAAAAAAAATCAGATTAAAGAATCCTCAGGTTGTTTTAATGGTCAGTATTTTATCTGCGTGCGTCAACGTGGTCGCTCCACAGGCTACAGGTGTAGAGTCACTTACTTGTCATGCTCCTGTGACATCTCCGGTTGGTCGAACTGGACTTTCTAGTTGGTACTGAAAATCCGACCCGTCTTCTTCACCGAGGAAGACTCCGCCGCTATAGCTGGATGGGGGCCGCGGCAACAAACAGGGTGTCCCCGACTGAGAGAACGGGTTTTGTCGGCTTTTCTCGCTTTTTGGGGGCAATGCAGAGATATTGAGGCCGGTTTTACCTGTGACGAGGCCGCGGATTGGATTACAGGTGGACGAAGGGGCGGGGCGACATGTCAATTTCGCAGACTCCGGCTGTGATTGGTTCGTCTGGGAGCCTATACCTGAAACTGGGTGAGACTCGAGATAAACCAGTCAGAACAGAGTTTCAAGAATTTAGATTTTTTTTTTCTCCAATCAACACATGCAAATTTACCAAAACCAGAAAGAAAAATCAAATGTAAACACTTTTCATTTTAGCAACTTTCAAAATAAGACATGCTCAGGTGTTTGAATCCTTAATTATTGTAACTTTTAAAGGTTCAGTAATGCAGTCTAAAAGTTAAGCATTTATGGATTTATTTGCAAACTAACCTGTTTGTATGAGGTGGGTTTACATTTTGCACACACTTAAAACTAAATAGTTAAAAAAAAAACAAGATTGGTTGGTGTTACCTAACTCTGAGGTTAAAAGCTCACTTGTATGGGTCATTACATGTCAGATACCTGCACTAATCAGAGATAGGTAAAATATTCTAAAGTTGTATTTAAGACAGATCTAATAAACTTTACAAAAAAAAGAACTAGAAAGCATTCATTTAAGGAATTCTTTAAGTGGGAGTAAATTTGTAATGGTAAAATAACACAAACATGTCATTTATAGCATAAAAACCAAGAAAATCAGCTAAGTACATACAAATTATGTGCAAATTGTGTTATATTTCACATTGCAATTGAAATTTGAATTAACTAAAAACCAGAATTTGGTAACAACTGGGTTTGCGGTGGTGGTGCGTGTAAAAAAATATTCATTTGGGATATTCGAATTCAGCAATGATGATTTACTAAACAGCTGAAGATAATATCTAGCTTTAGATTAATTGTTCACCTTTATTAAAAACTATAAAATAATAATTTAAAGGAAATTAGCTTTTTAATAGGAGCAAGTTTATAACACGTTTCTTTTTTAGATTTGAATAGTTATACTCCTGCATTTTTGTAAGAATGTGCATTTTAGCAAGAGAGCAGAAATTAAATACTGTTAGATATGTATAAGTACTTTAGTTAAACCCAATTATTTGTCTATACAGGTTTTTTGCAGATGAAAACAGACCAGTTTGGCTGACAGGTTTTTTTTAAATCCTAAATTTGGTCATGATGTAAAACTAAAAGTAAAAGTATAAGTATGGAACAGTAAAACTACTTCTGAAACATTTCCTTTTTCCAAAAAAATCCCTAAAGTAACTAAGTAAATGTAATTAGCTAATAGCAGTGACCCTTGTGTGCTCCTAAAACTTTAAACATAAAGTTTTTTTTAAAAAAGCAATGAAAGGAGGAATGGCTTCACTTATCTGTGATATAAAACCTCCCTCTTTACATACTCTGTCATTTTTTTAGGTCGTGTTAACTGATAATATGGACTACTGAAAGTTGTTTACATTCTGTCCTGCAGCTAATTCTTGCGCCTTGCGACTGACGAGCACTGCAAGCTGCAAAGTTCCTCCGTTGCGTCATTGGATGATGCTTTCCCAGGAAGTTGGGATCTGTGCGCTGACTTTAAACCAACTTTGGATAAGATGAAAAGAAACACTGAGTGACAACAAACAGCTTTGTTGGTGACAAAGAGGGCTTAAAAGATGCTATCATGTACATTCAAAGTTTCTCCTTACTCAGACAGAAACCATAGGACCCACCCCACCCCCCCCCCCCCCCCCCCCCCCCAAACCACCACCACCACATCCCTGTCAGGCACACAACCTCCTTTCTTTTGGATCCTGGTTTACTGTTGATTTATCCCAGTGGAGGGAACACCTGCTCCTCCTGGAGCTTGTTTGTTTTTGCACTGAGGATATAAGATAATACAGAGGAGGATGGATACGACACAAGGATGTGTGTTTTCTTTTCTTTTATTTGCCTGTGATGGAAGGATTGGAGGTCGGGATGAGTGGCGGGGCAGAGATGCTGACTTGACAAGGCGAGCATAGGAGAAATAAACAAAGGAGAAGCAGATCTAAGCGTGGAAAAAAGACAGCCTGCTGGGGTCCCCGGATACGCAATGTTTGAATAAAAGAATCAAAAAAAGGAGAAAAATATTTAGTTGCAACGATTAGATTTTAAAGTCCCATTCTGATCAGCTTTTGATGCATTTTAAAAGTGTTCCCAGAGGTCTTTTAATCATGGTTATGCCGTTTTTAACCAAAACCAAAGCGACTTTGCAGGGACATAGTTCTGCAGAGTTCATCAGAAATTTGCTTCTGCGTTGTGCAAAGCAAGCCCCACTTCCCGTCACCCATCTGTTTACTTTCCCTCCCACTCGCTTACAGCCCCTCACAACCCCAACCTAAAATTGCCGGTGCAACAAAAATGGTGAGCAATTGTCTGAGCTTTCCAGACGTACATTTTTGAGCCAGATGTCAGCTCAGACGGGGAAAGCAAGGGCGTACATGGATGGTAGGCGTGTAACAATTAATCAAATTAATCTATTGATCCAACCAGAAAGATCTGTTTGAGATTAGTTGTTAATCAATCTACTGATATTCCATTGTAAAATTGTTTCACAATGAGATATATCATGTCGAAAATACCATTTGGATTGAGGCCCGGTAGGTTTATTTTACTATAACGTAAGCGACCAAAGGCATCACAGCGAACAACAAACATGTGATGGAAGCAAACGCGTCATCACAGTCCAATGCGTGGAAACACTTTGAATTTTGCAAAGACGTGAGCCATACAGTCATGTTATTTTGCTGTGCAAAAACAACGGTGGGTTGAACTATGAAACTAAAATGTGAATGGATTTGCCACTAATTTTTGTTTACTTGTTTGTAGACATATTTAAAATTTACACTTGATTATCTTGCAAGAAATACAAGGAATCTGGAAAACTTCATCTGCACTGTTCAGTACCATTTATCCCTGAGTCACACTGGTTGAAGTTTTGGCTAAAGATGTCCTGATTTTAGGTCAGTGCATTGAATCATTCAAAAGGAATCAACTATGAATTGGATCAGCAACCACAAACTATAATGCGAATCAATTGGTTGATCAAATAAATTGTCATACCAGTGATGGAGCTGGTCGTTTACAAGTGGAAGCATCAGCGCTGCTTTTTTTTGTGTCTGTTTCTGATTCTCAACAACATGAATAAAGAAACACTCAGAAATACAAATTTGAGCTTAACTTTCTTAATATTTGTCCTCCATCGTCAGAAAAAGGTCACAAGAACTTGCTAAAAACACCGTAGACACCATTTTCATCAGAGTGGGTCTCTAATTGAATAAAATACACCTTCAATGTTGGGATTTCTTTGTTGCAGTTGAAAGGACCTCACTTTATGTTTTCTCCAGATGATTTTTAGAGACGACTGATCAGCTTCTCTTGATTGCAACTGAACTCGTCGATGAGCGATGATGTCACACTCAATTGCCATGTAGGTGTGACCAACAACCTTTTTAGACTTGCAATCGCAGCTTCCTGCAATGCCGTTTCTGTCTAAGAAAACAAGCTTACTTTTTGTCTGCACTTAAAACTAAAAGAGAAGAGGTGAGCCTTCGCTTCAAAGTCAGCAGAGGCCAGCCATCCTCTCTCTGCTGCTCAAACGCTGAGAGAGAGAGATGGCTGTTGTGGGAGAACAGGATATTTCCATCCACCTGCAGGCCTTGAGGATACCTCCAACCCCAGATGTCCCACTTCCTCCAGCCTTCACCCGTTACCTCTCACATCCTAGAAGACAGTTAACGCCATCTGGGCTCACTGCGGGCTAACTTCTCAATGGAATGGAAATGAGATGCAAATCCACTTGTGTCCAGTGTGTGAGCACATGTGCGGCTGAAAACCATTATAACAGTTCAGAGGTTTGCCTGAGTGGCAGTTGGATTATTCAAGATTTTGTGATAAGTGGATATTTTCCAAGATAAAACGTGAAAGAAAATAATAATTTATAAGTATTACCAGCCTGTTCACTGAATATGAATAGTTTGTCTGCTGAGTCCGCTCCAAAAGTCTGCTGAGTTTGGGCTTTGATGGTATCATACTGTTTCCCGCTGATGACAGTGTAAACAGTTCGGCGCCCTGAGGGCACAGCAGACCCACATCCAACTTCCCAACGCTCCTCCAACTCTCCTCGTGCTCGTCCGCACTGACGCAGAGGCACACGGGTCGCCGGGGTTTCCAGGTGTGACGGGATTCTGGGATTTTTGTCGGCGTGTTTGTGTACGTTTTGTTTGACAACACCCCTGGTGTTGCTGCAAAATTGACTGACCATTCAATGTGTGGAAGAGGCCATTATTATTGTTAAAAATATTTACATGTGGCACACGACACTGAAATAAACTTGAAATGTCACGACTTAGCCTCTGAAGAACAGAACAAAGAGATAAATCTAATGCCAGATTATATAGATTTTAGATGAATCTACAACCACAATCTGTAAAAATCTTATTTCTGTCTATGGCTTCATTTGAACATGTCTGTTGCTTCGTTTATGCCATGAAATGTCTTATTCTCTGTTTATTCTCTCAGGCTTGTAATCCTAAATGACAGTAAAACAGATACAACAGACGTGCTAAGATGACGGCGCCTTAAATAGTGATTAAAAAAAAAAAAAAAAACGAAACACAGTTGAAACTTTTCCAAAGTTTTCATCCAGATCTTTTGTTTACAACAGCAGGTGTTTTCCCCAGTCAAATGTAAATAAATACGTTTTTTTTTACATGATAAATTTTACTAATAATTAATTTGATTGATTTTGATTGTACTTGTGGGACGTGTATGTGTGTTTTTGTTTTACTGTGCTTGCTATTTCAATTACTATTTCTATCTTATTATTATTTATTTTATTATGGAAAGCACTTTGAGACGCTTCGTAGCAGAAAAGTTGCTGTACAAATAAGGTGGTTATTGAATTTTGAATTTCAAAAGGAAGCTGTGAAGCCCTTTAAAAGTATTGCTAAATAAGCAAAAAGTATTGTTTTTGATTGTGTTTCATATAAAAACATTTGTTTCACTGCAGAAATGAAAATATCTTTAAAAAATCTTAAATAAAATGTAAAATTTACATTTAAAACAATCACAGAAATAACCTTGGTTTGTGTTTCTGACAGCTTATTTTAGCATATTATTGCCAATATGTTTCTAAATGTGTGACAAGTAAAGCTTTTTATATGGGAAGATGGAACAACAACTCAGCTGAATTCTACAACAGAAAGCTGGAATTTCAGAAAGAAAATTATGTTAACCTATGGTAAAAGAAAACACAGATTTTATGTTTATTTAATTGATTTGTCTGTTTGTTTGAAGGGTTAATAACTGAGGAGTAGCATTTACCAAATTAAAAGCACAACAAAAGCTAAAAAACCTGAAGGATGGAGTAATAACTACAGATTTTTTTTTACTAGTGGTTGCAACAGCTAGGAACCAACTCTTATTGATTCACCTCTTGCATTCAGCTCTTTTCTTACTTTCTGTTTGATTTTTATCCATTTTTAATATTTAATTTAAACATTTAATGATCAATGGTTCCCTTGAGAGGCCACATCTCGTGGTTCCTCCTTTTTAGATTTATCACAAAAAAAAAGAGAGTAGAGTTAAGAACAAAGGAATAAAGAGAATCAGACAAAGAAAATACAAATTATGATACAAGTTAGGTATTTAACCAACACAAACGCACACACGTAACAGCTCTCACTTTTAATTCTCATCCCAATACAGATTTACAGAATATAGTTAATTAAAACACAGAACACAATTGATTTTAAACATCTTAAGTAGGATGACAGGCGATTCATGCTGCCTCCTCAATGTTTTTGGGATCCTCAAAGAATTTTTCAAGCCAATGTGTTTTTCTCAAAGTCCAACTATGATCATCTTTTGAGCTATACTAAAAGGGTTCTTAGAGCAGCAGTAGTACATTAGAAATTCACCTCTGAGTTGTACGCGGGACTGTTGACGTGGAGCAACCCCCACTTCCCATCACCCATCTGTTTTCACCCTCTCCCATTAGCTTACAGCCCCTCTCAACCCCAACCTAGCGTTACTGGTGCAACTTAAATGCAATGATGGCAATGATATTTCATCTGAGATGCTTGCTCAGACGTTCATGGATCTTTTTATTTCCAAGTGGACGCATCAGAATGGAGCGGAGCAGGGAGCATGTGGCCTCCCAGTGTATTTTCTATGTCCCACTTGTGCTTTTTTTTTTAAAAGCAACACTTTATTGTCTGCTCCTGATTCACAACAATTGGAGTAAAGAAATACTCAGAAATGCATTTTAAGCTTAATTTTCTTTATATATGTCCTCCATCATTAGAAAATGTTAAAAACACCAAAACACAGTTTTTATCAGGGTGGGTCCTGAATGTAAGCTGGATGTTTGGACC
Source organism: Adrianichthys oophorus (assembly GCA_036245035.1). Taxonomy (NCBI): domain Eukaryota; kingdom Metazoa; phylum Chordata; class Actinopteri; order Beloniformes; family Adrianichthyidae; genus Adrianichthys; species Adrianichthys oophorus. Next base: position 4,206,265 of record BSAI01000115.1, on the reverse strand, counting down.
AATCTTGATCTTATTTTTAATTAAAACTTGAATTTTGGTTTGTTTTGGTCTTACTTTGAGCATATCTCTGTTGTAATGCACTGTGGTCCACATTTCAGACAGTCACTAGTGGCACTGTGGAGTTTGTAAGAGCATTCAGGTGTACATTTAAAGGAGGTTTTTGAGACGTCACACAGTTTTTACCGCATCATTTGGTTACCATGGAGACAAAACATTTTTTGCTGTGATCATCGTTACTTTCATATCGTCATGCAATAATCACCACCCTGGATTTTTATCTTTAATCTAAGGAAAAACAATCCCAGTACCTAACCAAAACAAAATCTACTAAAAAAAGTTTTTTTGTGCCGATTATTGCGAATGGGAAGTAATGCACACAATCAATGTTTTTAATATTATGTTTCCTAAATGTGCTCTACCGTTTTGTTTGAGCAGGCAGTTAAAGGATGAAGAAATACGCAATGTGTAGCAGAAAACATTCAAATGTGGGTTCTTAGTTAAGGCTTTCTGACAAAAAACTATAAACTTACTTCCTGCTTAATCTTAAACTACAAGATAGAAAATTCAAAGACTTAAAGTACTTTAAAAAGGTTTCTTCAAGTCGTCAAATGTTAGGAAATGTGCAGGATACCTTCTGATTTTAAAGTCATATAAAAAAAAGACTTGTTTATTTACCAAGAAACAAAAAAATGTTTTTAAATCAACAAATTACAAATGTTTTTTGAGCAATTAATTTTTTTAAAAACAAAAACTAAGAAACAAAAACCCACATTTACCAAATATGAGTAATAAGCTGAGTTCATTCTTGAGCACAAGTCATCGGTTTCTAAATGACAGTGTAAGTCTTTTTCTGACTCAAAGAGTCTATTGGGGTCATGCAGCTTTAAGCTTTAAGACATCTAGCTTTACATCTGACTCTGACATAAAAAAACCAGGATCTACAGATGAAATAACTGTAGTTGGTCTTTAAAAACTTAGCAAGGGACAGCGTATGAGTTTTTTGAGTCGATACGTCGCTGTAAAATTGAAGCATTTTTGTGAAAAGCAATTTGTGTTGCTTTTAGGAACTATTTGTGTGGTGGAAAGAGAGCATTCAGCTCATTCTGGTGAATTCTTTTATAAGGTACAAAAATAATGGTTGCATGAAACAAATCAAATTTAAAAAAAAAGTTATATCTACAGTAAAGTCCTTCTTTTTGTTTCCGATGTAGTCCCAACTGAAGTGTTTTAAAAACAGTCCACCTTCTGTTTCACAAATGCGATCAGCGGAAGGTTTGAGGTCTGCACATTCATCTGATGGTTTTCAGGAATGTTGACAAACGGATCGCTCCACATTCCACCTCCATCACGTCCATTTCAAAATGCTATTTAAGAAGCTCCAACCATGGGAAAATTTTTCTTCTACACAGAAAAAAACTCATCTGTGTTTCAGACTTCTTTAAGTTAAATTTACTCGCTAGACGTCTAATAAGCACACTTTTTTTGCACTATATTAAACATAAATGTGCTGAATACGTTTTAAAAATGGCCCAGCTGTTGTTAAATCATGACATTTTGAACAATCTGTCCATCTTTTCAGCAGATTTTGCAGAAAACAGTTGCTCTGTCTGTGGCTTTGTTTCCAGGGAAACATCTCAGCTTTATAAAGTTCCCAAAGTCTTCAACCTTTGTGACTGACAGGTACCGTCATGGTCATAAGGATAACAGTGGAAGTGATGACTCACCTCACACAGAGACTTAATGGGAAACGGTTTATGGATGGGGCCGGTCAGGTGGTTTCAGTGAAGGTGCTTATTGTTGAAGAAAGCGTGAGAGACGACCAAACGAGCTCTGCCGCTTGTCACAGAGTTGACTCTCCCATTCTGTCCCATCCAGTTTTGCTTCTGCCGTGATTGATTCAAACCGCCGCGCAGAAGCAGCAATCACAGTCTGTTACTTTCGAAAGCTGCAGCGAGTCCATTTTCACATTAAAGTAAGAAAAACTATTGAGCACGCTCAAAAGTTTTTAGGTAAAAGTTTGCACCACTTTACCCTTGCGTATTGCTTAAGTAGCTGTTGTTTGGGGTTGTGTGTTGTGGAAACATACAGTGAGAAATCTAATGGATTACTTATGTAAACATTGAAAAACAATCTGAACAACAGTTTGTGTCAAGTGGGATGAGAGTTTTAGCTTCATACAATGTATGTCATTTCCTTTATTATTTGCTTTAAGCAGGCCCGGCCCTGGGCTGCACAGCGTCCTAGGCGAAAAAAAATTAAATAAAAAATGCTCCGCACCACCACCACACGCACCCACCCCCCACCACCATCCGGAATAGAAACAAAGTAACTGCCTGGAATATGTTGCAATAAGAATTTATTTATTTAAACTCTCAAAACTTAAATAATAACCACTCGTGATTATTAAAAAAAAAAAAAAAAAGCTTCTCAAGTAAGGCTCATCCAACATTCTTTGACATAGAGAGGTAGCAGAGGTAACCGCTGCTCCACCGTAAGCATCAGTATGACAAGCATGGTAGGTTTTAAAAGTGGCATCTCCAGTGTTAAAGGTTTACAGCTCCCGGTTGTTAAAGATTTAAAAAGAGAAAATCTTTTTCTACCAAAAACGAGAGTATTCTTCGACCGAAATGCACTAACAGCAGCAACACCCCCCCCCCCCCCCCCCCCAGTTTAGACAGCAGCAGCCTCAGGTAGGGAAGGGCGCTGCTCCAGGCAGTTATTGATTATGTCAAACTTTTGAGTTATTTGTTTTATATTTTCATTACCGTTTTATTTTTAAACTAAATGACTGCTGTGTCCAACTGCTACAAACTTGCTAAAAAAATATCATAAGCTAAACAAAAAAATAAAGGTGTCTAATCACCGTTATTTGGCACCCCCTTCAGCAGATGGTGCCCTAGGCAGCCGCCTAGGTCGCCTATGCCCAGGACCGGCCCTGGCTTTAAGATTAAAGTGCATAACAGCTCCATTACCATCTTTGTGTTTACTCGTCAGAGCTGGCATCTGGTTCAAAACGGTATGGCTGAATAGCTCCGATATTCCTCGCCATTCAAGTGTTGAATATAAAGGCCCTATATTATGCATAATCAACTTTTTTGAGCTTTTAAATGTGAAATGAGCGGTGCCCACTAAGAGCGAAAGGCGGCACCTCAAAGATCGAGTCGTCTTAATCATATTTCATTTTTAAAAAATGTTCTTTAGTGTGCCAACGGTAATAAATTATCGTGGATATAGTTTACTCTAAAAGGCTTTGAATAGAAAAATGCCGTATAAAAGGCTATTTTTGCAAATTCTCCCTTTCTTTTGGCCATTACTCTGCAAAAACTGAACCTTAAAGTCCCACTCCCTGTTTTTATTGTAAAATTGTTCCCAGTGGTATTTTCATAATAAATATGCAGTTTTTAGCCAAAATCAAAAAGCCTGTGTCATTTTTTTAAGAAATACTTTCTGCAGCACAGCAGGAATTCATTAGAAATTCCCCTCTGGGTTGAGGGTGGGACTGATGGCGCGGAAGTTAGCCTAACCTAATTTCCCATCAACCCTGTGTTTATATTCTCTCCTGCTAGCTTAGAACATTTCACAAACCCAAACTAACATTAGCATAGCAAAAAAATGTAAATTAAACAGAGCCTTTGTTTGAGAAAAATAGTTTTATTTTCTGTCTTGCAAGAAAAATAATCTTATCAAGAAAGTTTTTCAATGACTAGAATTTTTACTTAAAATAAGGAATTCTCAGTGAAACAATTTTCTTACACCATTGTCAGATATTTTTGTTTATTTCACTTTTTTTCCACATTTTAAGAACTTTTTACTTTTTTCTACGGTGGCAGTATATGACCAAAATTGGAAGAAAAAAAAGCCTCATGCTAAGAGGCAATTCATTCAAATTAAAAGACAAATATTTAAGAGACACTCCGTAAGCAACTGTTCCTAAGAAAAGTAGCAGTTGAAACAGAAATTTGCATCAGGAGGAAGCAGGAAGCAACACATTCAATTTGGCTTAAGCGTTTTTAGAAAGCAACAATGTGAAATCCAGAGACGACACAAAGAAGCCTCTCTGTATGGAGGCTAAAGGTGACTGATGGGTTTTTTACTTATTATAAGAAGTTTATGTTGGTTGGAATGTGCTTCTTTATTGAAATGAATTTTAATGATCAGTTTGATTGGTAAAAAACTATATTCTAAGCAAGCCGATGGACAACATTTGCACAATCCTGCTCTGCTACTGTTTTCTCTACCAAAATAAGAGGATTTCTTTCCAAAGTTAACTTACAAATTACAGTAAAAAGTTAAAACTTAGAACCCTTTTTTTTTACAATAATGGGGCAAAACAAAAAAAAACCTCACTAGCAATCGTACTCAAAGTTTTTTATTTTAAATGCACATAACTGCTTATGCACTCGGGTGTAAATACTGTTGCACATTTGATTTTTTTTTCTGTGGCGACACAGTCAGTAGGAACTCTGCGGGCATGTATGTACCTGCAGGAGTTTCTGTTGCCTTCAGACCAACTGTCACTGCATTTGTGCTGAAGCACTTGAGCACATGTGTTGCAACCCACCACTCTTTGACGAACCTCCCCAAAGAACACTTTTTTTGGAAGAGTAAAGGGGTAGACTATTTTTTTTCTGTGGTTTCTTTTGAAAAGAGGAACAAGAAACATATGTCTCACTGCTGCACGACTCAGACAGAGCTTTTACAGGTAAGATACAATTATGTGAACGTCATGCTCCAACAGAGAACAGGAGGAGTTTCACTTGAACAAAAGCCAAGGCACTCACCCAGAGGGACTGAGACGCACGATGATAAGGACGAAAAACCTAAAAAAAAAATTTAACTTGACTGGGGGCAGAGAAGCAAATGTTTAAAAGCCTATGATTGATATTTAACAGGGCTGGCCTCATATTTAAATAGACTGCTCCTAAAAAATGTAACACAACTTTAATTTTTTACAAAAGTCTTTGCAAAAATGATTAAAAAAAAAAACTTTCTGGGTTTTACGTGTTTTGAAATAGAACTTTATGCTCCACTATGAAAAATTAAAAAGGAATGACTTAATAATATATTTTTTAACCTTTTGTAACCGTTTTTTAGAACTTTTTTTGGTTACATTTATGTAACACATTAGCCGCTATGATGAACACGTGTGTTCAGCCTGAACTTTTCCTGTGGTTAGTGTCACACAATCGAGGCCTGTGGTCAACAGGAGTGTCACTATGTGTAATTGCTACTCCTACAACATCTTCGAGTGGATGCCTTTTGTTACCTGATCCGCAGACCAGTTAAACCAGCAACACCTTTGACCGCAGTTCATCCCAGGGTGGAGAAATCACTGCGTCTGAATGGCTGGATTAAGATAAACCGTCACTTGTGGTTCTTGTTCGTTCAAAGTTTCATTTTAAGTCTTTTTTTATATATATGTGTCGTGCTTGTATTTTCATATGCACGAGGGCTTGTTTGCATTTTGTAAAGCCGCAAAATGTTAAGATTTTGATTAATTTTATGAAGCTTCAACCCTCAATTTTGAATCTCAGTGGTTCCAAAGGCTGAGTAACTTCCTTCATCCTTTCTACTTTATAGTTGTGGTCTTAATTTTTGTCCACATAAAGTAAACATCTTTTTTTTCTTTTTGAGTTCTGGTTAAATCCACTTTTATTCACAAATTTGACCCTGCTTCTGCAGCACTGCAGGTTTTGCAACATTTATGGAAATTTCCTCAGTAGCTATGTGTTTTTTTTGGCTTGGCCAGGGGTCTTTAACTTCAACACTTAAAGGTATTTGTGTCGATTTCTTACTGGCAAGAACCAAACAGGAACCACAGTCTTGCTTTATCCCTCAGAAAAGATGCTAATTTGTATTTTTGTCATTCTCATAAATGTAAATAAATTGCTATTTTTTTGGCACAGATTAAACAAACATAAAGGAAAGTAATTATTTTTTCAAAATCTGAAATATTGTTTTTTTACTTTGACAGAGGTTCTAATGACTGCCTTTCAAAATAAGAGACACCTTGTCACAGGATCTTCTCAATGCAGCAAATGTAGTGGTAGTACTGATGACTTACACCATGATTGATACAGAGATTTCTGAAATCCCTGGAAGTATGAGTTTTTACGTGCCAAAAAACCTACAGAAGAAAGCAGGAGAATCACTACAGTGTGAATGCTGCAATTATGCAATTCTATGATAGCTTAAAAAATGTTGGAAATAGAATGAGCATCTAATTTATGCATAACCCCTTTAAGCGTGTCTGTTTCTACTGCAGTGAGAGCTCTTAGCCAGAAGAGGGCAGCAAACGACATCAGACTCAATCCAAGCAGATCCTCTTCTGCTGTGTGCTAAAACAAAGAGGTTGCATAACGTTGCTCTTTTGCTCAGCTTTGTTCCAACATGTCCTTTTTTTTAAGGATGTGTCTGCAGGCAGACGGTTAGTTTCACTGCACTCACACACCCAGAACTGCAAGTGGACTCCAAACGACACTCCCCCTGTTCTGAACCCGCTATTTTTATGCAAATGTCTCATCTGGAACATGCTCTTGTTCATGGAAATCAGCAGCAGATTGCAACTGAAGCTGCAGATGAAAGGAATGATATGAAACCTCAGTGCGGGGAAGCATTTATAAATATAACTCAAAGCTGCACAGTGTCTTCTCTCTCTTATGAATATTTCACCATTTTCCTTTATATATATATATATATATATATATATATTTGTTTCATGCATATTCTCCTCTTACTCTCCCTCTACCCTTAAAATGTCTCTATTATCTTGATTAGTGTGATAGGGTAGGGCTGCAGTATCTCCTACCAGGGAATACTGCAAGGAAAAGTAATAACCTGCAAAAAAAAACCTCTCATCTGGCTCTTCGGCAGCAAAACACATTTATTTTATTTGTTGCAGTGTCTCCAAACACCCTGGGGACAAACAAGACGTGGAACAAATAAATGCGGCTGTTTGAAAATGCAGGGGACAAAGGATGCACACAGGGAAGGAAACAGGAAGCAGGACATTGAGACGGGAAGTGCGGCAACAACATCACTGCTCTGGTCCTCCACTTCATTACACACTTGAAAATCCCCTCCCACCTAATCCTCTGCACTTGTGAAGTGCTGGCGTGCCTCTGGTAACTATGGAAACAACAGCATGTAGGCTGCTTGAAATGCATTCAAAGCAATCTGACTGAGAATTCAGGACTTTCCCACCCACAAGAGGGAGAAAAAGAACATTCATCATTTTTATGTTAACACACAAATGGAGATGCTTTTACATGCATTTCAAAAATAATATAATTAATTTTAATTTTGGTAAAATTATTTTACTAATTCTTAACTGTGTGATAGTGAATACTTTTTAGTTATTTCACTGTAATTTGTTATTAATATATGTTCAAAATTAAATTTTATTGCACAATTAAAGCTGCAAATGGCATTATATGGCCCATGGGTGCTGCCTACCCTCGTCACCCTCCCAATATGCCCTCTTATACCTGCCTTCACTGGCAGAGCGGCTGCCTCTTCTTCTCCCCTTCTACCCCTAGTCAGAGATGCATGATAACACTTTTTCAAAATGGCACCTTTTCTGTTGATTTGAGCTCCATAGCAACCACTTTGTTTATTGGGGGTGACGAGCAGGTCTGCCTAAGTTTTCGAAGAATCTGCAAATGTAAAATTTTGGATTTCCTTGGCAATAGAGGGTTTTCTGCCAATCACACCTACTTTTTGTATCAGATGTTATGGCGTTTCATTCAGCTTGATTCAAGAATTCATTTTTAAAATGTCCACAATATTCAATTAAAAAGGTAAAAAAGGAACGCCACATTTGCCATCTCATCACACTAACCCTTAATAATCAACAGCTTCTAAATCTAACATTTTTCCCCAAGTATCACCTCAATGATGCTTGAGGAGTTAGGAGGCAATACGCCAAAATCCCCAAGAGGAGGTTAAATTTGCAGCTTCATGAGGTCAAAGGTCAACAAAACTTTGGTTGTGGTTGTAGACTTAACCTGGTGGAATGTAAGCGAAATTTTGTTACGATCATTTGAACAAAAGTTTTCTTTCTCCGTATTTTGGAAAAAGTTACAGAATTTCATACTTTGCCACAAAATGGCAGTCCCAACGTAGATCCCACAATAATTTCAAAACGTTCTTTGGATTTCCCCGATATGCATTTTTTTTGGTTTTGTTCGTGGATTTTGAAATATCTTTTTGAGACCCATGAAAGATTTTCACAGATTTTCGCACAAAGGTGCAGCAAGAAGGAAGAATTGCAAAAGTAACCTGGCTCTTGCAGTCCAGCACTCATGTTTTCCCCACGGTTAATAAAGTGGATCTTACCCTTAATAATCATAAGAACTTCAGACACCAAATTGACAAATGATGGTGAGCGTTTGGAAGGACAAATTAGAATGCATTATTATGCCTTTTTAAAATTATCTTGGAATGTGAGATGACATTTTTAAGGTTATCTTTATTTCAACACTTATGCAAACAACACAAGTCCTCTACCAATTATTGACTGTCATCAAACATTTATTTTTTTCATTTTATCTACACATTAAAACTGTAGATATTTAGGTTTTTTTAAAGTGTCACGATCTGTTTGTTCCCTGCTTTTATGTTTCCATTCTTTGTGTCCTTATGGCTGCTCATTGGTCTGCTCCAGTTACTGCTCTGACCCGTGGTATTTACAGCCTATAGCTCTGACCCAGCTGTCATGTGGAATGTAAGCAACTGTTTGAATCACTGTAAAAATGAGAAGGAAAATTATTGAACCTGCTGTCAAATTTTTTGTTGAACGGTTATGTGTATTTGTTAGCTTGTTAAACACTGATATAATCAGAAGGCGGTATTTCCCTGGCTTCTTCTTCAAGAGCAAGGGTGAGGACCACATTCTTGCTTGTTTTCCAACATATCCTGCTCCGGCATGTTCTAATTAGCTGGACACACCTGATCCAGGTAATCATCCGTGAGTGGAGCAATGAAATCTGGGAAACATGCAGACACACCAGCCCTATAGGCTTGGAGCTGCCCATCCCTGATCTAGAGTTTAGTGTGGATGGATTTTGAAAATGGGATTAGGATTACACGGAAAAGACCTGTACAGATTTGAAAGAAATAAGAATAGCTGCATTAACTTCAGTATCACAGTTGGTGTTGCTTTGTACCCCATTCAGTAAAACAAGAGCTGTTTATAAGCTTCAGTCAGATTTAGAGTTAACCATATTTTAACTTTTATGTTGCCAATTTGGCCATTCTTGACTTGTAACTACTGACATATTGACTTATGCTTGTCCTGTGTGTGTGTGTTTGTGTGTGTCTAAAGCTGTAAACACAATGGGCATGTAACACAAGTTCAACCACACGCTAAAAACGCGGGTTCTTGAACGCGCTTTTAGCAGATGGTGTTCACACTGGACCATTGAGTGTAAAAGAGAACTGGACTGAGTGATCCCTTCCCCCTTCATGTTCCAAACAGGAAGTACCTGCTGGCTCCAATAAGCCAAATTCCCATAGACTTCTTTTGAAAAAAAAATCTATTACTAAGTCCTTGTGTTTGTCAGAATAACCATTCTTGCTCTGATACATATTTTTAAACATGTTCTTGAAAATTCTAATTTTTTGAAGACATGACAGACATCGGCATGTTGGAACCAGATGATGTTAGTAATCAGTGATTGGTCCAAGTCGGTCTGAGTCGTCATTTCTATGGCAACCACTCGCTAATCAGGAGAGAGCCACTAAAAGTGAGCTCAGGAGAATTTGTCAATCGAATGTTTCGAACGATTGAAGTGGGGGCCAGTGGGCACCACATGTTTTTTTTGAGGCATCTGATTGGCCAGTTTATAAATTCAATAAAACGCAGTAAAGAAAAGGTATTGTGGAAAAAAAGTTTGGCTAAGCAATAACATGTTAAAAAGAGGTAGCAGAGCAAGAATGGTTATTTTAGCAAATATAATGACTCAATAGAAGTCTATGGGATTTCAGCCTTCTGGGACCAGCGGGTGCTTCATATTTGAAATGCAACAGTATATATATATTTTTTTATTTCAAGCTTTTCTTATTAGAAATACAAAAATGAAAAGAAAAATTCCAGAAACCAAATAAGAAAAACAAAACAGAAAAATTCAGAAAACCAAAGTTATGTCCAGAAAACAAAGTGAAACGTAAGAAAAACAAAACACAATGACAAACCAGAAAAGGTAGGTACTGTGGAACATCTATGACTGGATGATGACATCCAGGATCGCTTCATGTCAAATAGTTTTTACTTGAATTGATGGACAAACGTCATCATCCAATCAGCAATGTCCCATGGTAGCTATCATTTCTGGAAGAAAGGAAAAAAAAACATTTTGGAAAACAAAAGTAATCTAGAGATATAAAATTAAATGTTAAAAAACAAAACACAACAACCAGAAAAGATAGGTACTATGGGAGGTCGCTGATTGGATGATGACGTTTGTCCATTGTGACCCACTGCCCTGGCATTCCTCCTCTCTAGGGTCTCCCTCTGTACGTTCACTCTACATTTAAATTCATGAATACCACCTGACCTCTGCACAAAGAGCAGTCATGACAACTGGCTTTTTCTTCTTCTCCTTTTTTTATTTTGTTCTTTATTACTTTGGGCTCCATAGCAACAATCAAATCCTCCAGAAGAAGGAGGGAAACACAGACAGAGAAAGACGTGGAGGGATGAATCATGGCAGGATGCAGACAATTAAAGCTCCTAATGCGAATAGATTTTACTGGAAAGTGATGATATAACCTTTGAGTTTTCTCCGTCATGCTCTGACATGTGTAATGACTTGTGGCGCAGCATAAATACGGGAAAATTTGAATGCAACGTGATCAGTAAAATATATGTGATACTTCACAACACACTGCCTCAAAGCCATAGAATCAGACCTGGATTTGTCATCAGGATCTTTTTGATTTTATCCTGGGACAGTCTGGGAAGAACCTGGTCTTGTCGATGTGCTTAGTCTCCTCCTAGCGATATAGCCAGTTCACGGTCTGAATGCAGCTGTGCTTCGTTGAAAATACACAGGATATACCCACTTACCCATTGCATAAACAAATACCTGCAAGACAAGACAGATCTGAGCTCTTTGTAATTTAAATAAAAAATGGCTCGATGTGGAAGAATAAAAAAAAAAACTGCATAACTTGTACCTGTGATTTTGATTAATTTAACAAACACAAAACGCAAAAAAAAGTGTGTGAATCACTAAACTGTTGAGAAAATGCAAACACACGATGCTTTGATGTCTACAAATTTCTCACAAATAGTTGCTTGAGAGGCACGCTGTTGTGTTATATCACTGTGAATCACTGGGAGACGTGGACACTGCTACACCCCCATGCAGATTCTAGCTGTTGCACCTTTTGCTGACAGCAGCCCACATGGTCTCTCATCTCTTTGGGACATCGCAACCCTTCTTCTTCTTCTTCTTCCTACAGGCGGACTGAACCATTTAGTGAGACCACGGCCCGGTTCTGTTGTTCTTTGATCCAAGATGAGATGGAGACGAGAACTTGATGACACGACCGGGCAGAGATCCTCCTTAGGCTCCTCCTTAAAAAAATAAAATAAAAAAAAACCTCTTTGCATGAACAGTGACGTCAACTTCATGGTAATGTGACATTTTTCATGTGGAATCATTCAAATGGATGGAGGTCACATGCAGCTATTAGTCATTTTTGGACTTGTTTAAGCTCAAATCTGAACTCCCAGAATTATTTTTCATTATTATGTTGCAAAGAAAGGATTTAAACTTTAAATCTTTTTTTATAGCAAAACTTAAGCCATGCATTTAAGACCCACTCTGATCAGCTTTCGATCCAGTGTAAAAGGTTTTTTTCTAATTATGATCTTGCTGTTTTTAGGAAAAAACTAGAAACCAGCGTTGTTTTCTAGGACATAGTTTTTACAGAGCAGCAGTAGTTCATAGAAATTTGCCTCAGAGTTGTGGGAGGGACTATTGGCATGGAGCAACCCCGGTCCCCCTTCCCTTCAACATAACTATTTATCCATTTACACACTCAATAGCAATACTGGAGCTATCCAGACAGACAGTTTTGAGCCAGATGCCAGCTTAGACGTGAAAAACAAAGATGTTCATAATCTAATTGTCTGCAAATGGATGCATCAGAATAGAGCAGAGAGGTTGTGACCCGCCCAGTGTCTTTTCTACCTCACTGTACTCTCTTTTTTTGTCTGCTCCTGATTTACCTTGATTGAATGAAGACACACTCATGAATGCAATTTTAAGCTTAATTTTCTTTTTACATGTCCACCATTGTGTGGAAAAATGCCAAAAAATGAAGTTAAAAACTCCAAAAATGCAATTCTCATCAGAGTGGGTCTTTAATTTAATACTTTGGAGGATGTTATTTTCCAATCCGGTCCCTAACTGATAACATTTTTCAGAGTTTTTTTGTGTTCTTTAAATATTTTTGTCTCTTTGTGTCAAAACTACAAAAATACAACACATTTATTGAAAAAGACACAATTTAAAAAAAAATTTTGTCCTCGAGTCTGTTTATTCCTAATGCATATGCCCAACCCATAGAAATTAGGGTGTAAAATTTATCTTTTTAAAAATAAAAATAACAAAAACACCCCTGCAGCATCATCACACAGCAGTGTCTGGATGGAAGGGGACAGGGTAGAAAATAGAAAATTTAGAAGAAAATGTTCATCACCAGACCTGAAAATGACCTAGAGGTGGTGGAAAATGCAGCGGAAGTCTTTTTTGTTTCCTACTGTCACACCTCAGACGTGTGGAGAGATAACATCAGTCAAACAAACACGTTCTGTCTGTAACAGCAGATAAATATGTCTCTTCTCTTCTGACATCATAAAAAAGAAGGTTATTTAATAACGTCAGCAACAGCAACAAAAAAAATAGGATCTAAATGCTTCTCTAAAAAACAAATGTGACTAACGGTAGAAAAGTGAGAAAGAATTGTTATACTAACACACCAGAAATCACATCCTGCTGAAGCATTGTTTCCAGGAAGACACTATGGCCGCACATCCTACAAGGATATCCTGATGTATTTCTGGATCCAGGATACTTGTACAAAAACATTATATTTACATCTTTTTCCAAATATAGCATATAGCAACATTTTTTCATATGCTTTTAATCCAACAGATCCTGAACCGGAAAGCGAGCACTTTTGCATCAAATTGTAGTTTGTTTTTTCCATGTTAGGCAAATACTTAAAAAAATAACTGAAAATTCACATCTTTGAGACTTAAGATGTTTTGATGAAACCCACAAAAAAAAATTGCAAAATCATTTTATGAGATATAGATGGTATCTATTATGATACCTTGAGGGATTTGTTACGTTTTTACTCACAACAATGCTATTTTAAGACGTAAAAATGTCAGCATGTGTGTTCAGGAGAAAAAGCTCCCATTTACTCATTGTCTCAAATTTGATACACACATTTTTACCATGGTGCAACTGTATAATAAAGAATTCGTTTTTTTTTTTTTAAATGGCGTTCCTTTTAATGCACCAAGGAGTCATTTAAGAAAAAATTATAACACTTGATGAATATTCCCACCACAAAGTTTTCGAGATGTCATGGAGGCAGCCATTTTGAAATGAAGGAAAAGCCCTTCTACTGACCCGAGTGGAAGAATAATCCATTACAGGGTACCAAATATGAAGCAAGTTCTATGTAATGGGTTTTTAACCAAAGTTTTGATCATGCTAATGAGTTAGGAGTCTTAAAATGCCATATATACATGGGTTAAACTACAGTAGCTCCTTCTCTTTTTAACCTTTCAGTGAAGTGATCATTTTTGAGTCATAATGTAAGTGTAGGCAGGTGGCACATGTTACTATAGTGACAAGATCACAGAAGAAAACAACACAAAAGAAAAAGGGCAGATCATGTGCTAAAAAAAGTAAGAAACTAATGCCACAGCACTACACAGAAGCAGAGTTTTTAAACAATTAAACTTTAAAAACACATCAGAATAATCTAAAAAAAAAGAAAAAGTTCACCACTGATAAAAAAACTAGTTGTACAAATGCTGGAGAATAATAAATGTAATAACTATAGATGCGAAAACTAAATTTCTTTAGAAATCCAAAGTTTCAGTGAAAAATAAGTAGATCTGTGAGTGTCAAATGATGTAGAAACAGACGGCATAAATGAAACCTTCTGGTACATCCATGTTTGATGGGCATCAGCACCGGAGGAGACACCCCTGCTGACATTACACTAAATTAAAAAGTATTGTGTTCTCTACCATTCCTCCAGAATGTGCAGGAAAATGTTTGATCTTCACTGATACCTCTAATTATTATATGAGTTTAAAGCACATATGCTGCAAAACTCTGTTTAGTAGCTGTGCTGTAGGGAGTCCAGCAGGGAGTTGCTAAAAAATTATTTCTAATGAATCATATCATGTTTATATTTAGGTTAACACTGGTAGGGAAAAAGGTATTACTCTAAAAAAACATTTTTGACTTGCGTTGGTGTTTTCTACAGAGCCATGGACATTAAAATAAATGTAAAAACGAATTGTTCCCTCTAATTAATATTTTGTGGTCACAAATTAGCATTTTGAGACCACGATTTAGTATTTTGATCACACAAATTAGCACGCTTTAGAGGATTTCACACAAAAACCTTTAACAATTCCACAATCTTTAGGCTGAAATGTTGGTAGGATTTTGGTTCTAAATCGGGGCAGAACATGCATCACTTTACTGGCTTCTCCTCATTTCCAGTCTTCAGTATGACCTGGCTAGCTGTTTCTAAGTTTATCCTAATACAGTGAGCCCCTTAGGCATGCAGCGGCAACCCAGAAAAGACAAGGCCCACTGTTGGAATAATGGGAAGAGGGAGGAGGTGAAGGAGGGATGATGAGACTCAAGGTGCCACATGCTGACACTCAGTGAAAGGAATGTGTGTGTGTGTGGATAAAGGAGTTTAAAAGATCCTTTGTATCTTGAAACTGTGGCAAATATGAGGTTGTTGCTGCTTTTTACTCATGAAGCTCTGGGAATGAGTTTGTGCTAAAACCACCCTCTACCCACTGGAGTTTTCTGTTTTCCTCCTGGTGAAAGCAAACTGGTTTTTTGATGAAAAACACATACATGTAACCTTTTCACATTTGATTTAGTATTTTTTTGCTCATTTCAAACAACACAGAATAAAGAAAGATAACATAGATATTCAGCAGAACGTCACACCTTTATGTGTTCACCCTGCTATTGCATTACTTCCTCTTTCTTCATTTAATACTTTATTGTGCTCCCACTGAAGACGAAAACAAAGACAATTCTCTAAAACATTTCATGAAATGTTCACATATTGCGTTCTTGACTTATCCAGCAACAGGACTTCTCCCAGCGGGCGTGTTGGAGCACGGATAGAGGCGGTGCCTATTGGTCTGCTGATCAGCGGTTGAAGTCACGCCCTGTTATGACTCATGAAGTACTCACGGTTACAAAAGCAGACATGTTGGCAATCGTCACATCTTTCAGGGGCACTGAAATCACACGACAGTCTAAACAGTTTCTTTTGTCACAAACAAATTCTTTCCATCTGGTCTGATGACACAGGACCCAAACTTCCCTGAATAAACCAAAGGAGGATGTAGCTACTAAAACTTTCAAGTTAAACTCACCCCAAAACTATTTTAAACTAAATTATAAACAATTGTTCTACATTTTGAAAGAATACTTGTTTATTCCAAGTACTTTTGCACAGTTGAGTTCTATTTTTCCCTTTTTTTAAAACAACAAATCTTAAATCTTTTTCACCCAAACAAAAAGAGTGTTTGAAAATGTTCTCCTGAACCAGATTTCTGTAAACTGAGGCACTGAACATGCTTTTATTCTCCTAGCTCACAGGTTGTGCTAGAAAACACTCTCTTACCAGTACGCCGACGCCTCTCCCCTCAGGAGGCACATGCACTCACCATGGCACCCCTGGAAAGGAAACGTGCGTTCACTTTTTACAATCTACCTTACTCCCTTTCTGGACTGCATTCTTTTGCTGCTTCATACCTACAAGTTGACACAGGAACTTGTGAGCCCTCTCTACTATTTCCCTTAAAAACACACATGCAGCACAAAAAAACTAGGAACAACAACAATGTGAAGAAACAGGTAGAGAAAACGTTCCTCCATAATGTTCCTCCACCTTTTTTAACAGCACAAGAAGGTCAAGAGGATGAAATGGAGACAGATGGCAGCTTGGAGAGAAAGAGGAGCACTGCTGCCCACTCTCATGACTGTTTCATTTGGCTGAGTTGCTGCCACTGTAACACCCGAGGTTGGAGTATTGGAAGCCCACTTGTTGTGTAACACCTTTTCCTTCCTCCGCATTACCGGACTGCTTCAGCAAATTTCAATCACAGCAGCTTTCATCTCTCTGTGGGAAAGATTTATGAAATTCTTCTGTTCTGCTGAATCTACTCGGTTTTCTTTATTTGACACACCAAAAAACTAATAAACCATAATCTAGTTTATTACACCTAAAGCAATAAATGTCAAAACTCAGAATCTTTTAAGTCAGGCACAAACTGTCTGGCATTTGATGCTGCCAGATGACTCAGAAACCACGTTGTTCTTCTAAATGTTCAGATTTTATTGGATCTGACTCGGGCCCATGTCATATTTACTTCCTGAAGCAGGTAAGGGTGTTTCTGACCTGTACAGGATGATAAATTATTTTGCCCCTTTCCGATTAATACAGCCTACAGCATTAGAACCTGTAATCAACTCCCAAGTGAGTTGATAAAAGCTGCTGTTTTACAATCTCCCCATCAGCATAATCAGCTCAAAGAAAAGGAAACGGCTTTAAGTGCAGCTTCACTTTTTCTTTCTGTTGTCCAAGTTCATTTTACTGTTTTAATCACTTCTCTAAATTACTAAACCACAAAGTTCTCCTCACATCACAAATGAGACTTAACAATAGACCTCAGATTTGATCTCTAAAGTTCTGTTTTTTAAACTTTGGATTTTTTTGTGAGAATCTGTGCTTGGTTTAACTTTCTTGTTTTTGTTTTTGGTTAGTTTTGTTGGTAGTTTCTTTTTTAATTTCTGTTTTAAGTTTGTTTGCTAAGTTATTTACTTTCTATAGCCTCTTGCACTTCTGTTCCCACTAATTATTTTTATGATATGTTCAATAATGGAAGCAGTTTAAAAAACTAGCAACTTTTCAACTTAAAATGTATTTTTTTATGCATATAGACAACTTAAAGAAACATTTTGATTTTTACAATAATTGAAAAAAACTTAATTTTATTGGATAATACTTCCTTTACATAAACATGAACAAGAAAGGTTCAATGGCAAACATGCACACACTGATAGTGAAATCTGTACATAAATAACGGGAAATGACAGCTCCTTTTGTTCAGTAACGAGGAAATAGACAAAGCAAAATTTTATATTCAGAAGTACAGGACGGCTGCACTCTATTAAGGAGAGTATGACCAGGAACAAGCATTGGGAGATTTTGGGGGAACAACCTCCTTCAGTTAGAGCATTGAAGATGGGTCGTGTCTGGGGATTCCAACATGACAATGACCTGAAGCACACAGCCAGGATAACCATGGAGCGGCTCCGTAAGAATCCCATCAGGGTTCTGGAGTGGCCTGGCCAGTCTCCAGACCTAATCCCGATTGAAAATCCTTGGAGGGAGCTCAAACTCCATGTTTCTCAGCAACAGCCAAGAAACCTGATTGATCTAGAGAAAATCTGTGTGGAGGAGTGGGCCAAAATCCCCACTGCAGTGTGTGCAAACCTGGTAAAAAAAATATATATATATATATAAGAAACGTCTGACCTGTGTAATTGCAAACAAAGCCTACCGTACCAAATTTTAACATTGATTTTCTCAAGTGTTCAAATATTTTGTTACAGCGGTAACATACAAATCAATTATAAAAAAAAAAAACATAAAATGTGATATCCAGATCTTTTGAAATGTGTCTCTGACCGTGGACATGCACCTATCTATCTATCTATCTATCTATCTATCTATCTATCTATCTATCTATCTATCTATCTATCTATCTATCTATCTATCTATCTA
>BSAI01000115.1:4024247-4188171 GCA_036245035.1 Adrianichthys oophorus | reverse complement strand
CTATCTATCTATCTATCTATCTATCTATCTATCTATCTATCTATCTACAATGTGTAGTTAGACATGATTAAATGTTATAATAAAACAGTCATATTCTCCACGATGGCTTCAGCGTGTGAACGCAGCAAACTGATTGGATCTGCGCATCACCATGGCAATGCGGTTACGTCAACGTCCCTTGCTGTAATTGGAGGAAACCCCGTGGCCCCGGTCTCTGCAGCGTTTCGGTCATCCAAACTATCAGAGACAACCCGCCTTCTGTCACCACGCTTAAAAACTATTGGCTTACACTGCAAATCCTTCATGTCAATCAATGCAAACCCGAGCCTATGATTGGACAGCCCTCGCAGATATGAATCCCCTCCTATTTTAACACGTTCAGCTGAATTTCGGGTTCTACTACCGTTCTCTGCCTTTCTGAACAATCTCTCAAATCGGATTAATTTCTGGAGCAATTTCGGACACCAGTAAGTCATAAACTACGAATATCTTATCGCTTTTCCTTTAAATGTGTGCCTACTGGATTAGTGCTCAACTTAGACGGCTTTGGCCTGATCAGTGATTTGTATGGAGCCCGCTAACATGACATTTTATGTTGAAAGGAGTGGTCGATGCAGCTAACGTCAGCTAGTTTTTGCTAACTTGCTAGTGAGCAGCACCAGACTGCTTTGTGGCGGGTTGCCTTGAAGAGTGGGGTGGAGAGCGGATCTGATGCCGAACTCCGTATAAGCCTCCGTAGATATTATCTTTGATGTGGCTTTTATAAACGTATTTTTCTCCTTCGAATGTCTCGCCTTAGTTAAAAGGTGAATTGTTCTCGATAGTAATGCGTTTTCACGGGTTTACTTTACCCATACGAGGGTATTTTTTATGCTATTAATTTTATTTATTTATTTTACTTTATTCCGCAGCTTCTGGTGATAAAACCTCGGCGATCCTCCGCTCATCCTCGAGTCTAACCGTTGCTGACATACCACCGGATTCATTTCTTCTCAGTTCCCCCTTAAATTAATAAACTATGGATAGAGCGGATCTCATTCAGAAGGCCAAGCTGGCCGAGCAGGCTGAACGCTACGACGACATGGCAGATTGTATGAGGGAGGTTACAGAGAAGGGAGGCGAGCTGTCAAACGAGGAAAGGAACCTGCTCTCCGTCGCCTACAAAAATGTGGTCGGGGCAAGGCGATCCGCATGGAGGGTGTTGTCCAGTATCGGTATGAAGACCGAGGGGAGTGAAAAAAAGCAGCAGATGGTCAAGGAGTACCGAGAGAAGGTGGAGAAGGAGCTGGAGGAGATCTGCAACTGTGTTTTGGTAAGAACACTTTATTAGAATTTTTAAAAATCATTTTATTGTGCTGCATATTTCTGCGTTTTAGTCATCAAGGAAATGCTTTTATTTGATTAGAGCTTGTCAACTGCTTTGGTATGTTTGTTTCCTGTGACGTTTCCTCTGCTGTATGAATATTCTGTGCAGCGCTTGAGAAGACAAGGGAGTATTATGTAGTCCTCCCTCAGTTCCTGCCTTTTGGGAATAAAGAACTAGAACAATGGGCTTGGAACTTTTTTTGCGATGTGAGCTGACAGGAGGTTATAGTCCCACATCATCAAGGTGTGTCTGAATGAGAATTAACTGGTTACTCACACACACCGTAGATGTGTGTTTAGTGCCTATTCAGTGTTGTAAGGCTGACAGAAGTTGATGTGGTTACCCAAGTGCAAAGACAGTACATGCGTGACTGTACTCTCCCTATAGCCCATTATATACTGCTCATCAGAAATGACACCCTCCCGCAGAGCTACTTATTGAAACCAGCGGAACTGAAAGCATTCTTAGGGGCAAGAAAGGCCTCTTTTTTTGGATTCCTACAACACATTCACTTTACACACATTAGTGCTTCCATCATGACTTAAGCTTGTGTTCAAGGCGGATCATTTAGCTGAGCCGGTTTCTTTTAGAAGGCATTGCAAAAGCAGGACAAGATATTTACCCCAATTAGGAACTGAAGGTTTGACATTGTGTTCTCCCTTTCCTGTAATTCTGGTCTCAGTATTGCCAGTATGTGTTGAGTGAGTTTTTTTTTTCTTTCTTTCTGCTGCAGAGGATATATGGTCCTCATGCTTAAACACACCCACCTCAATCTTACATGCTGGCTATGCGCGTTGAAAGGCGAACGCACAGAAACTGCAGTGCTTGATGAAACCATATGGACCCTCTATTTGAATTTGGGTGCAGTAGAGATACATATGTTTTTGGCAGTGATGAGAATCTTAAAGGTTATAGTGCTAGCTGCGCAGAACTGAAAGGAAATCATGAAATATACATTATTAACCAGCAGTTAATTGTTGCAGTATTGGTATTCTTAACAGGAAGTTGGTATCTGAGAGCGGTGGAGAGTACATAAGGGAGGAGAGAAGAATACAGTGAGCTGATTTAGCTTGATGCAATAACCTTTGTCCTGTGCAGGAAAATGTGGTGTCACTGCACTGATGTAACTGTTGCTTTTGCTTTAGGGCACTCCACTCGCTTATATGTTCATACCATGCAGTAGGCGTTCACATAAGTGTTTTAAAACGTACATTTAGACCAAATCCTAAATCTCTAAACATATAAAACCTTAAGATACTAAGATGCATTTGGTGTAACTATGTGACTAGATTCTTTTTTTCTAATATAAATGATTAATTCAATAAAAAAATGCATCTTTACACATGATGTTTTACTGTTGGATCAACAAGAAATCAGAGTCGACATGTTTCCAGACATTTTTATTGTAAGTGAAATGTTTAATCTGCTCTCTAAAGCGTTTAACTTGTGCATAAGTCACAGTTTCACTGACACCGATTATCCCCCTGTAATCTTCCTAGCATGTCTGCCTAAAGACCTGCATGCCTTGGCCTCGATTGCAATTACAGGAAGTCGCATTTAAAAAAAAGAAAAAAAAAAAGGTCTTCTCTTTAAGACAAAGTTGATAGTTTTGTTCTGTTTTGAGGAAAAGCTAAAATTTTATTTTTTTTTTTTTTTTTTTTTTTTTTTTTTAAATCTTTTCTTACAGTGCACTGTTTAGGCAGGGATGAAACCTTCCAGATGTAAAATATGTCAGTCAACCCTGCAAAAATGTGAGTGGTGTTATAAAAAGAAAAAAAAAACTAGAGTCCTTGTTCCTTTGCAAAGCATGTCTAGTGTGGTTTACTACAGTGCAAATGCTGGGAGACTATTTGACAAGACTGAAGTGAAACATAGTAAAGTGGTGTGAGCTTTTTAAAAAGAAAAAGATGAAGGAAGTTCTGTGTGAAAATAAACCAAAAAATGTGAGAAATTCTCTGACATTCCTACAAATGCATTCCATCCTGGTTTTAAAAGTGCTTTAGTTATTCTAGATATGCATCAAATTGTACTCTGGTTCAATCAGGAGTACACTGTCTCAAAGCCACACTGATAAACCTGATAAATGATCTTAATGTTTGATTCCTATAATTGTCTTTTATATTTTGTTTATTTTGATTACACATAAGGGGAAATGACAACTGAAACAGTTTTGTTCAATCGTTGACTGACTAGACAGAAAAAGGTTCAAATCTGAAAACGTTACCACAATGGCAGTCGACAGTGCTGACAGGTTGAGTGCTGCTGCTTGCAGAGAGTAATCTGGGGCAGAAGATGGTAGCAGACACACCAGAGGCCTGTCCCTGTTAAAGACAATTTAGAGCAAACTAAAACCTGTCTTCTGATTCTGTGTCAAGCCTATGTAGAGATTCTATAGATGGGACTCATGAAGACATTCAGTTTTTAGTTTTAGTTCATTGTTTTAAACTTTTATTTAACCAGATACATTAATTGATAACTCGACAGTCATTTTTAATAATGATCTGGACCTATAAAGTAGGTTTTTGGGATTTATTCTTCAAATATTTCCAAACTAAAATGGGCTTAATGAGGGTCCTGGCTGTTATGCAGGAACACAAACTGGCTTGTAGTAGCTAGTTATAATTGGTGGGATTTAATTTTTTATGTGAACCAGCGCCTAATGTCACTGTAGCAACATAGCAGTTGAGATGAAGTTGCAGTGCCAGTATTATCTGTGTTGTTTGAACCTAAATCTATTTATTTATTTATTTATTTTGAGACCACAGAAGCACAGCACGCAAAAGTTACTACAACGCAGCCGCTAATTTTATATCTGCTCAAAAGTGAATGAAACTAGATGGCGCTACAAAGCAAAGGCGGTCATTTCCCTGTGTCATAAGTTGAAGAGATTGCATAACCCGGAGTGTGATCGACTTAGCTCAAACTCCCAGTTGTCTGAACTTTCTGACTTTCACTTGCCTGAAAGGACTGTTGGCCTTTCTTTTTTTTCTCTCAAAACAAAAGATCTTTGACTGAAGCCAGACATTTCTGCCGACAGGAATGCTGTGCATAAAGCTTTTTTTTTTTTTTTTTTTTTTCCCCCAAAACAAAATATTTGTGCAGGAAATTGTATTGCAATTAACAAATCTATCATCTTCAAATAGTTTTTAATAAAAGTTAGCTGATTTCAAAGCAAAGTTTCTAAATGGCACACTAAAGTTCAACAGCAGCGTGAGACAAAACCTCCCTTGAGGAACTCAGTTATGTATATTAAGCCTTTTGGGAGATGGCATTTGGAGAAAAGTGGACTTCAGTGTCGTTTCGGACATACCAGTCATTTTAAGTCAGTGTTTTTACTATGGCTCAGAGAGGCCACAGTTTAGAAAATGTCAAAACATTCAATTGATATCACAGATATACTCTTTAATAATATCCTAACCACCATGAAGAGCAAACAAGACACTTGTGACTCTTTCTTGCCTTGAGTCATGAATTAAGTGTTCCATCTTCTAATCAAATCTGGGCTCTTTGGTGGCACTACTGGCCTATTTGTGCTTTTGTTTTGTAACAATCAATTATTTGAGGAGTTTCGCTGTATGGAGGAAATCACTACATGGGCGGGGCTTGGCAATTAGCCGAATTACTGCTAAGGATTTGTGGATCTGTGAACATTGATCTTTGTGTTTCCACAGAAACTGCTGGACAACTATTTGATTGAGAATTCCACAAATCCAGAGAGCAAAGTCTTCTATCTAAAGATGAAGGGGGACTACTACAGATACCTCGCTGAGGTTGCTTCTGGAGACAACAAATCAAGTTAGTATACAACAGCATTGTGGTTTTGTCCTTTTTTTTTTACTTTTGTGAAAATGTAATTGTGTTCTGTTGCCCTCTGAATTATTATCTAAAGGCTAAGAGAATGTCTTTATGTCAACACATATGAAATAGTTAAGTTACAAAGTTGTTCCAGTTGAATAAGAGGGATCCAAAAGAAAATAAATTGGATCCAACATTTTGTTTTGTTTTGAGAAGGTTGGCATTTGAAATTAACAAAAAAGATGCCTAGTTAGCTTGGGAAAAGTCTAAAACTGTTGCAGAAAAAATCCTCACTAGTGCTTTGGTGATTCATATTCTAGCTAAAAATAATGTAGATGTTAGAATATAATCATTTTTTGAATATGTAAAGCAAACCATTTAAAGACCTACTCAGGTGAAAGTTGTTTTTTTAGTATGTTCTTGTAGCATTTTTCTCATGATGAAAGACAGGTATTAAGAAAATTAAAGAGTAACTCAACAGGACAGTTGGAAGCTGACTCAAATCTCAGCTCAGGTTTGAAAAATGCAACCAAGATAGCGGGCGGGACCATGGCAGGCGGGCTGAGTTGTGGTTTTGAGCTATGATTGATACTAACAGTGAGGTTAGCTTGAGGCCTTAAGGTGTACACTGGATCTTCAATAATGGAGAGTGATTCAGAGCAAAGTGATTCCAGTTTCACCAGTGCTAGCATCATAGCTAATAAAGGCTAATGTTTTAAGCAAATAATCCCAAGTGAAACGTTCATTACAAATCCCATCACCAGGGCGGAGTTAACTGGATTCAATGCCAATTGCACTCAATCACTGTTGCCTAACTTCCAAGTCCACTAAAAAGTTGTGCAAGTCTTGACGATCAAAGGCAATACACCCACAGCCCATGCTAAAGCTAACATGACGACGACCAATAACAAAAGTCAACTGTACTACTTCGTTTCTACCTCTAGGTGGCAGCACACAGACGGCAAGGAGCACTAGTCAGCACTTTTAAAGTACCATTTATACAGGGTCAACAGCTGAAAAGTTTATTTACTGTTAAGTTATCCTTTAAGCGTAAACATTTTATTTCTGATTATTTGTTTATTCAAATTGTTGTGAATCAGGAGCAGACGAAAAAAAATGCAGTTTAAAAAAGGTCATATTTGTGACGTAGAAAATATCCTGGGCGGGCCTCAAGCTTCCTGCTTCGAGCTCTCAGCCACAGAGAGAGGAAGGGGGGGCAGGATTGCTCCGTGCCAACGGTCCCGCCCACAGCTCAGAGGAAAATCTCTAATGAACTACCACTCTGCAGAAACTATGTTCTAGAAAACGACCGGTTTTTAAAATGTTGCCTAAAAAACAGTACAATCATAATTAAAAAAAACACCGGGTAACTCTTTTAAATAGATCAAAAGATGATCTGACTTGGAATTTAACAAATCTCAGACTTTAAATTAGTTTTCAAATCAACTTTGGCAATATTATTAGGCTTTGTTTGAATGATATTGTGTTTCTTCAGAGACCATCGAGAGCTCCCAGCAAGCATACCAGTCTGCATTTGACATCAGCACCACTGAGATGGATCCGACACATCCCATTCGCCTGGGCTTGGCACTTAACTTCTCCGTCTTCTACTATGAGATCCTCAACTCTCCAGATAAAGCCTGTGAACTGGCCAAAAAGGTCTGCAAAGCGTCTTCTAACAGTCGTTCAGTTGTGACCTGGCAGTAACGGGCGGTTTTCACTCCTGCTTCCAGGCATTCGACGATGCCATCGCAGAGCTCGACCAGCTACATGAGGAGTCCTATAAAGACAGCACCCTCATCATGCAGCTCCTCAGAGACAATCTCACAGTAAGTCCTTTGTTTCTCGTGGCAGCATTGGAGGAGAAGACATGCATCCAACATGGAAAGATTCTTCAAAATAATGGCATGGTTAGAACTTGAAGTGCACACCTGTTTCAGCCGTCATTAAAAGTGATATAAAGGCTTATTTGTTGGCTGGATTTGAAGAGTCCTTGAAATTTCAATGACCCTACCCAGAATGCTTTAGACTGATCACACTTTAAACTCATAATTTAGATTAGCCTTCTAATTTGGACCCAACCAGTATCTTTATTTTGTATAATTTGGTAGTTTTTATTTACCATTTGGTTAAATGTTCCTACATAAATATGAAGTAATGATATAAAGTTTATGAGGAAACACATAAAAGTGTGATTTACCACAGTTTTTGGTTTTATGAATTTTAAAAAGTACTTGTCTTCATAATATTGTGTATATTTTTTTTTAAATACGTTGGACCAAAGTTGGAGGTATCATCCTTGTTTTTCTTCAGATATCTGTACAATTTTTTAAATGTGGAAAAGCTGTCTATCTTTGCAAAAATAAATGCGTTGTCTACAGTGTGTTTCAGATTACGGCATGTCTTTTTCTCCACAGTTATGGACATCAGATAACGCAACCGAGGAGGGCGATGCTGGAGAAGGAGAAGGTGGCGAGACCGAGAACTAAAGCATGATGGCCCTTCCATTGGGATTATCTCCAAAAACAACAGGAAAAAAAACGAAAAAAAAAAACTTTTTACATATTATTCATTCCTTAATGATCCACTCAAACATTCTGCCAGGTAATCCCAGATTAACAAAACGATTAAATTTACACCTCAGATTTGGACAAAAGAACCCTCCATCCCTTCTTTCCTTCAGTTAAATGTTTTTTTTTCCCCCCTTTCTATTTGAGCTTTACAGAAATATTTGATACCCCAACAAGAGTCTACTTTAGAAAGGAGAGAAACTGGAATTAACTGAAAATTTTTAGTTCTCCATTATGAGTTAAGTTCTATAATAAGAAATACAAAGTTTCCCTTGTTATCCTTTTTAGAGTGTCTCTAAGCAAAAAAAAAAGTGTGGTACTGTGAAAGCAACTGAGATTAAAATTCAATCAAATGTAAACGTCCTACTGCAGGGAAAGTCGGTGTACCATTCACGTTGGCAGCAAATCTGCAAACAGCCCGATCCTTTTGTCGAATTCTCACTTTCCGTTTGGGTTAGCATGCCGTTTAATTTCATCAACGCATGTCTGTTCGAAGGGAACTTCCGGGTCTAGTTTGACCAAACGCAGGGATCCTTGAGGAATGTGTCATGGTTCTGAGGTATTACACTGGAATGGGAACAATTGCTGTAACTCACAAATCCTTGTGTCAGTTTTTAGTCATTTTGAATGCAGGTTTGTGCACACTCTGCCATGAAGTGGTTTGTTAGTCTGTGGTTGTCACTAGAGATTTGGAACGCCATTGTTTTGCAATTCATTCATTCAGTCGTAGTCCCTAAAACGCCTCGTGGAATTGTTGAACCTGATATATCAGATGTGAACATAAATAAAACATTTTATAAACCAATTTTTGTGTTTTCTGGTTATTTTGCTAAGGTGTTAGATTTATGGAAAACATTTTAAGAAGTAAAGATGACTGATTCTGGATTTTCTTTCTTTCCCTGAGATTAGATTTAAAGATGTTTACTTTTATTTTAAACATCAGTTGAATTAGTATCACAAGTAATACATCATCATTGTATTCACGACGAAATGATGATGTTCCCTAAGTGTTCAGAATAATAGATGAACCCTGGATGCCTCAATTTATTTCTAAATATGAAAATATATATATATATATATTCAAGTAGATGCAAAATTAAGATAATTTGGGAACCAAAGTAGTTTGATTCATATTTACACTAATTTGTGTCAAGGGAATAAAAAAACAGGATTAGAAATAAGAATTTTAAATATAAAAGCTCTTTAATTGTATCTGAAATATGTACATCCAGTGTCACCAAATAATAGACTCTGCTGGAGACCATACTCTAGCACTTGTGAATGATAAATAATCCATAATTCCATTTATATAAACACTGCATGGATTATTGAATAAATTTAGTTCGATTACAAAACTAAGAGGATGCAGACACATCAGAAGTTATAATCTCAGACATATGTAGCATAACATGGTAAAAGTGTTTCCATTGTTTACAGTTTTAATGTCAGTTTCCTGCATTCTTGACAAATCCCTCTCATGAACCCAAATCTAATGGTGAATTGTTTTGACATTTTTGAATCTAAGGATTTCAAAATAAATGTCTAATTACTCGTATAAGTCTGTGCAACCCTCTGGTAACCTGCATTCATCTGTCACATGTGCTCAGGGTGAGTCTGCTCTCATCAGCAAAAAGCACAGGGTACCAGTAGCAGATACCTTTCTGTTTTCTGTGTAAGATGCTGATCAAGCTCCAGTGTGCTCTGATTACAAAGTCTTAGTTTTTTCTTTGGACAAGTCAAGCTTTCAGCTTTGTTTCTCTAAAAAAAAAAAAAAATCAAATTTATTTAAAAAACACATTTTCAAATGCTTGCAGTCACATCAGAGGCCTGTTGGAGGTCAAAGTTGCAGCAGGACTGATCTTCCTCTTCTGCACAGGAGCAAAGAGGAAGAACGGATAGTGGTTCTGCTGATGGGTGAGGAGTTTCTTCTGCTCTGTCCAGCCTGGAGAGGAGTTCTGCCTATCTCATGAAACCTTGTTCATGATTTTCAAAATGTAGAAGACACTAAACCATTCTGGTAACAAATTAAGGGGATTTGAACACTGTCTGCAGCGTTTGGAGTCTAAGCGTTGTTTCAGGCTGACCAGTAAAAGTAATTTATTACTGTAATATATGGTCTTTTTTATTGTAGAACTGGTTTAAGGCATTACTTATGACTTATTACATACGTTACTGGCTTAGTGATTTGTTTATTACACTGGACGTCCTGTTCAAAATATCATTAAACCAATACAACCTTCAGGCATTAACAGAACCAAAACAAAATATGTTTTCTTCTCAAGATCAGTCATTGTGAGTTTTTCTTTAATCTACATTTCTGAGCCAAATTTTCAGTCAGTACCTGCCTGTTTTGTTTGCGTATGCTGGGTGAATTTGTTTCAGCCTGTTGGAGATAGTTTTTTTTTTTTTTGTTTTTTTTTGCTATTTTTGTCACAAGGGCTGCACGGTGGCGCAGTGGTTAGCGCTCCTGCCTCACAGCAAGAAGGTTTCCGGTTCAAGTCCTGGCTGGGGGACCTTTCTGTGTGGAGTTTGCATGTTCTCTCTGTGCATGCGTGGGTTTTCTCCGGGTACTCCGGCTTCCTCCCACCGTCCAAAAACATGCTTCATAGGTTAATTGGTTACTCTAAATTGTCCGTAGGTGTGAATGTGAGTGTGCATGGGTGTGTGATTGTGGCCCCTGCGACGGACTGGCGACCAGTCCAGGGGTGTCCCCTGCCTTCACCCATGAGTAGCCGGGTTAGGCTCCGGCAACCCCGTGACCCCCAAAGGGATAAAGCGGATTGGAAAATAAATGAATGAATGAATGAATGCATTTTTGTCACATTTATTTTTATTTAAAAAAAGTATTAAATATTAATACAAGAAAAACTCCTCAGAATAAAACCCAAACAGGTGAAAAGTAATTAAAATTAAAAAATCTGATGTTCCTTTTGTAAAGTATATGTAGTATATTTCCCTTTTGTTACACTGAACACATTTTTAGAGCTCATAGATTAGATTACAAGAGATTAGAGATTTATTACAGATGAAAATATCAATAATGAAAAGTAGCCTATAACCTTATAACCTTAATTTAAGTAATCAGATTACTACAATAATCAAATCTGACAAATTAACTAATACTTTGGATGTCTGACAAGCCAATTTGCAAATTATTTACCAGATTCGTTTTTGTTTGTTTGTTTTTTAGGTTAAACGTCAATATTTTGACTTTTTGCTAATTAAAAAAAATACTCATCTGGTCTTATAACAATAAAATCAACTTTGAATACAATCTCAAAGTTGCCCTACAGAATGAACAGATTAGGCCTCATACTTGTGCAATCATGTGACTTGGATTTTCTGTGTTGGTTTTTTCAAAATAAACTAGATAAACGAGTGCACTTGCAGAAAGAAAGCTGATCACTGGGAAGAAATCTAGAAATGTCAATCATATTTTTCTAAAATAAGACAACAGTCATTTGCAGACACCAAGTTTTCCTGGTGATGTGATTACTTAGAACACAATAACTAAAGAAAGTACACAATTATTCGATTTTCGGTGTGCACGAATGGACCAGTACAGGTAAACGTAGCAGCCACAGACATCAGAAGGTCCTTTTGAGGGTGCCGTATTTTTAACATATCCCGGAAATTATTTTGCTGTGAAGATCTTATGCAAATAGACAAAAAAAAAAAAAAAAAATTAATTAAATTAAAATATCACGGGAAATGAAAATTCAAATTTACAAAGAAATGTAAACACTTTTTTTAAACGAAAAATATATTTTAAAAGCGTAAATAGGTTTGTAATTACGTTTTTTTTTTTTTCTGTCAACGGCGGATGTTTCCCAGTTGCGGTCACTTCCGGGTTGCTAACCGAGTTGACAAACCGACACATTTTCGACAATGACGAGGCTAATATAGCTGAAATAAAATCTTTAAAATGCGTAGTCTAGTTTTAATGGTCGTTTTCGCTCCTTGCTGGATAAACGGGGCAATAAAACCAAGAACTCACACGGAGGAGAAGGAAAAACAGAGTCCCGAGTTTAGTAAGTAGCTAGGCAGAAAAATGAAGCTAGCTTAACTGTTACTCGGTGGATACATTTAGTTTAGGCTGAAAATATATGAGATGAATGCGGGATAAAAACCACATTTTCAGCTACGTTGTATCCGGGGTCTCATTGGTCTTCATTCATTCCAGACTCTCTGAATTCCATCCTATCCGACTACGAGGTGCTGCCTTTGTCAGGCTTACAGCTGCACTCTGTGAGGAAAAGGGATGTCCACACCCATTCCCACCTGGAGCGCCTGGTGAAGTTTAGAGCCCTGAACAGGTACACTCATGCCATCTGAAATCTACGTATAGTTTCTGGCTAATCTATGTTACTCTTCAGAGTCAAGTAACAAAATCGGAATAGTTTCAAGCAGCCATAATTTTGTCACTTTACCTAGCAGCCTAAATTAAACCAGCTTATTTTTAGTAAACATATTAGATTTTTGGGATGTGAAGGTAAACCTATGTGTGATTATGAATCACACCATTGGTTGTTGTTGTTGTTTTTCTTTCTTTTTTTTTCTAATAGCAATTTAGTACACACTTCATCAAAGCTCAATTGAGTGATGTACTAAGTTTAAAAAGCACACACACACATATATATATATTTAGAGAGAGAGAGAGAGACTTTTTGTTGTATAACATCACCTCTAATATTGTAGAACGTAAACTGTGTAAATGTATAATTTATTATAAGGGGACAAATATGTTTTGACAGCTCATTCTTTGTTCTTAGATGAACTAAGCTTGTTCAGGTACCTTCAACGTTTTAACCTGGAAACTTAAAGCCAACCTTTTTAAGCATTAAAGGGTTTTTAGACATTTGTGGTGATGTATTATGTTCCTTTCTGAAGTGTCTGAGAGAATTAATCACATTCTCTCGCTAGTTTATAAGCCCACTCTGATTTTTTTTTTAAATGTGTTTTTCCACATTTTTTTTTATTAGAAGACAAAGATATTTTAAAAAAATGTTATCAAAAGATGATTGGAATGTAATCCACAGCCTAAAGACTATTTGCCATTCCCAATTTGCAATCACAAGATTTTTTCTTTTTTATTCTTTTTCAACTTCAGGGACTTCCAGCTGTATCTTACCACAAACACAGACCTGTTTACAGAAAAGTTTAAGGCTGTGATTGTCGACAAATATGGAAATGAGAAGAACGTTGATGTTCCGCTTCAGAACTTTTTTACTGGACATGTCGTAGGTGAGTCGAAATAATTAAACTATCTTGCCATTCTGCCTCCTTTTTCTCCAGGTTAGCAGGTGCTAAACACAATCTATAAACTGATTAAGCTTGTGTTGATCAAATGCATTGTACAGGAGAGGAGAATTCTCGTGTGCAGGCACACATAGATGGAGAGGAGTTTTCTGCTCACATTCTGACAAATGAAGCTGAATACAACATAGAGGTAAAAATCGGTCCTGTCGCTGTCATTCATTTTAAGACAAAATAAATAATTAACTATGTAAGATTTGTGTGAGGCAGTAATGCTTGTATGTTGTTGGTGAATTTTAATCAAAATGTTTTTTAAAAACACCCAAATAAAAAAATGTAAAACTTTCCTTTTAGCTGTACTTTTAACTCAAACTGCTTTTCTTTGGAGTCTGTATTGTTGGCTTTTTTGGGTACATTTTTGACATCAACTGAATGTTGTTTGTGTTTTTTTTAAACTGTTTGCTTTTTTGTTTATATTTCATACAGCTTCTCTCTTGCTTTTCTCCTTCCAGCCCCTCTGGAGGTTCACAGATTCTTCAAATGATGACAGATTGCTGTTTTATCGCTCAGAAGACATTAAGAACCTGAGCCGCATTGCTTCTCCAAAGGTTTGTGGTTATGTCCATGCAGAGGCCAAGGACCTTCTACCTCAGAGCACCAGGCACAGCTGGGGAGATCAGGATGAGTCAGACTTTGAAAATGGTGAGATCTTTTCTGTTCTCTCTTTATTGGGGATGATGAATGTTTTATGTGCAGAATGCAGCTTATAGGTTCTGGAGGAAGTAAGGAAAAAGGCTAAGAAATTGTAAGACATCAATTAAATGTTTCAAAGGTGTGAGATGAGTCTCAGATACTGCTTGAACATTTTACTGTATAAAAGAGCGCATGATGTGCATTCATACTATGAAAAAGTTAGCTTATTTAAAAACAGAAATTCTTTGATTTGTGCTGCAATGAAAACACATTAATGGTTGTTTGTTTGAAGCCTCCACTGGGGAGTTGCAGGGAGGTGAGGGTTCATATGGAGGAGGCATTAAAATTCATAGAAGCTCTGCTTTGATTCTTAGTTGTTACGAGTCCTGTGGTGCTGATTTGTTTAGGTCGGAGCCACGCTCTCCCACTCTTCTGAATTATGCAACACGGAGTACAGAGTGTGACGTGAAGCTCACAATGCTGTCTTCCTGTTTTCTGTTTCACTGACATGTCTGAACAAACCAGCTCCATGCGTCACATGACAACACTTCTTTAAATACTGTGGAGGAAACCTGAATCAATATGACAGAAATTCATTCATTTAATTAATTTAATCATATCTGAAATATTTAGAAAACACTTGAATAGCATTTGTTTATTGCTCCAATACATACATTTAAAACTTAAATTTTTATTGGCCAATAACTGGCTCACGAGAAAACAGCTAGCTTTTTGATTAAGTCAAATGTACCAAAATGTATCTTAGTTGTAGTTATTTCAGGAGAACTATATTCTGTGTGGATTGTGGATTGTGCAACAGACTTGCGACCTGCCCGGGGTGTCACCCGCCGTCACCCAAAAGGAACTGGGACAGGCTCTAGTGACCCCAAAAAGGGATCCTGTGTGGTCAGCAGATCGATGGATGAGTGGAATTATGGAATTGTGTTTGTTTTTTAGGAAATTAGCTGACAGTTTTGATTGTTTTTGATCCACTGGTGAGCATCCGGGGCTCAGGTATTGAGCTTGTGTACAGCTTCAAGTACCTGGGCGGGTGTTCATCGTACTTATGAACTGGACTGGACTGAAAACACTGATCACCTTTACAAGAAGGGCCAAGGTCGCCTCTACCTTCTCAGGATAATGAGGTCCTTTGGAATGTGCAGGTCTTTCCTTGACTCTGTGGTAGCTTCTGCTATTCATCACACTTTGATCTTCTGGGGAGCAGAGAGCACAAATAGGGACAGAAAGAGACAGAACAAGCTGGTCAGGAGGGCCGGTTCTGCCCCGAGCTCTCCACTGGACTCTGTTGAGGAGGTGGATGAGAGGAGGATGTTGGCAAAACTGAAATCCATCCTGAACAACACCTCTCATCTACTACATCGGCTGAGCATCTCCTTCAGAAGCAGAATGTTACACTCTCCATGTAAGAAGGAGTGGGTACTGCAGGGCTTTTATTCTGACCGCCGTTAGACTCTATAGTCTGACTACAGATGAAACTAACAATTTTTATTGCTGACAATACATTTGCTGCACTACTGTTTTTCTGGGGCTCGTATTTTTGTCTATGTATGTACAATTTAAACAATCATAGATTTTTTTTAGAATTGGAATATTTGCACATTTTAAATTTCTAATCTTTGCACCTGATGTTTGATCCCCGGAGATGTTGTGACAACAGGGTTTCCCCACTGTTTCATCTTATATGTCATAATAGACCTTGTGGCTTTTAGGCTCTATGCCTCAAAGGCCAGTGTCCCACATGTTTTCTAACTAATATGCCATTGTAGCTTCTTATTGGCAAAACACACTTGATCCAGGCAATCAGCAGCAGATAAAGTGGTGTTTCTGAAAAACCAGCAGGTCCTTGAGACCTAGAGTCCTGGTTGAGATTAACTGTTTGCTTGAATCATGAAAGAGACCTCAAGATACGATATCAAAGATAAGATAGCTACGATACTTTCGAAATATTCTCATGAATTTACGTTTTATGTAAGCTTACTTATAGACCACTTTAGACGAATGAATCATATGGTGTCCTAACTGCTCCCGCTCTTTCTTTTTAACACCTCCAGAACACCGTCACAGAGAAAAGAGACAAGCCCACGACCATAAAAAGAACACCTGCCCTTTGTTGCTTGTGGCGGACTACCGCTTCTTTGAACAGATGGGGCGGGGCCAAGAAAGCGTGACTCTCAACTACCTGGTCTGATTTTAAAAACCTTTAACCAATTCGAACAGATTTTTATGTTATAAATTTATGATTGATGTCATCAGATGGTTTGCATACTGAAACGTTTGTGATCACTTTGGTCTACCTTTCACAATTCAGATTGAGCTGATTGATCGAGTGGACGACATTTATAGGAATACCACCTGGGATGAAGAATACAAAGGCTACGGAGTCCAGATTCACCAGGTGAGCTGCTAGAAGCAGACATGTTATTCTCCAGCAGCCTTATGGAGATTCATTACAAGACTGCAGTAATCTGAGCTGCATGGAGAAGAGCATGTGAATAACAACGGGTTTGAGGATTGCATTTGTGAGGACAGACTGAGGGCCTTTGTATGTTTCACATGGGGGTAACTGAATTTGCTCCGAGGGCATTATGGATGAATGCAGACACTGTAATAGAGCAAGCTCTTGTTGTTCCTCATAGAAAAAGATATTCACATATGTTGCTGCTTTGAGTTATCTTCAAATATTCCTCACTTTACATGTTAAGACTACTATACATCATATACTAAAAATTGTCTCCCAACACTTTGAAAATGGTGTTTTTAACATGTTCTTGTGTCATTTTTCTGATCATGGATGGACATGTATTAAGAAAATTAAGTTCAAAATTGCATTTCTGAGTTTTGCTTAATTCAAATTAATGTGAATCTGCAGCAATGCTGTTTGAAAAAGAGCTTATTTGTAAAGTAGAAAATACGCTTGGTGGCCCAAAAGCTCCCTGCTCTGAGCTCTCAGCTCCGGGGAGGGGCGGGGGTTACTCTGCACCAACAATCCGGTCCACAACTCAGAGGCAAATTCCCAATGAACTACTGCAGCAACTATGTCCTAGAAAGCGACACAGGTTTTTTGGCTAAAAACGGCATCATCATAATTAAAGAACCCCTGGCAACGCTTTTAAAACAGATCAAAATATTTTCATAGTGTGTCTTTAACTGTTTTAATTTATGATAATTGTTGCTAAACAGCATCTTTGGTTACTGTTCTTAGATAATCATCAATAAGGAGCCAACAAAGCCTCCAACTGGCAGATCAAGCCGTGGATGGGTCCATTACAACATGAAGGGCAGTTCTGTTGATGGGAAGGATGTCTGGGATGTGAAGCGACTTCTGGAGGTAGGATTTCAGCCAGCAATCACAGATTCTACATTCTATTTGACAAAATGTATTGAATGTTGGACTTACTCATGAAATTCACGCAGTTCACAAATCTCATGTGTCAGTTATTCACGTATAGATCCCTTTTTTTTTGGTCACTTAGCAATTTAGCGCAGACATAGCCGAAAATGCCTCTGCTGTGTGTCTGGCGCATCTATTCACCTACCAGGATTTTGATGAAGGGACCCTGGGATTGGCGTACGTCGCTCCGTCTAAAGCTCAAGCTTTAGGGGGTCTCTGCTCAAGACGTAAGACGTAACTTAGCAAAAAAATGTTTGTTTAGTTTTGAAGGATTTCCTTGGTTTAATTTAACTCTTGTTGTGATCGATAATTTGTACAATTTAATTGTCTTGCAATCTTTTTTTGAAAAAGGAGTAGTTCTGGGCAATCTTTAGCTCTTAAAATATTTTATTAAAAAGATTGGCTTTAGTAGTTTTGAATTGAATATAGCTTATATAAATAAACGTTTTGTATATTTTTATTTTAGTTAATACTCTTGTGTGTACTTTTGTTGTGGCTTATAATGGTGATCAAAAACATGGAAACGGTCTCCTAAAAACACCAATTAGCATTGTGAAATGTTGAAATACATTTAAGCCTCATCTTTAAAGTGACAAGATAATAATAACATGGTTTTAAATTGATTAAGCAAATCTGAAATAAAAAACATGTTTAAGAATTCACTGAGTGGGAGGAAAAGGAAGTTCTACACTTAACAAAATAAGTCACTTGTGTTTTTTGTGTCATGTTTTAGCCTATTACCCATCTGTTTCATCCAAGAAGCCCAGTTATCTCAACACTGGCCTGACCAGTACCAAGAACTATGGCAAAACCATCCTCACAAAGGTCTGTTTTATCCTGTTTTAGGGATCATGCTGACCAGAGCTCACTCCTGTACACTAAATATCACTGTATAGTGCAGTTTACAAATAGATGTGACTTTTTTATTTTATTTTAAAACCTCAAGTGTGTTTAGTTGTGAAGATGAAGATGCACTAACTTATGTAGAACAAAATAAATGGTTGGGTTTTGCTTCTGTTTCACACTAAATAGTTTTCTTGTGATGAACCCCTCATGGGGGTCGGGTTTATGTCTTTACAGGAGGCAGATTTAGTCACCACTCATGAACTTGGTCATAACTTCGGAGCTGAACATGACCCCGATAACATCCCTTACTGTGCTCCCAGTGACAACGAGGGGGGGAAGTTTGTGATGTACCCCATCGCTGTGAGCGGAGACCATGTCAACAACAAGGTAGCAGTCCAGAAAATGTTACTTTAAAAGCTTAAATTCTGAGGTTTTTAGGTTTTGTTTTCCGGAAAATTACTCTTTTGTAAACTTTAATGCAGAAAAATGCAGACATGATTGACAGCTCATGCACAATCGATTTCCTGCAGTATCTCAAAAGGAGTATATATACTGATATTTTTCTGCAAACAAGTATTTAAAGCTCATCAAAAGGATCCAGAAACATTTACAATGTTCTCCTTTTTTACTGACAAAAACCCCACATTTGTATCACTGATATCCATTTAGATTATTTACTTTTAATCTCTTGTCTCATGTCAAGAATATTTGGAGTCTTGGCAGTCTGTGCACACTTCTGCTTTGCTCTATTTTGGAGAATTCTGGTCTCCAAAGAGCCATAATCAATACTTATATCTGGATTTGCTCTGTGAAAGTCTTATAAAGTTAGCAATTCCAAAGGTTTATGTTTCTTTACATAAAAATGTTATTTTTTTAATGCTTTTTTTGGTTTGTTTTAGCTTAATTTTGGTGCGTTCGTTTTTTACTCTTACCATTCTGCAGCGCTTCTCCAACTGCAGCAAGATCTCAGTTGGGAAGACCTTGCGCTCTAAGGCCCCCTCATGCTTCAAAGTGAGGAACAGTAAAGTCTGTGGAAACTCCAGAGTGGAGGAAGGGGAGCAGTGCGATCCCGGGCTGCTTCATCTCAACGATGACCCCTGCTGCACTTCAGACTGCCAGTTCAAAACCACCGCCAAATGCAGGTCAGCCGCTCAAAGGAGCGATGGCACGCATCCAAGTCTTAAGCGTGGCTCAAAAGGCTGATATGCTGATGTTTCCACAGTGACAGAAACAGTCCATGCTGTAAGAACTGTCAGTTTCAGCAGCAGGGGACAAGATGCCAGGAGCGCATTAATGCCACCTGTAAGGGCGTATCTTCCTGCACAGGTGACTGACTCCTGCTCGTCCACATTTTTTAACACTCCCTTAAACTCGATGATATTATTTTCTGATACTGTATGCGGTTGTTAAACCTAAAGTTTCTCGTCACCTGACAGGAAGCAGCAGCGAGTGCCCTCCCCCTGAAAACGCTCCAGACAACACGGTGTGCGTTGACAGCGGTCGATGTCACAATGGAGAATGTCAGCCATTTTGCGAGGCCGTACAGGGCCTCCAATCTTGTGCTTGCAATGGTAATAAGCATTTGGTCTGGAGAAAATGGAAAAAAATATAAGACAAGCTAAAAAAACGTTTCTAAAAAGGCCAATTTGGAGCTTTTTAATTTAAAACAAATTGATAATTGTTGGCTGTAAATGTAAGTTATGTTGTGAAATGAAATGCTTCAGTTAGTTTTGTTGCATCTCGTTTTGGAATTTTACAATTGGGTGTTTTTTTTTTTTTGCAGAGACAGACAACTCCTGCAAAGTGTGCTGCAAGAGCACAGATGGCTCCTGCTCTCCTTTCACCCAGGCTGATGGCAGTTTTCTTTACCTGCGGAAGGGCAAACCCTGCACTGTGGGCTTCTGCGATGGAAGTGTAAGTCTGCAAACCTCAACACCTCCACCAGTAAGACCTCTGCAAATGTTCTCTTGATTGTGTTCTTCTCTTTTTAAACAGGGGAAGTGTATGAAACAAGTTCAAGATGTGATTGAGAGACTGTGGGATTTCATCGACAAGCTGGATATAAACACGTTTGGTAGGTGGCTTAGGCCGATGACATCGATCACATTCCTTTTTGTCTGAAGGATCCTTCCTAACTTTAACTCTTCAATCAGGAAAGTTCTTGGCTGATAACATAGTGGGTTCCGTCGTGGTGTTTTCCCTCGTCTTCTGGATTCCTCTCAGTATTCTTGTTCATTGTGTGGTAAGAAAACTAAACATCGCCCCTTTTTTTTATTACGTGTTCCTGGGATTATTTTCTTGTTCTCATCTGTATTTCTTCTGTAGGACAAACGTCTTGACCAGGAGTATGAGAGCAAAATGATCCCTTATCGTCCTGCAAGTGTGAGTTCTTCATTTTTGAAACCATTCTTCTAGTCTTGCTGCCACACTAACATAACTAATCGTTGCTTATTGAAACTCTCACCTTTTAACAATGAAGGGAATAGCATGACATTGCAGGAATTAGCTATGTCCCAAATTTTATTGTTAATAAAAAAAGTTTTTGTTGGAGTTTGTAGAAAAAAGGGAATAAGCATTTCCTGTTGACTTGCGTTTTGTTTAAATCTTGTTTGTTTTTATTTGCTTTTCTAGTTTGCAGCTTTCAAATTTTTATCAATAACGGTGTTTAAAAACTGTAAAAAAAGCTAAAATATATCAAAATTAACAACGAATATTGGAATTATAGTTTGCTTTTTTTTCTTTCTTCTTGAATGTACATAGTTTTCAGAAATTAACCCAAAGTTCACACTTTTTTTTTAATGATCACCAGGACTTAAAACAGTTTTAATGCACTGAGTTCTACATTTATATGTTTTTTTTAAAATTTATTTTAAACTACAGGTGTGAATTACTGTTGGTTGTTTATAACTCATTGCAGTTTTCAAACACTTTAAACTTGAAAACTAAAAATAGTCGACTATAGCTTTTAATTTTACTCTCTAAAGAATTTAAAATAACAAACCCTCGGATTTTAGCTTAAAAGCTGAACTCGTGTTCCTTGTTTTTATGAATTATAATATTCAATACATTGATTTTGTTAAAACGTTTAAATAATTTAGCTCAAAAGGATGGGAAAGTAGAGAGTTGGTGGTCGCGTGGACCATCTTTGACCTCCACACTCCCACTGCTGGGTTTCTGAATGACCTGTCCACACCTCTTTGCCTCTGAACTGCAGCAGATGGTGGAGGTTTGTGGTAGGGCTCCAGCCTCAGGTGAGTCTTTGTGTGTGCCACGGCACGGCATGGTGTTGCACTGCGTTGCCATCGACTACATGGTGCATGGTCATCTGTGACACTCCTGCTCTGGCCGTACTTGCTGATCTTAGCTGCATTTTCCCTGCCTTCAATCTCACCTTCGTCAAACAGAGAAATGATGGTGAAACTCTTGAAAAATAATTTGAATGTGACTGGAAATGGGCTCTGCGCAGACGCAGAGTCGTATTGATCAGATATTACCTCACGAAGGCATGACTGTTTCAGGAGGATTGAAGCAGCAAGACGAAAAAGCACATGGTGTTGTCTGTTGTGCAACTGGATGGAGTGTTATTGCCATCATTTTAAGTTGGAATTTGCAGCAGATTTGTTATAGTTCATAATTTATAATTTTATGCATTGTAACCATTGACCGTATATGAGAAGTGGACGGAGGGACTCCTCGCATTCCAAACAGGAAGTACCTGCTGTCTCCAAGAAGCCAAAATCCAATAAAAAGAAAATGAACCGCTATTACTCAGTCATTCTATTTGTCAGAACAGCCATTCTTGTTCTGCTACATTTTTTTAAATGTTCTTGATAATTCTATTTTTTTCATATTGTTTTTGTAGTGCAAGTTATTTAAGTTATAAACTGACTAATCAGATTCCTCAGTAAAAGTATGTGGTCTCACGTCGACCGTGTTAAACATTTGATTGACAGATTCTCCTAAGCCCACTGAAAGCGGGCTCGGGAGGACATGTCAAACGTTTTGTACTTTCAAGGTGGGGGCCAGTGAACACCACATGCTTTTCCTGAAGCATTTGATTGGTCAGTTTATAACTTTAATAACTTAAAAAAATATCATGAAAAAATAACTTTTGCAAAGCAACAATGGTTGTTCTGACAAATAGAATGACTGAGTACTAGCTGTTTATTATTATGGGTTTTGACTTTCTGGGACCAGTGGACACTTCTTACTTGAAACAAGAGGAAGAAGCTACTCAGTCCAGTTCTCAGACAATGTCAGTGGGCCCGCCCAATGTATTTTCTCCATCACAATTAAGCTCATTTTTTTTTGTCTGCTCTTGATTCAAAACAATTTAAATAAAATACTCAAGTGTAATTTTAAGCCTAAATTTCTTTATATATGTCCTCCATTATCAGAAAAACTTGTTATAAATGTCAAAAACACATTTTTCAATAGAGTGGGTCTTTAAGACTTCATATAGCACACAACTATATAAATGAGGGATTTTATAAAGGAACTCGTCCCAGCTCAGGGTTTGATAGCTCTGATGTTTTCTCATTTTCTCTCTAGGGCCAAGAGACGGCGAGCAGCTTCGAGCAAATGCCTCTGCACATCGTCAAGCATCCCATGTCCTCCGCTGGTCGGACCGTGCAATCCTTCCAACAAGCTCCACAGCTGAGCCCCAGCAGCAGTATCCAGGACCCCAGCCCGAGCTACGCCGCCACCCCGGACTGCGCCGCAATGATGCGAATGGCCACCATCCAGGAGGACACCAGCGACTCCCACCTGGCAGAGGGGGCCGATTTCACAACCGCAGGAGCCTGCTCGTCGGCTACGAAGTCCTCCTTCGAGGATCTGACAGGACAGAACCCGACAACAAAGGAGCGGTGGCACCTCCAGAGGCAGGACTGCATTGACAGTAAAGAGACGGATTGCTGAGAGAAAAACAAGTGGCTGGTTTTCGTTTCCACCCTCATCTTTTGTGGGTCAGATTTTAATTTCCTTTTCTCAGCTTCTGGTAATCATTCAACACGACACAGTAACCTCTTGCTTTATTTGATTTATTTTATTTTTATTTTATTTTATTTATCTGTTTCCTTCAGTTCAAGACTTGAAATATCCAAGATGTGTTGTTTTTTTGGCAGAAAACCACGGCAAACATTTTTTAACATTACATTTTTTAAGGGTTGTTGCTGTTGATTACAGAAGTCCATGAATACTTTCTTCTCTAGTTTCTGCATTATTTCACTCCAATGTTAAGCAGAAAGTCACATGAAGTAATCACTTTTTATCCTATTTCCATTACTAAATTGGTAGTTTTAGTGCTGCCTTTGCGCAGTTTCCTGCTGTCTCACACTAACTTAATAAAAATATGCTTCTTATTGTAGGTCAAAAAAATCCCAGTCTGTATTCATGAGATGGATGTAGAAACATCAGAATTGTTGTGTGGGACTCCTGTTGGTTTTGTATTTGTAAATGTTTGAAGTCTTAATTAAATACACTTTTCAAATAAAAAAACAAAACAAAACATCTTTGTGATGAAAATGAACACATTTTAAAAAAAAAAAAAGATAATTCTGAAAAAAGACTATAGTGTAAAACAGTTTTCAATGCAAACAGCTCTCTACAGTTAGGTGTTACAGAGGAGGCTAGTTTCTGGACTGCTGGCATCAATGTCTCCCCAGTAAGGTAGGATCACAGGCAGGTGGACCACGCGGCTCTCCAGTAGATCCCAAAGATGCTGAGCCACAAACTGGTTTCCCTTGTCTGAGAGATGCAGTCCATCAGACAGATAGACGGTGTAATCCTGTTGAGCCAAAGACATTAGAAATGTTTATTAACTATAGAGAGATTATTATGGTGAATTGTTGTGCAGATAAGTGCCTATCAAAGTCGTACAAGCAAACCACAAATCTTGTTTTTCTAGTTATTTGGAGAAATATGTATTTTCCCCAAAAACAGGAACTAGCAAACTCAGTTTTAAATTAGAAAAGAACATTGTAGTAATCAACAGTGGATCCAGTTTATTTTTAATTGACAAAAACTCAAAGGTTTTGTTATCTCTACTTTACAGAGGACAGCCTCTTGTGGAAAAAACTCATAACACAATGCTGCTTTTAAATCAAAGTTTTCTCAATTCCCACTCTGATACTTTTTTTTATCTACTTTCAAAGCGTTCTCAGTAGTCTTAATTATGATTATGCAGTTTTTAGCCAAAATCAAGAAACCTGTGTCATTTTTTTGGACATAGTTTCTACAGAGAGGCAGGAGTTCATTAGAAAGTTGCCTCTAAGTTGTGGGACCATTGGAACGGAGTAAACCTGTGCTCATTTCCCATCATCCTTTTGTTCACACTCTCTCCTGCTAGCTTACAACTCTTCCCAACCTAACATTACTGGCGCAACAAAAATGGTGTGCAATATCGGAGCTATCCAGCCATACAGTTTTGAGTCAGATGTCAGCTCAGACGAGAACAACGAAGACGTGCGTGGATTTATTTGTCTACAAGTGGATGCATCAGAATGGGGCAGGTTGGGGCTTGCTGATTGTAGTTTGTACGTAAAAACTACAAGCTTTTTCAAAAGGCATTTTTTTGTCTGCTCCTGAGCTCAGGGTTGAAGTAAAGAAGCCGCAGGAAAACCTACAGAAATTGCTTACTTGTCCATCTTTTTGCATGAGTGTCCACAGATCCAGGACATCTGACCCACACTGAGCAGCTGCATGGACACAAGCCTGAGCGTACTGACCTGCCGCGGAGTTGAGACGATTGAGAGGACAACCTGAAAGAGACGTACCAAGAAGCACTTGTTAAGCTCCGCATGCCCAAAACTGGAGAGATATGGAAAAAAAAAAACCTTTTAAAATGCATTCTTGCTCCCAGGCTGCCTCATGAAGTGGTGGCGGAGTAATAAAAATAACTTTGTCAGACGAGACACCAACTGAGGTCAGAAGTTTGCTGATCTCCTTCAAGTTCTCCAAGTACTCAGACACAGGAACATGCTGCTGTGGGTTTTTGTCTGAACAAAGATGTGAAAAGTCAATTATTTGATAAATAAATACAACTGCTAACATATTCTATTTTCAAATACTTTTTTCAAGCTTTATTCCTAAAACTAAGCAAAAGGAAACACCGAGTGGACGTTTCAGCTTTCTCAGATGAGAGCGATACCTTGCAGTGCACAGTCATTGGCTCCAAAGAAGACAGTCACTGCTGCTATGTTGTCATCTGCTGAGTTTTGGCTGCTGATGAGCCGAGGAAGAACGATCCGGGCCCATCTAGAGTTGTACCCGGACAGTCCTCTGTTTACGACGTCACATTTCCTGACAGCGAGGTGAAAACCAGATTTAAGGCTCAGTCAAACTTACATTTTGTTTTTATTGGTGGAGCCACTTATTTGGA
Source organism: Adrianichthys oophorus (assembly GCA_036245035.1). Classification (NCBI taxonomy): domain Eukaryota; kingdom Metazoa; phylum Chordata; class Actinopteri; order Beloniformes; family Adrianichthyidae; genus Adrianichthys; species Adrianichthys oophorus. Next base: position 4,162,852 of record BSAI01000115.1, on the reverse strand, counting down.
AATTATTATTAAGAGGTGCATCAGAACTTTTAAATACAGTCCAGAGCTTATGAGGAAAGTTACATTTTAAACTGTATATAATTAAAGAGAGGATGAATGCGTTTGCTGCAGTTTAGGTTCACCTTTTCAACAGATGTACACAAGAAAAATGAAAGATTGGTAAAATATAGATTTGATTAAGAATCAGATTATGGCAATTATGTAAAAAAAAGATTTTAAAAAACATAATAGAAAGGGGATTACATAGTCCTTTCTTCCCAATCCCTGTCATGTAGTTAATCGTTATGTTCAAAGGATTCAATGTCATATACGAGTATGTGTGAATTGTATTAATTTGTAATTATAATGTCAAGAAGATAGCACTATTTTCTTTTATTTAATTTTAATCAATGAATGAATTAAAATTTTTAAAAGATTTGATATTTACATGTATTTTAAATTGTTTTTGGTCTTTTTTTTATTTTTACTCACTGGAATTGCTTGAAATTAACCAAATCAATCAAAAACTAAAAGATTACATGAAATCTTCCACAATACACATTTAAAGGGGGAAGTAACTGGAGCCAGATCAGTTCACTAAGTAACCACTAGGTGGCTTGATACACAACGAGGTTTGTCCGGTTTTTAATACCTTCAAATTTGACTTTATTTTCAATTACATATTGAATATTGAACCATACTTAATGGGCAAATTGTAGCTTTGCCAACAACAAACACCCATAACCTGTGACATCAAAAATAAGAATGACAATAATACAAAATTCAGTAAGAGTTTGAAGGTTAAAATAGAGTAGTTGTTAAACAGTTTAAAAAAATTTACAGGTCATTTGATAAATTATTATAAGGAAACCATTTAAATGGTCAAAATGTGAAATGTATCCCAGACTAGCATACAGTATTTACATTTGTCAGCTGGATGCAGCTGTTTGACAAGCCAAATTCTAAGTTGCTTCTTGTTGCAAGTTGCAAATTCGCGACATATGGCATGAAGGGGTTCATTTTAATATATATAGGGTTACAACAAACTATTTTACTTCTGTGTTTCACTTTTATAGCCAAGACAACAGTTGAGTGCATCTGAGCTTTCTAACTTTGAATCAGTTCAAACAAACACCTGCACGCTTTTCCATTTTTCATACATTCATCAAATGTCTGGTAAAAATATACAGTGTAACATGTGAAAAAAAGAAACCACTCACCTTGCAAGCTTGTTGGCAATTTCTGCTCCCCACCCGTTGGCTTGAAATGAAAACTGACAAAAGCAAAAGCGTCATTATTCCCTTCTTAGACAGCTAATTAAAGCTATGTTTAAATATAGCTGATGGTAAACTGGATTTTTTTTTTTTAAAGGACATTTTTTGGTTGACAAAAAGGTGAAAACTTGACAGAAGGGGTGCCTTTAAAAACCTGGATTGATGGAGACCAGGTCTGAAGAAACTTGGTGTAGTTTAGTCCATTAGTAATATTATTATTTGTAGGTTTTATTGATGAAAATATTATCTTATTCACTTGTGTATAGACTTTTGACCACAAAAGACCAATTAGTTTGTAAATCTCTAAAAATGTTTGGGACCTAAAAATGTATTAGATCTGAAGATTGAAGAGTGAAGCTGTATTTCCTGATGGTGTTTTCCAAATGTGTTTTCAATTAAATAAAACCTTAGCTTTTTTTCCTGATGTTTAAAATGCTGTAAACTTTATGTTTTTTATGTTCCTATTTGCTTGGAAAATGTATTGTACCTCTGTAAAACGCTTTGAATTATCACCAAGTACAAAAGTTGCTATAGACTTTATAGTGTTGCCTTAGTTTTTGGTTTATTATATATATTTTTTGCCATTCATGTGATTTCTGATCCACTTAACTTTCAGTTCCCCTTTGTGATTCTGCATAAAACGCAACTTTAGTCACGTGCAACATCATTTTTTTAGATCCATCTTGGTTTCCTTCTTTGCAAAAACCCCATGATTCTTAAAAAACCACATTATTTTTCTGTTGTTTTTGTCAATCCTCCAATCTTGACATTTAAGTTTAAACCTTAACCTTGTTCTCGCGCAGCTCTTCAGAGCATGCGCACTTGGGCTGCATTAATGCACTAAAACTTTCCTTTTAATTTAAAAAAAAAATCCATTGTTACTCTTACTGATCTATTTTTAGCAATCATTTTAAAATGGGAAAAAAAGAAAAACTCATGCATTTCATTTCATAAAAAATCAATACCATTTATTTTGTAATCTGGCGTTTGCATTTTGGTTGCTAACAAAATGAATAGCTTTCGCAATCGATAAAACATGAAAGATGCTTATATATGTTGTAATTTAAATGAAAATTAAAACAGCCAATTTAAGCGAAAATGTATTTAAAAAAAATATACAAACCTGCGTGATCGAATCCCCAAACAGGAGAACTTTCGGCCAAACGACTGGAACAAATTTAGACATGTTTAAATCCGTTTTTCAATCTTCAAATGAAACAAAAACGGGAAAAGCATGACACGTCGAAATCCTATAAATACGAAGAAAAACACCGCACCATTCCAAACACTGCCCCCCGCTTTTAATTTGAAAGGAAGTCCCGGAAGTCCCACCATAAAAATCTTCCGTGTGCATCTAAAACGTTTGTGAGGAAAAGGTTGGCTGTAGGCACAAGGCACTGAAAACAGCAAGAAACAGGTTGTTATGTTCTAAAAAGTAGCATAGCTATATAACAGTTAATCGTATAGCGTTTACGGTTTGAAGTTATACGTTAGCGGCCTTTCAACAAAATATATCTATTAGTGCAACGAGCGCATCACGTAGCTAGCAGGAATTGTTTACATGTGGGGTCAGTCGAAGTTTTTGTCTTTTTCATGCTCTATTCTTTTGTTGGTCTAGTCAATCCCTGTAAAAACAATATACTTGTTTGAAGTTTACATATATTTTGTATTTACAACTTTCTTTAAATACTTTTCGATTAAATATCTTTTGTAAGTGTCATGTTCAGACTATGAATGGCTGACAACAAAAAGGACCGACTGTGGGCTTCAAAATAAATTATTAGAATAAATTGAAAACAAACGGTGTGACGTTAAATTGTGAAATTTAAATTGGAGTGCAAACAAGCTGCATATATATATATATATATATATATATATATATATATTGAACGTTTTATTATGTGCTTGTAGAGGGATGTTGCGCCGTCCCCAACCCTCCGACTGTGAGGCGGACCTCCTCAGAGAGCAGGAGCGCTTTCTGGCCTCCGGGGCTCCGTCTGCTGCCAGTGTCGTCCGCCGTCCAGACAAGAGGAGAGGCCAGAGTGGAGAAGTGGAAGGCGAAGGGAGCCAGGAGAATGGAGGAAACCAGAAGGATGTGGTCACCATTGAAGGTTGGAAAGAAGCACGTGATACGTCCAGAAGATTTTTGCTTCTGGAGGGGACATTGTGGTTTATTGAAAGAGTAAAAAAAAAAATAAGGCAGGGGATTAAGAAAAATGAAAATGTTCAAAGTGATATTGTCTTTAAAAACAGATCTTCCGGATCAGCTCCCGTCTCTGACACCAGCTCCGCCTAAAAAGTCTCGCTTCAAAGGCAGTCGTGTCACCTTTGAGCTGGACGATGCTGAGGAGAGGTTGGATGTTCATGACACTCACATCAGTGCTGTCCTGTCTAGGATTGTTGTAAGTGTTGTTTTGTAAAGGAGGAGGAGTGTTTTTTTTTTCTTTTTCTGTGGATTGTTTACATCCCTTGTTCTTCTAAGGAAAGAGACACCAGCTCTGCCCCAATATCTTTACCAGCATTTACAGGGATGGCTTTCCCCAAAGTGATGCATCGCTCTGAAACCAGCAGTCAGGTAAAAGACATAAACCTGTTACTCTGATAACTTTAATACAATATTTTTATATATTTTATTACATTTTCCAACTGTTCTAAAGCATTTTGATGCACATTTTAGTCGAAAAATGTGGAGAAAACTGCGGAACATTAAAGGGAGGCTGGGTTATTTGTGTTGGTTTGTTGTTTTTTTTAGGCACCGCCATCCTCCATTAGAGGAAAGAAAAGCATCTTTGCTCGTCAGATTGCTGACCAGAAGCTTAACGAAGCAAAGAAACCACAAGACAGTTCATCTGGATCTTCGCAGAGGTCTGGTCTCAAAGAACAGAACCTACCTGCTGAGATGGGCATGGACATGGATCTCAGTGATTCCTGTATGTGGCTTCACAAATTCTTTGTATTCCAGCTATTTTGCTTGTTGAACCTTCCTCAATGAGGAACAATTCTGTCCTTAGTTGTAGCCTCTCAGTCCAGGTTGGTGTCAGGTCAGGGGCTCGGAGTCTCAGAAGGTTTGACGGAGACTCAGACGATCCACATGGAGAATCAGGCCAAACTCAGAGCAATGTCTCAGTCAGAAATCCTCGAGGAGCAGAAGAAGCTTTTGTCTCAGCTTGGTAAGCAGCAGATATTTGGTTACACAATTGTAAAAACTCATGGCATGTCTTCCTTAATGAAGTCAATTATTATTTGTAAATATAATTTTTTGTTTTGTAGAGTACTTTTTTATTAAAGTGATTTTCCTAAAAGATTGTTTTCATCTGAACTTTATGTGGCTGAAAACTAAACAGAAAGAAGTAAAACTCTCCTCATATATATTTTAAGTTTATTATTGAAAATAATGAACTCTAAATCAAGTTTTAGCTGTTTTATTTTGAGAAATTGATTTATTTTTAAAAATGTCAACAGTACTAAAAGCTTTATAACAATTTATTAAGTCAAATGGCAAAATAATCACCTTTTATCTTAAGAAAATAGTTTCCTGAGTACTAATAACCTTTTTTTTCTGTTTCCTAGATCCTAGACTCATAGAGTTTGTCCGATCCCGCAAAGCTCAGAGCGTTCAGCCTAATGAAACAAACACAAAGGAAGACACTCCAGAAAAGGCTAGTCAAACTTCGTCCAGTGGTCCTGCGTTTTATTGTGAAGGGAGCATGGAAGAAAAGGAGTTACAGCCTCCATCAGGGGTCATTACTGGTATGTCAACTATGCAGAATTTAGTTTATTGTTTAAAATATTTTAGAGTTGGTTCAAATTTAAAATGAAACAATTTGTCCACACTAGTTTTGGTTAATTTTTTTTTTTACATTTTATTTAACCTGAATTCTGGAGAAGTTGAGACATTTTTAATAAAATGAAAACTAAAATATCTGAAATCACATGACGTATATTTGATTAGAAACTGTCCAAACCAATAAGTTAAGAAGTTATATTGACAAAATGTGCTTTTTTTCAATGTGGTGCCTGCAACAATAGCTCAAAAATCATTGGGACAGGGGCACATTCACCATGTTGTGGCATCTTGTTTGGATTTTTGATCATAAAATCTGTTTAAGTGAAGAAAAAAATAGATAAAAATACAAATGTAAAAGTGTTAATGTTAATGCATTGTAGAACAGATATTGTTTCAATATTTTGTTTGGAATTGTTCAGAAAACCACATGATCTTACAAACCAAGATGTGGAGTTTTTATGTATTTTAATTTAATTAGATTTAATGTTATTTTATTTTATATTTAAATTTAATTTAAATCTAGTTAATTGTTTTTACATTTATTGTATTTTAAAATTTGAATTTAATTTAAATCTATTTTAAAAATTTGTTTGATTTTTTTTTTTTTTATCACAAAAAGCAAAACAATGCAAAATGTTGTGTTCTTTGAAACAGGAACAGGTAGAAGAAAATAAGAAAACTTATTAGTTGTGGCCCTTTTACTTAATTTTTAAAACCATTGTTTTTTACCCTATCCTCAAACAAGGAACAAAAAGAGAAAAATACAATAGATAGCAAACATCAACATGTGCATAATTTGCTACAGCTTGAGTACAGAAGAGAAAAAAGTCCTGGGGGGTGGCAGTGTGATGATCCCTTCTATTAATCTTTTCTGAGTCACTGCTGCCCTTATATCAGAGAGAAAAGCTGCTTGTTGACACACTCTTAATACTGCCCCATCGACTGTAAATAAAAGACTGGACAGAACAGGTGTGACGTCACCCATAGAAAATACCTCCAGCAAAATTAAGCCAATTCAGGCGTCTTTTTTCCCGCGATACGGACGCCACTATTTGGAACCGGACAACATTGATTGGTCTGAGTCAGTCTGAGTCCATGTTTCTATGCCAACTACTGTCGCCAATCACAAGTCAGCTTGTTCAAAGTCCACACCCCTTCCACTGAAAGCGGCTCAGGAAAATCTGTCAATCAAACATTTGAGGTGGAGGCCAGTGGGCACCACATGCTTTTACTGAGGCATCTGATTGGTCAGTTTATAACTTGAATAACTTGTGATAAAGAAAAGATATAATGAAAAAAGTTTAAGGTTATAAAGAACATGTTAAAAAGGTATCAGAGCAAGAAAAGTTACTCTGACAAATGTAATGACTGAGTAAGCGTTCTTTATTTATCAATAGAAGTCTATGGGATTTTGGCTTCTTTGAGCCAGTGCGTCCCTTGTGTTTGAAACGCGAGAAGGAAGGGGTCACTCTGTCCAGTTCTCATGTACAGTCCATGGCTGCCCCTCAATAAAAACTAGTGAGCCAAAATTTTCAGCATAGAAACTGTTTCTTCCAAAGCACACAGGCTGGCCATAACAAACTCATTTATGGACCCTCAAATCTGCAGAGACACTTCTTTTGATCGTAGAGATAAAGAAACCCGGAGGGGGTCTCGAAGGACAGAAGACATTTTCCAAGTTTGAAACCCTCAGAACACGACACAATTCTCGAGGTTGTTCAAACTGGTTTGAACCTAAATATATCTTGTTAGTTGGCATGTGCTGACATTAGGACACATTGTGTTCACTAACAGGGTTTGCCTTATGTTCAGAGGTGGAGCTGCCAGTGAAGCCTCAGAAGGAATGGGTCCACATGGACAAACTGGAGCCGGAGAAGCTGGAGTGGATGAAAGACTTGTCTCCTCCCAGGAAGAAAGGAACCAAGAAGGTAAAAGAGCAATTCTAGCAATTCTGCTCAGATTTGTTGCTCGAAATCCATCCTTTGGTCTAAAATGTATTTGTTTGTAGCAGCCACCACACACAATGTTTTTTTTGTTTTTTAAGGCCATGCAGGCCCGTTTTGACTTTGCCGGGAACTTAATTCCACCCACCGAGGATCTCCCCACTCACTTAGGCCTGCACCACCATGGAGAGGAGCCTGAGGTCAGCAGAGCTGATTCACAAAGCATGAAAAAAAGACCCTTTGATTATTCTTTTTTTTTGTTAATGAGAATCAGTCCAAACATGTATTTAATCACCTAAAAATCAGTTGAATGGAATTCTTCATGCTCTCACTCTGATCGTGTCTCCCAAGCGGGCAGGATATTCCCTACAGGAACTCCTCCTGTTGTCTCGGAGTCAGCTCATCCAGCAGAGAAGTTTGGCTCTCAGTACTCTGTCTAACATCCTCTCAAAGGTACGCAAACAAACCCAAGAGTCTGTCATCTTCATTTGTAGAGAGTATTTCCCTTTCAGGTATGTTGGTTTTTTAGGCACGTGCTGGAGAGTACGCGTTCGCCCTTAAAGGCACTGTGACCTCCACTCTGCTGGACGCTGGCCTGCTCTTCCTGCTCCGCTTTGCCCTGGACGACGGCGTGGAGGCAGTCATGTCTTCTGCCGTGCATGCTCTTAAGGCCCTTCTCGTGTGTGCAGAAGACGAGGTTATATTTTCCTGAGATTCTACTCAATTTGATTCTTTTTTTTTTTTTTTTTTTTTTTTTTTTACAATTCTAAACAACAAAAATAATTCAGTTTGGAAGATGGTGGACAAATGTTTACTGTAAAGTCAGATTTTGAGATATTCTTGACTGGATTTGCTTCAGGAGTGCATGGATTCTACTTTCTCCTGGTACCAAGGTTTGGCCTCCTTCCCTCTGCTGCCCTCTTCTCAAGAGGATGAAGAGGAGGATGAAGGGGTAGATGGATGCATGAAGGAGACGGCCAAAGGAAAGGAGGAAAATAAGAGTGATTTTGATGTTACCCAGCAGGATGTTGTCAAGGTGAGCAAACTACATTTCCTGATCTCTCTCCTGGTTCCTTCTAGTCCAAAAGGTATCCTTTTTTTATTTATTGTCTGCGTTTTAGGGCTTATTAAAGATGAAGCTGCTCCCCAGGCTGCGCTACATTCTCGAGGTGATGCGGCCGTCCCCTCGGGTGGTTCAGGACGTCCTGCAGATCCTGACTCGCGTGGCTCGACACTCGCTGCCATCTGCCACGCAGGTAAGGAGAGTAAAACGAGCAGATCACAAACTCATGGGATCACTCCAGCTCCTTATCTGTCCCTCAGGTGTTGAACTGTCCTCGTCTGATGGAGACGGTGATGTCCGAGTTTCTCCCCACTTCCTGGTCGGCATCTTCCTCATCCAATTCTCAGTCCATATATGGAGTTCCTGTGGCCAGCGCCATGAAGCTCTTGAGGATTTTGGCTACTTCTGGCAGACATAACTGTGCCAGACTGGTAATTATTAATAATTCAAAAAAAAAAAGTTCATTTAAGCTTCTTGAGATGCATTTTAAATCAATTCACTTTTATTTATATGGTACTTTAAAATGATTACAGTGAAACAAGGTCAAAACATCCAAAAAGCAATTCAAAGATTTAAACAATAAATACCCTTAAATTAAAATACCCTAGTGTTCAAAATTATTTGGTGGTGAATCTTCAGTTAGGGTCATAAATGTTCCTTTTTTTTACTTAAAGACTAAAGACGCTTATCGTATTTTGGTCTATTGTAAAAGTGTTCCCAGTGCTCTTTTAATCATGATTATTAAGCTTTTAGGCAAAATAATAATAATAAAAAAAATCTGTGTTGTTATCTAGAACATAGTTTCTGCAGAGTGCCAGGAGTTTAATAGAAAATCCTCTCTGAATTGTTGGTGGAACTGCTGATGCGGGTTAAGACCGCCCTACTTCCCGTCACCCATCTGTAGACACTGCTTACTGCCCCCCACATCCCCAGTCTGAGATTACCCGCTCCAGCTTGTGGTCTTCCCAGAATATTTTTTCTACGTAAAAAAAAGATCTTTTTCAAACGGCCTGTATTCGTCTGCTCCTGGTTGACAATGATTTGAATAAAGAAATACTCAGAAATGCAATTTTAAATCCAAAAAGTATTTTTAGAAATGTCCTCCATCATCAGAAAAATCCTAAGAGAACACGTTAAAAACATCCAAAACACAATTGACAGGTGCTGCGTCAATGTGGTGGCTTTGGTTTCAGCCCGTCTCAGCAGTCGCAGTGCAGAGCACCTGCGGCTGATCACAGAAAGCTGGTTGTAGATACAATCGTATAGCAAGAAGAAGCATATTGTGTTCAGGTCTGGCAGTTTGTTGTATTCTAAAAAATTTTTTGTTGGGACTGGCTGCTTATTGCTGACTAGCAGGATTGGGGTCACTGCTAACTTTGGGAGGTTATTATTAGAGATGCAACGATTCACTTTCCCCACAATTTGCTTTAAACCTCGATTTTTAGGTCACAGTTTTGTTTCAGTTTAATACATGATTTGAACAAAGAAAATATAAAAATGTCAGAATTTTTTTTTTTTTAGCGAGTCACAATCACAAAAAACTATTCAGTTTTCAATCTGGGTCTGCTTGTGCCGGTCCTCTGCCACACCACCAATGCGAAGTAGTGAAGCTGACTCACTGTGGCGACCCCGCTGAGATGTACCGAAAGGTGAACGACAACAGAGATGTATCAAACTTAGGGTAATTAGTCATAAAGTTGATTGGAAAATACACGCAAACACTCGTAAATAATTCAGTTATTACTCTCGATCATAAATAGACATACTAGCTCTTTTGAATACACGAAACAATGAAACTATTAAGGTTTGTCAAAAGGAGTTCAACAGATTGGTTGAAAGGGAGTGAGAGGAAGAGAACATTCCACTCTTGTTTTACTTAATTTTTGTTTTAATTTATATTGTGTACATGAAGCGTTTACATTCAGTGTAAACGTATACTAACGTATGCAGCAGGGATGTAATGATTTGCTTTCTGTGTTTGGTTTAAAGATGTAACATACGGGTTTGGTTTTAAACCAAGAATTGTGGCATCCCTGGTTATTATTTTGTCAACTGGGCTTGATGGTTTAACTGAAATGTTGGGGGGAAAGTATGGACTGGTTGTCGGTTCTGTGTAAATTACTGAGATAAGGTATTCATTCTCCATCTTTCCGTCTTCACTTTTTCTGTCTTAGAGACAAGCATTTATCTCAATAATGCTTCTGGCTAACTAGTTATGGTGTTGTGATTACTTGTTGGTGTTTGATTAGAAGTTTATCACAAGTCAAATATGACGACAAGGCCAACCGATGCGTCAGAAAGTCATTCCAAGTGTTTACTCAGTGTCCAGTGACATTTTTATTTATCTAGGATAAACTAAAAGACTATTTATTGTATTTTTTATCTCTGTTTCAGTTGAACTCTCTGGGTGTAAAGGAGCGTTTGTCCCGTTTGCTGAGCGCTGAGCCCACCGAGCTTCTGCTGGAACCATCCGAGGCTCTCAGGATCACCACTGAGGCCTACAGGTTCTGGGCGGTAGCAGCTGGTTATGGACAGGCATGTCAGCTATACATGTAGGTGAAGTCATGCCATAACCAAAGGTTAAACTTTATGTGAAAGAAAACATCTTTAAAAATTGTTTTGTTATTTGTTATATTCTGTCAAATTACCTGCGATTTCACAGTCATTCAAATAACATCTCCGTTTTTTTCTTGAAGAGACTTGTACTCAGCTTTACTGAAATCACTCCAGTCGGGGCATCGACTCGCTCCCCCCTCAGACGCTCTCCGGCCTCTGCAGCTACAGCGGCTCTCGGCTTTGCTTTCCCTGCTCACACAAGTCACGCACACAGCCGGCTGCCATCAGGAGCTGCAGGCTGGCGTCCTCGGGTACCTGCAGGATGATGAGTCTCTTCTGGCTTGAAGCCTCCGTCTACATGAGGTCTTCTCTGTGTTTATTCCAGCGCTCAGGGGGAAGAGTGCCCTCCTCCTCCTCCTGTTTCTTGGGGTCACGTCTCAGGCTTGCAGCCATCCCTGTTGGGACATCTGAAGGGTTTTGTCAAGAACCTCGATAGTCCAGTTCAGAAAGACAGCAGCTTGACCCTGATACCACCTTATCTGGTCTATCTCCAAGCGTACTACCAACAGCTCTCCAGACAGGTACTCCGTCCGGTCTTCTACCTGCAGAGCAATCGAGGTATTTCAAGTTTGAAGTAAAAACAAACTGATTCCTTATAGTTTCATTTCATGATATACAACAGAACTTTTTCAAACCAGTGGAAACTCTTCAGGAGCTGGAGCTTTTGACCTCTGATGTTCTTCTTCCACTTATGGGTCACAGCGTTGTGCAAGGCCTGGTGAACAACCTCAGGTACTTCTGATAACTCCTCTGGTCTTTCCTCTCAGAATGTATTATTTAAGTCAACTTATCTTAATTTTTTTTTGTTTTTTAGCTCTTCTTCTTTGATTTGCAATGTCAAGTCCAACCATCCGGGTCCAGAGACGAACCTGAATCTTCCAGGTTTAGGCTGCACAGGATGGAAGGAGCGTTCTGGGATTGTTGTTCCCAGCTCTCCTTTTGCTCTTTTGATCGGATTGGGATCCCTCTTGGAAACAATCACAGGGATCCACAAAGGTCTCAGCAGCAAGGTAGAATCAACATTAATGCGGCATTTTAGTCCAAAAATATGGTGACAATTTAACAAAGGTGTCGCCCTCTAGTGGTGAAAACAAAAAAAATATTGAATTTTTAATACTTTAACACTGCATAAATGCTTTTACATAAAAAATGTATTTAAAAAAGGAATACAAAAAAAAAGATCATCTAAAACAACCAACGTAGATTTAAATTTTGTTCTGATATTTGTTTCATATTTTATGAATAAATGAAAACAAAATTAATTAAAAAAATTATTCTGTTTTCCTGTATATGCCTTTTTAAAGGGAGCTCTGAGGTATCTGTTATGTAAGCAAAGAGAAATCTTTTTTTTTTACTATTGGTAAAATAATTTCTTTTTGCTAAGAATAATAGACAGCAGTCTATGACAATTCTTTTTTCTGTAATTTGGATGAACGGTCCGATTACAAAAAAGTAGTAAAAGTTGTTCTTTTATTTTGTAAAGAGTCATGTTTTATGTGAATTTATCATCTTTATTCGTGTCCCTAATGTTTTCCATTAAGGCCAATTTAGAGTTTTATTATTATAATCATTATTTTTGTTACTTTAAATGTCTAAATGCCTTTCCTTCTTTCCAGTTCTCCAGCTTCCTTCTGTCAGAGCCTGTGATTGGTTACCTGCGTGCCTGCTGCAAGTCCACGCCCACTCTGTCCATCTCCAGGGCTTGGCTCCTTCGTCATGAACACCTCCTCCTGTACCTGCTGCTGCAGCTGGCACGCATGCTGGTGGGTATGAATCTGCTTTGAGTTGTGGCGTGGATATTTGTCATTTTGAAACTGTTTCATTTTCTTTCTGTTCTCATTTTTAACATTTTCTCAGGTTCCTATTGATGTGGAGGTGGCAAAACAGGCCTCACTTTATCACCAGGTGGCACTGGTGCTTCTTCCTTGGCTTTTACCAGGCAGTGAATACTTGGCACTTGAACTGCTGTCTAGCGTTATATTTAACAAGGACTTTATATTGTAAGAAAACTATTTCCTGTGGATAATTAATGCTTTTTTGACCGATAGTTAATGTTTTGTCTTTTTTTTTTCCTCATTAAGGGAGGGACACAGTGGAGGTCCAGAGGCTGTGGAGCTCGGGGAGCTGAAGCTACACGACGACGTCAAACTCCACCCTTCTCCATCTCTACAGACTGTCGGCGCTCTTCTCAGAGAAGCCTGCGTTCAGCTGCCGTCTATACGGGGCTGCTTCCTCACTCATCTCGCGTACCTAGAACCGTCTGTGATCGCGTCCCGAAAAGCCCTGCTTGGACACAACCCGTGGATCACTTCCCACCTCCTCCCGGAACTCACGGGGCCCACCCTGCCATCTGACTGGCCTTTCCTCCCCCTCATCAAACTGTACGAGCGGACAGGAGTGTCCGGTGGCGGGGGGCTGGCTGTAGAGGAGCTGCCTGTGGGGGCTCTACAGGCAGCTGTCCACTGTCTGCAGTGGCTGCTGCTGCTGGAGGTTTGGAGGGAGGAGGCTTTAAAGGTACAAAAACAGATTTATTAGCTGTTCAGCCTCAATATTTATTCGTTTTTAATTTTCATTGAAAACATTTAAAACTAAACTTCATTAATAATGCTTGTCACCTTGATTTAGCGCAATATCATGCTATTTTAATGCCACTTTTTATTTATATTAACGTTAAATCATTCAGAGGTGTCGTAAGTATTCTTAAACAGATTGTTTTTGCTCCTTTTGAAACTCTGTGCATGGAGCTGTGATAGCTGATGCTCCGCCCCTCCTCTGATTGGCTCATTTCTCTGTCCATCTTTTGGTTTGAAGGGGGGCTTGTCTTAATCATCGACTGTATATGAGAACTGGACTGAGTGACCCCCTCCCCCTCACATTCAAATTAGGATTTACCCAAAAAAACCCAAATCCCATAGACTTCTATGGAGAAATAAGCAGCTATTACTCAGTCATTATATTAGCTAGCATAATCTTTCTTGCTCTGCTACGTCTTTTTAACATGTTCTTGCCAATTCTATTTTTAAAAATATTTTTGCTGAAGCGCAAGTTATTCAAGTTATAAACTGACCAATCAGATACCTCAAAAGCTCAAAACGTTTGGTTTACAAATTTCGTGTACCACGCTTTTAGGTGGTAGGGGTGTGGACTTCCTACAGGCTCGCTCCTGATTGGTGAGCATGGTTGCCATAGAAACGTTTACCGACTCAGATGAATCATTGCATGCTGACGTTGTCTGGCTTCAACATGGCGGCATCCTTATTGTAAAAAAGGGTGATTTAATTGGAGCCCCATGTAAGCAAATTTTTTTTGTATAATGTCACACTCAGTCGGTCCAGTTCTCTTGTACAATCAATGTTCAGACAACCAGATGTGCATAGGAAGGTTTCTAAACTGAAATATTTGGCTTTTAATCTGAAGTTTTTAGGTAAAACTACATCCTGCTACCAATCAGTTTGAGAAACTATGTTTAAGTGTGTGTTGAACACAATCCTACACACACATTTATGCATAGTCTGTTTTTGCTAAACAAGTTCAACACAACTTTTTTTTCAGCAGACTCCTGGCTGGTTAAAACTCACTTTCAAAACCAGCTGGTTAATCTAGTTTTAGATGGGATTGCTTTTCTCTAGAGGAAAAAAAACGGCATCCACTGCTGTCTGGATTAAATTGTGACTCCCAGACTTCTCAGAAATCATGACGATTCCAAGAATGTGTATCTCCATCTAAGCAGCAAAGCAGAGACGCAGAGAGAAGAAAAGGCCAACTTATCCTGCTCTGTGCTGTACTGCCCCCTTGTGGTCGACCTGGCTTATCACAGTCACTTGGCAGAAATGCGTCACATCAAAATGAAAATTATTTCAGGGAGAGGACCCTGCTGTAATTCCTTATTTTAGAAAAACAGAATTGATTTAAGATTTCAGATCACATTTTTTAATGTAAATAAATAATATTGAAGGAAATTATTTAGCTTTAAACATTACACAATTATAAGCGCATTAAGAACTAAACAATTTACTTTGCCTATAATTTGATAAGTCTTTATCCACCGACTTTACTTCACATGAGGAACATTTCTGTATGTTGCAGAAATGGTCACTCCTGAATATTTATGACAAATCATAATTTGTAGGTTTTATGTGCAACAATAACAGTCGTGTTACATGTAGGCATTTATAACCACACACCTGTAATCAATGTGACAAGTGAAGTTCATAGTTTGGATTCTCTCTCTCTGTAGATGGTTCTTCCCGTTGCCAAGCTGGCCCGTCTGTCCTGCGTGTTCCTCTGTTCAAGCGACTTGTTCCTGGAGAGACCTGTTCAGAAACTGACCTGGGGTTTGTTTAGGTTACTAACCAGGTCAGACTTCTCTCACATGGATCTGAGCTCTCACAAAGATCAGGATGTCTGACAAATGCATCTTCTTTCAGGGCTTCGAGGCTGGACTCTTTGGACCTGAACGTGCCCCCCCCAGGCCTCACCTCCTTCCAGGACTTGTACAGAGCTCTTTTGGCGCAGTATGAAGCCGTGTCTTTTGGAGATCAGCTGTTTGGCTGCTGGGTCCTGTTGCCCCTGCAGAGATGTTACAGCGCCTCCATGAGGCTGGCTGTTTTTGGAGAACATGTGGGGATGTTGAGATCTCTGGGAGTCACCCTAGAACAGGTTTTGTTATCTTCACGTTAATTCACTGACGAGTTATTTTAATTATCTGTTTTGTAACAAAGCCTTTTCTCTGTTTTTTTACTTTCACACATGAAGCTTTCCATCCCTATCGAGCGGTTTACATCTCCGCCTGAAGACTCCCTTCCTCTCCTTCGTCTCTACTTCTGCTCTTTAGTAACCGGATCCCTGAAGCTCTCCTGGTGTCCTGTCCTCTACGTGGTCGCCTTGTCTCATGTGAATTCATTCATCTTCTCTCAGGATGCTGCTGCACAGGTACCACACAGCTGATTTGCGAGAATTTAGAATGGGGAAGATCATTTGTATACCTTTTCATTGAAAGTGAGTTTTAAGGAACATTATCTGCATCAGACATGAACTAAATGGACTCAAAATCTTGAAGATCATTTTAGTACACATAAAAATGATAGTTAATCACAGCACTATCTGACTTCAAATGTTTTTCATTTTTGAATCACTAAATGAGGAATCAATTCTATTCCATTTGAAAGTGATCAAAGGCAGCTGAAGCTTGAGCTCGGATGCTTTGTACTCTTTCAGGAGGTGGAAGCTGTTCGACGCAGTATGCTGAGGAAAATTGACTGCCTTACTGATGAGGTACTCCTCTGTTGTTTGCATGCTCCTCTTGTTTTTCTTGAAGTCTCTCCCATCTTTGGACTTCGTCCACTGCCGAGAGGTTGATTGTGCGTTCTGGCCTTTCACAGTCTCCACATGACTAACAAAGCTGACCTGTTATACTGTGAAAGGGTTAGTTTTGACACTAATGATGTGAAGTTCTTTGATTCTTTACATTTTTTAAAATTGTTTTAATCTTATGTTGTCTTTAAACAGATATTCAACATCTATAAAAGATTGATGGAGGTTATGACAATTTAATATAAAAGTTTAGGGACTTGATGTGCAACCACTTGGCCTTTTTTCTGCTCCAGTTTTCCCAGACAGATGTGAGTTTTGTTCCCTTTTTTGGCCCGTCTTGTCAGTAACACCTTTTTTTTTAAAATTCAAAATCCACTGTCGTGGTTGAAGAAAAACTATACAAAAGTGTTGGCAACTGAGATAAATCCACATGTGGAGCTACAGTAATTTGAATCATTTCACAGATTCACGTACAGATCCAGAGTGCGGACAGCTTTATAAGAAAGTTATGGTTACATAAGGAGCACTCGTGTTAAAATGACAAATCCTCTGACACTCTTTAGACACGTTTTGGATGGGGGGCAAAAAAACCTTAAAAATGTTAAATTGGGTTTCCTTTAAGGCAGACAGTTTATACTCTGGATCAGATGTCAGAAAGAAAGTCTGACATGAACTTTAGCTGGTCATTTGATCTTTTTTTGTTAAAATATGCGTGTTCAGGAACCTTTTTTCACTAAAGATTTCTTAATATCCAGTAGAGCTTTCATTTAAATCTTTTAATTTTAATGCAGCTTGATTTGACGTCACTTTAACATCCACATTTGTGCATTTTAGTTGAGAAATGTAAGGTTTCCCGTCTCCCTGGCAGGTGCTGAGGAACCACTTGCTTCTCTTCCGTCTCCCCCAGATGCACTCGCAGCTCGGCTTCGACATGTTCGCAGAGCTTCCACCCATCAGGGCGAAGCGTTTGGAGAGCGTCTGCAGAGCAGGGACGGCAAAGGAGACGGAGTAATGTATGAGAGTGCAAAGAAACAACAGCAAGGTGTGGAGGCACATGCACTAAAATATTCTTATAACTGAAATTCAGTTTGCAGCTGTGCTTTCTATAAAAGAAGTGAATATGTTTTCAGGTTTTCTAGAAAATGCCCTCAGACCCAAACTTAACTTTAAAGTGCCTGATTTTTTTTTCTTGCTTAAAACATGACTCAAAAATGACAGCTTCATTGGATCCTCACACTGAAAAAATAAGAGCTCAGGCTGTCATAACATTCATCTGGACTGAGCGCAGATTTAAACACATGATCTACAACAAAACTGGGAATAAAGAAGTTAACACAAGTTCAGTTTCCACAAAAAACTTTCACATCTGATGTCAAAATATCCATTAGGCAGCCCTCTATTTTCTGTTAAAGCTCAATAGTGTTGACTTTCATTAACACTTTCAGAAAGTATGGAGTCTGTATTTGTTTTTTCCTAGAACTGATTAAAACATAAAATGTGGGATTCTCCAAATGTCGATAATTCAGCTTTTTGGAGCAGAATCCCTCCCCTAAAAATGAGCTTCCATTTTTTTATGAATACGTTTATCATTTCTGCTATTTAGTAGGAAAACATGCTTTTCTGGACCTCACAGAAATTAAGCTTTTTCACTGTCTGACTTAATTATAAAAGATTGTAAAAAAAGCAAACCTGCAGAAGACTAAAAAATGTTAGTTTGAAATGTTAAGTGAAGATGAAAGGAAGAAGTGACAGCTTTTTGTTTTTTTATCAAACTGGGATGATTTCTTTTGTCTGCTTCACTGTTTTTTCTGCTTTTTTTTTTCTTTTTTTTTGAATGATAATCTTTCACGTGTGGTCTCATGTCGGGCTCACTCGATTTGCTCATCTGTGGTCAAATACTGAGGTGCATTTTTCCAGATGGACACTGAATCTCATTTCACGGTTTTACAACGGCCAATAAAAGCACATTTCTTGTAAAATACAAAAATAAAAACTTTTTATAGCAAATATTAGTTTCTTTTTTTGCACATTTACATATATATTTTTATTTTTGAAACCAGATTTGTTTTTTTTCTTCCTGCGTTTCATTGTCTTATTTTATTTTATTTTTTGAAAACTATATTTTGGTTGTTCTACTCTTGTGTTCTCACTCAAAATTCTTGGTGCATTCTAAACTGGTGAAAAAAACCCCGAACAATGACGCTTACTGTGGTTGGTAATGGTGATCACAAGCTTCCCTCCGTATCTGCTTTGAATCGACTCTTGTATGTTTGAGACTCATGAAGAAGCTGTTTCTGGACAAAAGCAAAGAATGCGGGACATATCCAACTTAACTTAATCCACAAGACCGCCCTAAAAGTCTATGGACCTGGAAACGGAGCAAGATCATAACGGTCTACTTAAAGCTACTTAAATCTTCCTACGTTTCAAAATAAGATATTTTGTTTTAATTTTTTTAAATAATGCAATCCCCATGTTGAAATATTCTGTACTTTAACATGGATTTAGTTTGACATGTGTGATGCTCTAGCTGTCTTTACCACAAAGAAGAAATCTGCATTTAAGTATAATTGATAATTAAATTTATTAACAAGTAGAACACTTAAAATAATTTAAAAACCATATTTAGTAACCATAGTAACTGTTGGATTGTTTTTAAGAGCTGCTGCTGCTTCCTTTGTAGTGATGTAGTTTTAAGACTTGTAGGAAAAAAAGCTTTTATTTTGAAGGAAGGAATCAGTTTTCATTGACATTTCCAAATGTTTTGCAGTATATGAACACTTTATTAAAAAAAATACCACCAATTTTCTATTTTACATAAGTAACTCACAAAAAAAGCTCATGATAAAATGAAAAGAAAAACGATAATAATGTATGTTTTAGAATCAGATCCAGGAATCCACGTCAATTTCCCAACTAACTGGAAAAGATTCCCAATGGGATTTATTTTATATTCAAAATTCAAATCAAGGTCCAATTCAAAATTCTTTCATATTGCAGTAACAAAACTAAAGTTTTTCTTTTTAAGTTTATGCTTCTGCATAACTGATGCTTCAAAATAGAAATACAGGAATGTAATTATTATTATGTATGTAATTATCAGTAAACGTCCATTAGTAGGTGGATATTTATGAAAATACTACACAGCTTCATAGATGTTTATAAAACAGACATGTTGATTAGCTTTCAAACATGTTAGTCAACTTTTTGCTAAACTTACACTTTGAAATCTTTTAATTCTAATAACAAACGTTTCTTTTTATAGAAATTGATAATTATAATGACCCCAAAACTTTTTATTTTCTTGTGTTATGGAAATGACAGATCTTGAGGACCAAAATGAAATGTTGCAAGCAGGAAAAAATACTTCTTTTTTTTTTTACCTTTACAGGTTTGCATATTTCCTTTTAAAACATATAAACCCAAACCATCAATAGAACTAAAGACTCTGGTAACTGTGACAGTGGCTCATGGAGGATCAGAACCCCAAACTCTCCCAATAATGCGCGTTGCTTAGGAACCTTACTGTTTAAACAGTATGAAAAAGTCTGACACAATCTGTGTATTTGAGTCACAAAGCGACAAATATTAGAAAACTGAGCATAATATCATGTTCCAAACATTCACAATAGGAAGGAAGTGGACTCCAGCTGCGGTCCAGCAGTCTGCCCCCAGGCTCCCAAAGCATTATGGATCATGTGCAGCAGGAGAGGGAGGCCCAAACACTTGAGACATCATGGCACAAAGGAACCCCTTCACCAAATTAGGGTTTGAGGCTGGCAGAGGTGGATGAATAAAACAGGAAACAGAGGAAGTTAGGGGAATAGAGTGGGACCAACAATGGAACAGAAAAGTGTGATTTTAGGAAATTTTCCTCTAAGAATATGGAGGATGAATGTGTTCTGGGATGACTGTCATCAGTAGCAAAGAACCCAACGTACAATTTTTTACCTCATCACATATCATCAAAGTAAGGGGGCACACACCCAACCCACATCCCAAGATTTCTTTTTTTGACTTTTTTAAAAATTGGACTCAGTTCTTTAGTTTGGATGATAACTCAATAAATTCTGACCTCCAATGAGCCATCAAAGCTCCCTTCAGTGCAGCCCAACAGTCTAATGGTGGATTTGGACCTGAAGAAGGAACTGGAGCAGCAGAGTAAAGCTGATGATCTACTACTGCCTTGATGAACACTTTAATTTCATCACAGGTAGACAGAGAGTGTCGTATAAAACTGGAGCTGGTCTTAATCTTCAATTTAAAGATGATAAATAACTTGGAACTGTTGTGTTTTTTACAAGTGAAGCATCCTCACAAATTATTTTGTTTTTATTTCTTATCAAGACATCATTCTTTTTTGTTCTGCTGCTGTTTAAGCCCCATTCTCATCATCTTTTGATCTATTTTAAAGTGGTCTTTTTAATTATAATAAAACCGCTTTTAGGCTAATTTAAATAACAAAATCTGTGTTGTTTTCTGGGACAAAGTTTCTGCAGAGAAGCTGTTGTTCAGTAATAATTCACCTTTGACTTGTGGGCGGGAATGTTGTTGTGGAACAACCCCACCTCCCCTTCCCGACGCCCATAACCTAGCTTTCTGTTTACACTTGCTAGCTTTATGGCCCCTCAGACCCCCAATCTAACATTTCCGCTGCAGCAATATCAGAGCTATCCAGCCGTACAGTTTTGAGCCAGCTCAGATGAGGAAATTGAAGACGATCATGGATTTGTTTGTCTGCAATTGGATGCATGAGAATGGAGCTGGGCAGGGAGCTTGTGACACGTCCACTGTACAATGTTTTTCAAACTGCCTTTTTATGGCTTAATTCACAATATGAATAAAGAAATACTCAGAAATGCAATTTTGAGTTTCATTTTCTTTATACATGTCCTCCGTCGTCAGAAAAATGTCACAAAAACATGTTAAAATCACCATATTCATCTCAGTAGGATTTAAGTCAAAAGATCTATATACACACATGGAAAGATTTAAATACACAGCATGGTTCTTTTCTCAGCAAAAGTCCCAAATGAGTTTTTTATAGGCCACTGAAGGCAACGTGAGGGTAATGTTTAAAATAGTTTACCACAATTTTCATCTAATTATGAATGATCCTCTTTGTATGATCACATCATAGGGGAATCTAGAGGGTGCAGCGGTTCTCTAAGCATTTTTTCCCTTGTTTTTCTTAGGTTTACAAAGACTAAATGCATGCAGTCATGCAGATGTGACTCTATCCATGTTTTTCACGTGTTCCAAGGTGAAGAGCGAAACGCTTTTAGAGCCGTCGCCGCTCTGGTCGAGGTAAAAGATGAGAAAAAAGGAAACAATTTGGTTCTGGAGAGTTTAATCTTTGAACCACGGCCAACAGTTTGACGTCAGCGCTGGGTCACATCTGCAATGCCGGGTCTTGAGCATCCCTGCTGAGCTGTAACAAAAAACCCCAGCTTCTAAAAGCACGGCTTTTGCAGAGCGAGCCACCGTTCTCCTCCAAAGAAGCAGCATATGGAATGCACTTACAAAACACCTTTTGACCTTATCTAAGTACTACAAGCCCTTTTACAATGTGTTTCTCATTGACTGGAACAGGAAAGAAAACTTCTTTGAAAAAAACACCTGCACTCTAAATGCACAGCGCTTCTGCGATTGCAAACAGATGAGCATATTGGAATAATACGAGGTCCGTTCTTGCACAAGAAAAACCTCCAACGCGGGGATGAAACCAACAATACGCTTGTTATAAAACAAACACTAACACTCTAAAACTGCAGCCATCCTGTGAATTAAAACATCAGAATGTGCTGGTTCAGTTCTCAATCACCAAAAGTCTTTGTTTAGGACCATGCGTTTAAGAAAAAGTGCAAATCATTTGGGTAAATCAAACCAAAAAATGCGCTTTTAGCCTTTGGCTTTAGCGAACACAGATGGTTGGAGCAGCTGTTGTATAAAACTCAAATGTTCTATAGTTTATGAAACTTTGTTTAAATTTAGTTTAGTCATTGAGGAATTATAGGAATGTGTGTTAGTTTTTAATGCTGGACTGGATGTGAACTGTCTTTTAGAACAACAAAACAACAACAGATGAACAGACAAAAAAAAAGGTTTAAAAAACAACTTACCATGTTAAAAAAAACTGAGGACAGGAAGAATTCAAACATTAAAAATACATTTTTTAACCATAATTATTTTAAAACAGCTTCCTTTTTCAAAACTAGAAAAAAATGTGCAATTATTTTAGATGTTAATGCTTTTAATTGGAAAATATTCCTTTCAGTTTATGAACAAGCAAACTTTCAAAAATGTTAAGAAATTGCTTGTAATAGCTGTTGTTCTTTTTGATTCATGTCAGATATCTGAAAAGAAAATATATAAATACATACACGCCATATTGTCATTACGGGGTGTTTTTCAAATAATTTTTCAGGAAGAAAACTGATTTAATCCATTTTGAGAAAAGGCTGTGACATAAAATGTGAAAGAAGTCAGGTGTTGTGAATACTTTCCGGATGCACTGTACATGCGAAGAACAAGTTTCACACACCTAGGTATGTGACATCTAATGAGATTTAAACTTTTAAAAAAGTGGAAAATTTGATCAGGAATGCAGATCAGTAAATGATTTTCTTGACCTACTTTTTCAATTGGGGGTCCATTTTTTAAAAAAACTCCTTACGGATGGGACTGGACCATTTTGTCATTTTTAATCCATTTACTCCCTAAAAAGTGTCATTCTGACATCTTAAACTGTATTTAAAGTGTAACAAAGTCTAAGATTGAGAATCAATAGCCAACATTTAAGCTCTGACGAAATGAAATGAATAAAGACAAAAAAAGACCAAGAACAGAATGGGCTACATTTGATAACCACATTTATGGAGAATCAAAACTGATTTTTCTCCATTTTACAGCAAAGGTTACTGCTGAATCAGCTGCCAGGGCTACAGAGAGACAGTTTTACATGTTTGAAAGAACATAGAAGCTCTGCAGGGCCCTGCCAAAAGCTTCCTGCTCTGCTCCATCCTGATGCATCCACTTGCAGACAAATACATCCACGAACATGTTTGTTTTCCTCCTCTGAGCTGGCATCTGGCTCAAAACTGAACGGCTGGTTAGCTCGGATATTGCTCGCCATTTTTGTAGCACCGTTGATGTTAGCTTGGGATTGTGAGGGGCTGTAAGCTTGCAGGAGTGTAAACAGAGAGTTCCCAGAAACCGTGAAACTATGTCCTAGAAAACGACTCAGGTTTTCTGATTTTGGCCAATAATGAAAGACCGTGGGGAATGCTTTCAAAATAGATCAAAAGATGCGTGGAGTGAGACTTTAAAGAATGTGTGAAAACTTTTCTTTAGTGTTTAAATTCATAATAATGATGTAACTAAACTCTGTGACATTCAATATGCTCAACTATCTGAAAGTGTAGAGATTTGGCCCATACTTATCTTTAAAAGAAATATCTCAAATGTACCTGAACTGTAGAATCTCGGTCCAAAGCAAGCAGAGCTGGAGCCGAAAGCCATTACTTTGAGCCTTAGATTTCTTTCCAGCTGAGGCGGGGTTTCACTGCGTCTTCATGAGAGGCTTTTAGTCTGAAAAATATTGTACAGTAAGAAAACTCGATGGTGTGCAGCAAAACTATCCAAAGCAATGGAGACCTGGGCAGCCCTCTACTGCTTCTCTATGATCGTGGGTTTCTCCATTAAAGCTCAAAATAAAATCTTCACAATTATTAGATTACCTAAGTGATGGTTTTTAAACTGTTAGCATGGATGCCAAAGTGCTTAAAGGGAAATTAACAAGAACAAAAGAGCTGAATGTTCATCACTTTTTGGTTTGATTTCTGGTCATGCTGCAGCTTAAGACTTTTCTTTTTTAAAGCAACAGCTGGTTACAATAAAGAGACAATAATATATAATCCATATTAAGAATTATGCAAACAGAAAGACACGTCTCACCACATCAATGTTACAGTGCGGTAAAACCCACTGGATCTTACTCGTGGCAGTAAGTTCCCAGATGTTGTGAAAACGATGTGAAACATCAGTGTGGCAGGATTCTGATCATCAATAACAAACCCACATGGGGGATTCCCACAGGATTCTGTTGGAGAAAAGGCAGCAAACAAATTCTGAGAACTAAAATCCTGTCATTTTTCTCTAATAAATCTGAATTAGTTACAACGTGAAAGTCTTTTTTTTGTTGTTTTTCTAAAGAACAAATGCAGATTCATGTCCAAGAAAATTGCTAATAAGGCTTCTATTTTAATGGAAACCATGACTTTGAAAAAAGCAGTTCTGTTCTGTCAGAAAGCTGTCGGAGCGGATTAAATCGCAATTCTGGAGGGAAAAAAAATCTTATGAAGCATATGGGTTAAATGTTGCTTAATGATGTCAGGTTAATACATTGACTGTGTACTAACGATCCTGCTTTAAGGTCATTCAGTATTTGTTTTCTGTGTCTTTTGTGTCCAATAAAAGGAACTGAAAACCACAAAAGAAAAAGGGAAGAGACTCTGGAGTTCAAAGTTTCTGACACAAGGGTCAATGAAGGCAACAAACAAAGATCAAGGTCAGGGGAACCATACATGCTCATGGAGTAATTGTTTAAACTATTTGCACTCTAAGGTGAAGGATAACTTGGATCCTGAAATGAAAAAGAAACAATCTTTGTGAATGCAATTTTCCTGTTCACCAACAGGAGGTGCTGTTTGGACATCTGCCATTCTTTGCCTAACTTTCCAAAGTATGAGAGATGCAAGGACTTAAATGGATTAAATGAATGTCACCAGGTCCTAATGCCATTAGGGGCTGTTGTAATTCACTAGAACTGATTATATTAGAGAGAAGACATGGTGCTCTCACGATGCCTCTAACAGGCTCTGCCTTCAGGCCACGTCTCCTCTTAAGGCAAATAGAAAAACAAGACGGGAAGCAAAAAGAAATGCAAAACTAACGTGGAGGTTCGAGAAGCTCTGCATGTCACAGGTGCTTTGCAGAGGAAAAACCCTTTTCGGACTGTTTGTCGTAAAAAAGCAAACCTGAAACAACACGATCACCATGAGTGCTTTTAAAGTCCCACTCTGATCATCTTTTAGTCTATTTTCAAAGTCTTTTCATTATGATGATGATTTTTTATCCAAAATCAGAACATCTGTGTTGTTTTCTGGGACATAGTTGCTGCAGAGTGGCAGTAGTTCATCAGAAATGTGCCTTTGATGGCTGATGCAGCGTAAGCCTGCACTCATTCCCCATCATCCCTTTGTCTACACCCTCTCCCGCTAGCTGACAGCCCCTCACAATCCCAAACTAACATTTGCGATGTAACAAAACTAGCGAGCAGTACTGAATCTATCCAGCCGAACAGGTCTGAGCCAGGTGCCAGCTTGAATGAGAAAAACAAAGACGTTAAAGGATTTATGTCTCTGCATTTGGATGCGTCAGACTGGAGCTTGGGCTTGCTGATTGTAGTTTGTACGTAACAACTACAAGCTTTTTCAAATGACATTTTTTACGCCTCCTCCTGATTCACAACAATTTGAATAAAGAAATACTCAGAAATGCAATTTTAAGCTGAATTTTCTTAATCTATGTCCTCAAGAGCATGATAAAAATAAGATTTTTATTGGAGTGGGCCTTTAAGAAAACACATGAATATGAAGAAGTGGATCAGTCATTAATATGTCCAAACGCTACAGAGCGCCTCCTGACAGCCATTTGTTTTAAAAAAAAAAACATCTGAAAGAGTACGTCCATCCACAAAACAATTCGGCACATTTCATTAGCAAAACTAACATCCTCCATTTACATCCCTCTCTGGGTGTTTGATCAAAGCTCAGCACAGGCGTCCTACCATCCACTGTAGTGTGATCAGAGCTGCTGCTCGTGTCACTTTCTTGGCTGGTTTCACTCCCCTCTGTTCTTTTGGTTTATATTAAATATTTATTGTAAACCCAGCTAGAGCTGAATCCCTTGAGCAGACAAAGCTAAAGATCTCAACTTGAAACTGAAAGAGTAAATGAGTGGGAAAAAAACCCTCTCCAAGCCTTTATGAGGTGATGTAAAGCTCAGCTTTTTTTTTGAAGAATTCCTCCTCTCTCCTAGTGGGAGTGTTGCTTTGTAAAGGATATTAGCAAAGGTGTGTGTGTGGGAAAGAAGCAGAAATGTGGAGCAGAGTCAGCATCTGGAGAAGCAGCTGTTTTTTCTTTATCCTGCCAGATAAAAATACTTTTAAATACCTCTTTCAGCTACAAGAACAATTACTTAATCATTTCCCCGGCAGGATTATCAGTTCTCTATCTCAGTTTTTGGAAATTAAAAGCAACTCAGTCAACTGTCCTTCGTACTTTACCCTTTCTAATTTATGAAATTAACATAATTGCATTTATTTAATTAGTTTATTGTAATTTAATTGAGGCAATATTACTTATGATCAGATAGTTTTATCGTTCTGTTCTGAAGAACTGGATGTAAAATGAGGATTTGTCCCACTAAACTAGGTTTGTGTGCAGGTTTTTTCTCTTATGGAATAAAAACCTTTGAAACATTTTCACTACAAATTGAAATAAAAAATATAGAGGAAAAAATTTGATATTTAGGAGGTTAACTTACCAAATCTCCAACTTAACCAGATTTTTTTTAAAACATCCAAATTTGAGTGTATAGTTCATCGTAGTGATCTAAATCAAAGAAACATGACCGTGCTTCCTTTGTTTGCTAAATTTCTCAGTGCAAGAGACATTCTAAAGTGGAGCCACACGTTTTGAAATAAGTACACAAAGAACAAGAGAACCCCTTTCCGCCCAAAAACAGCAACTATAGCATAGAGTGGAGTAAATATGTGGTTGAATTTTTTTCTTTTATTCTTTTTGTTTTTCCTGTACACCTTCAAGTGTTTGTTATATTGTTAGTTTTCAAACTTTTGAATGCTGTGCCTTTGTTACTGTACTCCATGAACACCTGAGGACGTTTCTTTTCTTTGCCTTTAGTTAGAAATAGTTTTATTTTAGTGAGATTTTATTTTGAGGTTGCCTTTTTAAAAGATTGCTTACTTCGTATTTTTTCTGTTTTGTGCAGTTGTGACCTTTGTCTTTAATAATTCTATTAAAGACCCACTCTGATGTAAATTGTATTTTTGGTGTTCAAACATGTTCTTATAGCATTTCTTTCATGATGGAGGACAAATATAAAAGAATTGAAGAGTATTTCTTTATCGTGATGGATCAGGGGCAGACAAAACCTCCTGGTTTGAAAAAGCTCAGGTGTGATGCTGAAGTTGAAACGAGAGCGGGCCAAAGTATCCCTGCTCCATTCTGATGCACTGACTAATACTCTTGCAGACAAATAGATCAATGAACGTCTTCATTTTCCTCGTCTGAGCTGCTATGTGACTCAAAACTGTACTGCTGCATAGCTCTCATGTTGCTCGCCGTTTTCATTTATTTTTTGCTATGCTAATGTTAGCTTGGGGTTTTGAGGGACTGTAAGCTAGTGGGAGAGAAATACTGAGATATCAACATAGGGTAAGTTCCGCACCAACAGTCAGAGGTACGTTTCTAATGAACTCTTGCTGCTCTGCTGAAAATATATCTTAAAAACGACAGTTTTTAAAAAAAAATTTGGGCTAGAAAATGCATAGTCTCAATAAAAAGACCATTGGGAACCCTTTTACAACATATACAAATACAGTGGGACTTTACATGAAATTGCCCTTTTATAAGGAAACTGTTGTAATCATTTACTGGGTGAAAATGCACAAAGAGTATGTTGAAACTTTAAAGTGCAATCTTCAAAAAGGAATCCTGAAAGCAAAAAAAACCTTTGAAAATATAGAAAAAAAGATTCTTAACAGCAAAGGCTCAGGTACTTACTGCTTTTGCTGTCTCCCTTAGAAAGGATAAAGCGGAAAAAACAACTTTTGTATTTGCTCATCGCTTGATAGTATTTTGGATACACTGTCTGCAGTGTAGCTTTCAGAAAAACAGAAAAACTATCAAAAGCAAACCAAGGAAGAATCCCAGAATTTTTGACAGGAATTGTTAATTTTTTTAGGGGGAAAAAAGCCAAGATCTAAAGTCAACCCAACATAATTCATTCAGGAAAACATTCAGGAAAAAGAAAAAAGAAAACGTTTTTGCAACTCTATATCATCATTTGAGACAGAGCAGAGCATCATCTGCATAATGTGAAGACTTAACCATTATTTATTCTTTTATTGTGTCATTTATAGGAAGTAAGCATACATGTCAAATATGAACCCTTTCCAGAACCCACAGAGCACCGCAAAAAAAATATCAGTCATGAACCAAAAACAGTCCTTGATGCCAAAACTATGTAAAGTCTTTATGATAGAATGGGGGTGAGAACATATTTGATGGATCAGGATTGGTTCTGGACGCTTCCTTAAGGAAGTTGGTCTGAAAAATTCCTTTGGGGAGGACAGAGAACGCTACATAGATTTTACATCTGCACTACAATCCATTTGTGTCTCTCTCTGATGAGGCTGAGTGACGAGGCTGAAGAGAGAAGTCTGGGGACCTTTTCTTCAACTCTTGCCCCCACGAACCCATCCCAAATAAGCATCAAGGAACTGATTTTCATCGAGTCAACATCAAACATAATTAGCATTCATTTAGAGTTTTGCTTTTGGCCACCCGGTGCGTGCATTTTGATTATGCCCTCTCATTTTACCTTTGATTAGAGCTCTACAACTCTGTGGGGAAATATGCAGCTCAGCTGAAGTCTAATTTATCCCAGTGTTCTAGGAAGTGCACTTGTGTGTACGTTCTGTGTCGGATGCTGCCAGTGTGGGTTCACAGATGTTTTTCAATATCTGCTGTTGCCAGATTGCTTGACGACAGCAGGGACGTTTGGAAAAACCCAAGCCCAGAAGAAGAAGAAAAAGTCTCCAGGTTGAAATTTAGATTTATGAAAACCCAAAAGAGGCAGCAGTGGAGCACAGTGATTGAAAATATATAAGAAGCAAAAAATAAAATACAATCCACAATTTTATGCAATATGTACCCAGCTCTGGTTATTGTCAGACGTTGAGAACATCAGCAACAGTCTCAAAAAATGTGTGAATATTTCTAATAAATATACACATTTTCTATATCTAATCTTTTTAGCACCACAAGTCAATAGCGTCACATGTTTTCTAGCTTTTATAAGAAAAGACCTGACCTTTTCAATAACAGAACTGGGTTGGGTTTCATCCAAGAGTTGTTTTTATTTTCAATAAACAAAGTCTACTTTTAGACAACTAAAGAAGTATTTATTGGTTTTTTAAAGACAACATTTCTGGCAGAAATGTATATGAAAAATCAGCAACATGTCTTCAACATACTCTTAACTTTTTACCAGCTTAAAGACCCACTCCGATCATCTTTTTGAGTTGTTTTTAAAGCGTCCCTAGTAGTCTTTTAATGATAATTTTGCCATTTTTAGCCAAAAGATAAAAAAACTCATGTCATTTTCTGGACATAGTAGTTTGTCAGAGGTTTTGCACATAAAAGTGGAAAAAAAAAGTAATTTTATGGCAGGGTATAAAAATATACAAAAGTCTGATGAACCTTTAGACAAAAAAACATTTTAAAAAATCAAAAAGTGGGTTTTTGGAAGCAGCAGGTAAAATATAAGGGGAAACCAAACAGAGTTGTATTGTCAGTATTATCAAATAACTTAGTTTAGAGAAATAAAAAAAAAAATCCTAAAGAAAAGCATATGTGAGAGAAAACAAGGGAACATATAGTATACTATTATTATTAAATGGATGTTTGCTTTTCATGATCTGTAGAATGGATCATTGTGTTTGTGTGCTATTTGGAGCTGTGCTTTAAGATAATTACCTCCTAATCCAAAAGTTTGTGGTTCAATTCCTGACCTCCAATGCTCATAAAACAAAGCATCAGAAAGCAAGATCCAAATGTATTCAAACTGATGGATATGATAAAACATAGGCACTATGGTACTTAAAGGACTGTAATTATATATAAGAGGCTATTAAAATAAAAGAAAAATGTTTTATGCGTTGTTTTATGAAGCCCTGAGCAAACTGTCTCTGCTGTGTTGTGGCAGACACTGGATTCTTTTAGGCTGAGGAACATGCCTGGAAAACCAGAGGGATTTGTGTCTGGAAAATGAAGGCAGGTATGAATCCCAGCAAGAAGAGCAGGTTTAAATATAGCTGGCAGCAAACTGGAGATCGTTTTCTCCAGAGGTCTGCTGGGAACCAACACAGATCTGAGCAAGGTTCAGAATGAAATTGGAATCTGAGTACTTTTCCAGAAACAAAGTATGTGATGTTTTACTGTTGTGTTCAGGGGCCACTGCAGTTTAGCTTAGAAAAGCAATAAGAACAGCAAAATGCCCCTGAAACCTCCTGAGAGCCTGTGTCCATACACGTGGACACGACATTGTGTCTTTCTACATCAGGGTACTTGACTTTTTACAAATAAATGATCTCCAAATACAAGGAGGCGAAGGAACCAAAGCAGCCACCTGTGAATCACTTATGTGAAGTGCTTTGGCCTTTAGAGTCCCACTCCAACTGTAGTTTTTTTCTGTTGTAACATCATTCCCAGTGGTCTTTTAATTATGATTATACAGTTGTTAGCCAAAATCAAAACGCCTGTGTCGTTTTTGTAAGACATATTTTCTGCAGCGCAGCAGGAGCTCATTAGAAATTCGATTCTGGTTTGTGGGCGGGACAGCGCGGAAGTTAGCCCTGCTAATTTCCCAGCATTCCTTTCTTTACACTTTCTCCCGCTAGCTTATAGCACCTCACAAGCCCAAGCTCTCATTAGCATAGCAAAAGAAAAAAACGGAGAAAAATATCAGAGCTGTCCAGCCGTACAGTTTTGAGCCAAATAACAACAAAACGAATCTATTTGTCTGCAAGTGGATGCATCAGAATTGTAATGGAGAAGGGAGACCTTGGCCCACCCATGGCAGTTCCTGGATCACAAATTTGAGCTTTTTCAAGCTGTAGGATTTTAATCTGCTCCTGATCCAACAGGATTTGAATAAAGATATACTCAGAAACACAGTTTAATCTGAAGTTATTTTATAGATGTTCTCCGTTGTGAGAAAAATGCTTCAAGAACATGTTAAAAACACCAAAAACACAATTTTAATTTTAGTGGGAGTAGAACAGTGCTATTTAAATATACGTTAATTCCCATAAGATGGAATATGTTAGACATAGTTGTGGATTTTTTGTTGTAAAAATTGTGTAATTGAGGTGAGTTCTGGAGTCGAGGGTGGTTAGAGGTTTGCTGTAGCCGGGGCTAATGCGCCCACATCCAGAACTTCATTAAAGCTTTTAGAGACACCATCTGATGACCGATCATTAGGTTAAGTGCACTTTCGAGCGCTGATTCATCTTCCTTTGGTCTAAAGGCCTGTGCAAAACGTTAATCACAATAGGTATTTGAGTTTTAATGAGTGACTGAGAGGGAATGAATGCTGACAATACGACTGCACTCAACTTCACAATGTGGCATCTGAGTAAAACGGAAGCCAACGCTTGGTATTGGAGACTTTAATGGTTCTACATCTGAAGGTGAGAACAAAAAACAGCTGTTAGTGTTTTTCTGAACGGTGGACTTCAACATGAAGCCTACACTGCAGGGGGAAGCTGAGCCACAAACAAGATTAAAAACACCAGCGATAAGAGACACTGAAAAGCCGCTCTATTTTGGCTGCTACAGCACTGATTGAGCTATCGTCCGGACTCTTCTTTAACTCTATAACCATTGTTATCATATTTGATACAGGGATTTCTGAGACCCCTATCCGATTAGCATGATCAAAACTTTCCTTTTCCATTTTGTATACATTGGTGCATGTTTCCTGCCCTGCAGTTCATCATCAGTCCACTAGAGGCAGCAGAAGGGCAATTCAAAATGGCTGCTTCCATGAAATCTCAAAAACACTTTTGGAGGGAAAAGTTTAGCTAGTTTTACAAAACATTATGGTGAGTATAACTGATCTTTTTTTATTCATATTATTAAATAATGACCTGCTGTATTAAAAGAATGCTACATTTGTTGATAATTAATACAAAATAAATAATTATAATAGGATATAATTAAGACAGTGGGGTAAATAAGGTGCTTTTTTTCCTGAACATTCATGCCAATACTTTTAGAACTTAAACTAACGTGAGCAAAAACTTACCAAACCATCTATATCATTTTTGATACTATCTATATCCCATACAGAAAATGTTGGTACAATTTTTTGTAGATTTTATCTAAGGGTTTTAAAAAAAACATCGTCATTCCAAAATATTTGATTTTTCTTTTATTTCTTTGGTATTATGGGCTTTACAGGATAAAACCTCTGGATCACTCTATAGGATCTGCCATCTCTGTAGTTTAATACGGCAGTAAGATGTTAAAAAGTTCAAGTGAAACACCTTAGTGGCTGTAACAGTAGAATCAAAGTTTGCCTTTTTATTTTTACTCTGATTTAACCAGAAAATGGCCAGAGGCTTGTTTAGTTTTTTAAGTACTGGTCCACAAAGTCCTAAATTTGACAAAAACATAGTTGCTATAAAGCTGCACTTCGCCTTACAACAATAAAAAAAAAAACAACTAGAATTTATACTATACTGAAATCACATATTTGAATTAAGATAAATAATTAAAAGCAATTTAAAGTGAAACCTGAAATGTGAAGACATCTTTTAAATGCAACCAGGATGAGATCCTGTTCTTGGTGCAGAGGATTTTTTTGGTGAATATAATCATTTAATGCATTATTTACCCTAATTTATTTATTGTATTATGTTTTTATGTGATAAAAGGGTCTGCTCCTGTTTATCTTTTGCAAGATACATTTAAAAAAGATTGCTGCATCTCTTTACTTTGCCTCAAATTTTGGATTTTGTGTAATCTTCAAATGAGTCAGGTCTTTCGTAACAGCATTGTAAAAACAATCTGCATCATTTCAGATGGGCTCTCAGTGATCTCTGCTTTTCAAGCATGGAAGGTTTGGTGTTTTTAGAGTCAGAAGACCGACAAAGACTGTTTTCCATCACACCACAGCGACAAACCTCCTTTCACTTGGCAGAGCCCTGCCAAATATCCAAACCGAGCATCAGAAGTGGCTAACCCGTGTTTGCACCTAGAATTGGAGTGTTAAAAACACATTAACCTCCACTTAAAGTGAAAAGCCTGAAATGTAAATTAGGCTTTTCCATTTCAGCCATTAACCTACAATGAGAGTAGCATTTCAGGGTTAAAGTGAAAACCCCCGTACACAGTAAATGATTAGGCGGTCAGTGTGTGTTGGTGTGCGTGTGTGTGTGTGTATGTGTGTTTGGGGTGTATTGACTGTCTAAATGTGCTAATCAACCCATTAAAAACATCAATAGCAGAGAAGAACAACAGCTTTATGTTAATCATTATCTTTTACAAACGCAGGCTTTTAACAGAACAACATTGATTATGGGAATGGGTTTAGCTGAAATGACCCAGCCAAGCCTTTATCTGTGTTTGAGAGCCCTAAAAAGTTAGGATGCACCCCGTTTTTAAGCAGACAGTGTGGTGTGGCAGACACAGTTATTAGACTCCAACAGAACAACTTCCTGTCATTCATTAAAAGATCCTGAAAAGACCCTTTTCAAAAAAAAAGTCAGATGATCATGGAAAAGTGTTTTCATCTCCATAATTCCATTCATAAAATTAAACTTTCATAGATTTAGTGCCCACTGTTTAATTAATTTCAAGTATTATTTTATGTTTGCATAAATTGCGGTTCCAGCTCATAAAACCCAGAAATTTGCCCAAATTTGGCAGGAAATGAATGAGTTTCACCAACTAATCATCTACTAAACTCAGTGCTCCTGCACAGATTTTTCACAGGAAACATTTAGCCTCATCATGGCATGACAAACACATGTCTACGTTTCCTCTCAGAGCACCATTAAGCCACTTTTTGCCTTCATAAGTGAACGACAAGAGAAAAGTGGGCTTAACGCTTGCTTAGGATGAATGCTGAATGGTCACTTTCTGGTTAAACATGCAGATGCTCTTTCTTTTTACATCATGGCTGAAAGCTTCAGTTCACTTTTTACAAACATTTGCTCACAGAAACATTTATCAGAATCTCAGAGCCAAGCTTTTACCAGCAATCATGTCTGAGTTTTTGACTTGACCCGTGATTAAACCGTTTTTGTTTGCTTTTTTAAACCGGTGATTGGCCATCACAAAATCTGATATTGCATTTTTTTTCAGATGGTCAAATTTGTGAACTTCTGGGCTCCCGTGAGGAAAAAATGAGACCATATGCAGTCCAGGTCAGCTCAGAATCTGCCTTTAGCTGCCTCAGCATGGTTTTGCAGTGCATTTGTGAGCTTTGAGCTCCTGACATGATCAGATCGCTCAAGGTGTACGGTCTAAAGTGTTTTGTTTTTTCATTTTGAGAAGACGTCTCACATTATTTTAACAGCTGCCAAACTTGACATTCCTGCAAACTTCACCATTCACCCTCAAGTTCAACAAACTGGGGAGCAAAAATGTTAATTGTAAAACATTTTATTAGCTATGTTCCCTTCTGGGGATCTGGTTTGCTAAAGTAGTGCCAGTTTTCCCACATTCAGACCCAGGTCAAGTCTGATTGAATCCATCTGTGAACTGAATAAACTCTGACAGGTCGTCTGGTGGGGGGTGTCCAGATGAAAAGTTACCAGTCATTTGTGGGGTGAAAAACAAACATATTTTATAACTTTAAATTATGTGCTGTAATAAACCTAAAGGTCAGTGGCATAGAGTCTGGAGGCGTAAAGATCCACTCTGATCATCTTTTGATCTGTTTTCAAAGTGTTCTCAATAGTCTTGCAATTATGATTTTACAGTTTTTAGCCAAAATCAAAAAAACCTGTGTCATTTTCTTCTGCAGAGCAGCAGGAGTGCATTAGAAATTTGCCATCATGAGAAAAATGCCACAAAAATATGCTACAAACACACAAAAAACCCACAACTTTCACCCGAGTGGGTCTTTAAGTCATAATGGAATAATGAAAAAGCTGCCTTTATACCAGAGCACACAGTTACAGGCGCAGCTTGGATTATAATGCTCACAAAAGACCAAATATTTATGTTTTAATTGAAATTATAAGTCAATTTGTACTGGAAATTGAAGCACAAACTTTGTTCAATGGTGAAATACGTTTTTATTTGTGATTGACAAACATTTTTCATTACATTTTTTAAAATCCAAAACATAAAGTTGCAATTTCACCTGACTTTTTTAAATGAAATTAGGAAATGTACAATTTCAGTTAATACAGTCCAGCTTTTTATCAACTGAAGTGATAACAATCATCAAGTTAAAATCCCACTTCAATCATCTTTTGATCTATTAAAAAAACATTCCCAGTGGTCTTGATTATGATTTTGTCATAAGCTCTGCAGAGACACTTCTGCAGAAATTCACCTCCAAGTTGTGAGTAGAACTGTTCCCACCATTCGCAGTTTTTTTCTTTTTTGTCAGCTCCTGATTCACAATTTGAATAAAGATAAACTCAGACATGTAATTTTCTTTATATATGTCCTCCATCATCAGAAAAATACCACAAGATCATGTTAATAACATCAAAAACACAATTTTTCAATCAGCCAGTGTACTGCTCTTATTTTTTTTTTTGCTTACTGATATCATTTAGCCTACAGCAATTTTTTTGGAAATCGTAAAACTCTCTCGCTCTCGTTTTTATGTTGGCTTTTAATAGCTCCAGGATCATAAATAGTTATTTTTTTATTTGGTGTTTGTGGTTGAGGTCGACAGTCTGGACCTTCATTAACTTTTGTGAAACTTGATAGCAAAATATACAGCCTGTGAAGCTCTTATAATTAAATTCAGCAAAGTTCTGTCATAAGGAAGCATGTCAGTCCTAGTTGCAGACACGGTTCTCCAAATTAAGAAGTGCTCTTGGGCTTGGAGTGCAGCTCGTGTTGGTACAGCCCAACTCCTTCTTGATCTACATAATATTCAAGTGGTTTTAATGTATTTTGTCATCAGAATTTACTGTGGCTTTAGTTTAAGATCATTTCAGAACCATTAGAATTGATTGATGTGTTTTATTCCAGACTCATAAATGCTTCAGGACAGCAGAAACAGCAGTGGATTGGCTCTTTCCCCTGCTGCTTTGCTTTCCTTCCTTTTGGTTTCTTCCAGCTGGCATGTTAAGTTGCATTTGTTCTGCTAATGTGTGTGTCTATAGAAATCTGTCCAAATTCCACAAGTGCAACTTTTCGGCACATTGCAGTTATTGTAAAGACAACATCAGTAAACTAGATTAATCGGACTTCCTGCTGAAAAAAACAGTATCCCACAGACCTGCACAGCTTGACACTGCTCTGCACATGTGTGTCTGCATGAATGGAGAAAGAACAGGTTTCAAACAAGCGTGCATTTCACAAGATTGGACTGAGACCAAATTTTGGATAGTCCAGAATTTTTAGCATACATGATCCATCCGTTTCATGGTCTTGTAATCAAAACTGTTTGGAAAAAAATGAGAAAAAGGCACACATCTGACCTGAATTCATCTGAGATTTCTTGTCTTAAAGAACAAGGGAGGAGGTGGGATCTTACCCTAAATTTCTACAAAAAAAAGGTCTACAAAAAAATTACTCGACTGACCGTTTTAAGAGTTAGATCATTTGAAAGCTGACAAATATGGCAAGATTTTTCGGACAAGAATAGGACTGTGTAAGAAAAGTTGTTGAAATAAAGGTAAAAACATTTTGTCTCAATATCTCTGTCAGTGTAAACTTTCTTCTGTAGACTTCCATTATGAACAAGGAGGAAGGAGAAAAACCTTCCTCACAAAGATTTTAATAAAAACATACTCAGAAATGCAATTTTAAGTCTAAGTTTCTTAAGATAAGTCCTCCATCATCAGAAAAATGCAACAAGAAAAACACCAAAAACACAATTTTCCTCTCACTGGGTTCAAAGTGTGTCTCAAGCTTAAAAGTTGACTTATGTGTTGAACTGATTTGAATGATTTTTTGGAATTAAAAAAATGTTAAAGAATTTAAAAGATAGCTGAAAGATGTTAAATCATTACTCTGGTGTATCTATTGAGGTCAGCTGTGTTTTTAGTACAGAATTGGATGCACACTCATACGAAGCCACCTCTTTTCCTTCTTTTTCCTTGGTTGGAAAAACATTGTTTTAGGCATTCACTCCAAGGTTTGCACAGATGTCTGTGGTCCTTTGACTGGCAAGCTCGGGAATTTTCCAAAAGTGACTTAAGTTTTCAGACTTTAAGCTCTTAATTACACAATTGCCTCACAGTAGTGCCCAATGCAAAAAACAAAATGTACCAAAGTAGAATTTTGCACGTGGTTTTTGCACAATGCTCTTTTTTTTCATTTTAGATGAATTTGAATAGTTTGAAAGGGATTCTTGCTGTTTAACATTTACATAACTTTTAATGGGAGCTTTTTAAAAGCACCTGAGATCAAATCAAACAGGAAAAATACATTTCTTGAGGTGATTACAGGATGAAAAGATCTAAAGGCGTTTAAAGAAATTCCAACAGAGATTAAATATAGGCTCTGAAAACATGTGTCTTAAGAAAGGCTATCTCAGTGGAAATCTCTGTGTCTCACTTTCACATTTCTATGCAATGACATAAAAAGTATTCCAGAATTTGTGTTCTCTGAAGTTGATACTTTGAGTGCACTGTAAAATACAAAGAAGGTCTGCACCACGCTCATTATTATCCCCTTGGAAGACACCAGCGGCAGCATTACTGTCATGTCCGTGAATAAAATACAGCCAACGATGTTCAGTTAATAAATCCCAGTGAGTCGAGAGCCCTTTTAAGAGCAGAAGGAGGAGGGGTTGTAGCTCTTCTGCAACCACAATTCCTTCTTTCCTCCTTTTGTTTTGTGAGCATGCGTCACAACGTCCTCATGCACTGTGCTGTATATTTAATCCTTTCAGATTACATTACTCAGTCTCTGTAAACAGCAAATTCCTTCCATGATTTTAATTACTGCCTTTAGGGTGAAGAATGTACATTTGAGGTACAGAATGTAAACAAATGTCAACAAGTCCAAAACTGATGTGTGTCTTTAGGACATTTGAATCAAATTCATAAGAAGTCTTAGATTTCTTTTGCTGCATTCTAAAAAAGTTTGTTTAGTGATTGAACTATTTCCTTCAGAGTACAAATGTTGATAACTTTT
The DNA here is from genome assembly GCA_036245035.1 of Adrianichthys oophorus. Taxonomy (NCBI): domain Eukaryota; kingdom Metazoa; phylum Chordata; class Actinopteri; order Beloniformes; family Adrianichthyidae; genus Adrianichthys; species Adrianichthys oophorus. The sequence continues at coordinate 4,124,669 of BSAI01000115.1, read as the reverse complement.
TGACATGACCCTGTAACCTAAATTGTGATTGGAGAAGTGATTGATGAGTGTCAGCCTGTTTGGGCATATGTTAGTCATCATCAGAGGTAGGTCATGGTCTTTTACTTTAATTTCTCAACCACTTTCCTATTAACATGACTGCATAAATACCTAAAACATATGTAAAGCACAGGCCAGTTTTAAAGTATGTGTTAAATCCTTTTGGGTAAGAGAAAAGGCTTAATATTTCTACAACATAACCTTTTTCTTTTTTTGTGTTTGCCGGTCAAACTTTAAACTCTACATAATGTGTTTATTTACCCAAGTTGCTACAAAATAAGAAATGAACAGAAAACAAACACAAACTCAAACAAAAACTCATTTTTTCTTCCAAAGATTTGGAAGCATTTTTTGATGAAAACAGATGTTGAACGTTTGGGGAAAGTTTTAAGATTTTATTCAAAATGGCACAAGCCTGGGATTTCTCTTCTATTTAATTTAAACTTATGTCCTTTAGAGGTCACCGCAGTTTATGTGACTTGGTTTTAGTTTACCGGATGTCCTTCTTGACCCAAGTCTCTGAACTGGTTTGGAACCAGCACACGAGGTTCTACTTAAAGTAACTTATTCTCTGGGATTCCTCTTCCAGGAGGTAAACATATTAGCCAAGTGAGTGTGACATAAAAAAGGAGAAATATAGATTTTTTTGCAATGGAGCCTGTGACCTGACATAGGGAAAAAAATTACTAATTTGTTCCCTCGAAATAATAAATCCCAGAGAATAAGTAAATCGTTCCCACTGATTAATTAAATCGTGCCCACAGCATATTACTCCGTCCTCTTAAGTTCTTGCGCACGCAATATGGACACGCAAGTTGATCAAACAGCTTTTTCACCATAGAAATTATTTATGATTAGACGCCTCATTCTGGGTTCCAGAGTGAACCTGCGGCGCCGCCATGTCGGAGAGGTCGGCTTTAGTTAGGCTACATCCACAACCAGCTGTAGTCAATGGAGAATCGCAGCCTTCAGCATTCAGATGCAACAACCGGCGCTCTGTTGAGAGCAGAGCATGTGGAATTACCTTTCACAAGTAAGTTCTAACACTATTTGGTTAATTAGAGCATTTTTAAGTTTGTATAATTGTAAACAACGTTAGGCTATGCGGCTAACAAACAAATGCTAACGGCAGAAACATTATCTTTTGCTATATTGTTGATCTTTTTTTCCCTATCAAATTTCCGAGGTTTCCCAGTGACACAGAATTACAGAAGTGATGGGAAGCTGCAATAAGCAGGAGGATTTTGACTGGACGGGGCAGATCGTCCGGCTGAGAGAGGACAGAATTCCCGTCTGTCTTCAACTTTACATCACATCTTCAAGGGGTTAGTGTATTTATCTGTTATAATCTTAAAATCTTTTATACATGACCTCCATCATGAGAAAAAGGCTACAAGAGCATGTTCAATGCACCAAAACATGATTTTCACTGGAGTGGGTAATTAAAAGTATATTTAATCTAGTAATAAAAGGTTTTTATTACTACCGATTTCTGTGTATTATAACATATTGTGGAAAAGGAAGATATTTTCTAATAATCTTTAAGTAACTAAAAATTCTAGGTGCTTTGAGGCATTTCGACCATCATACTGATTAAACATTTTCTTTTGATGGTTTCTGTCAGTCATTGACTTTATGGTCAATGTGGACACATTGTTAGAAATATTTGTTTTTTCTCACAATTATGTCTGATTAGTTAGATCCGTAAATGCTATCAATAGGTTTTAGTTATTAATGTTTTGAAAAGTTAAAAGATCATTTCTTTTTTTAATTAAAATGTATTCATTAATTTTATTAAGATAACAGGTATAATTTTGTCGGAAGTTTTTCTTTTTAATGGTTCTTCGGCTCCCCAGCACCACTAAAAAAGAGAGAAAAAAGCAATCATTAAAATGATTTGTCAATGTTTTTTTGCTTAGTAAATTAATTCTTATTTTATAAACATGCCAATATATATGACAGTTTATGTAAAAAAAAAAAAAATGATAAAACTTTTTTTTTTTTAAGTTATAAATACACCTTCCTCATTAGAAACAAAAGCACGGTGGGCGCACTTAGACCTCTTCAGGAAGGCAGAAAGTCGAGACATCCCCTTCAATAGGTGGTGGCAGTCCATTCCAGTTCCAGAAACTACTTCCGGTTCATGCGAAAAAAAGTTTGCTTCTGTGTGAACGAATTACTATTTTGTGGGAACTAATTACTTTTTCGTGGTAACGAAATGCTAATTTGTGGGAACGAACTAATTATTTTGTTTACTCATGTCAGGTCACGGGCTCCGTAATTTGCAACCAACCGTCAAAAAAAATGTAATAAAAATAGTTTTTATGTTATAGTACCAAAGAAAACATCTATAAGTTTACTGCAAAAATGTCGTTGAAATATTGAATGACACTATAAATTAAAAAAATTACCTAAAAATAGTGAAATTGTTGCTTCTTGAAAATAAAAAGTTTTAAAAACAAAAACTGATCGGTTGCACCGATATTTATGAAAGTCACAAATTTGGCAAATTACTTTAATTAGTGATAAATCAATTAAAATAATTAATCTCAATTACATGATAACGATAAAAATATTGATCAAAAAGGATTATTAAAAAAGTCGAAACAATTGAAGATGTTAATAGTTAAATAACATTTAACAAATTAATGAAATAAACAGTAATTATGGTTTTTCTGCTAAAACAAAATTAAATCACAGGTTTTTTTTTTTGTTTGTTAGAGGAGTCTTCTGTGGATTTGATCAAAAGTTGTGCCGAGGCAGCAGAAAGATAGCTTGAGAGACAAGAACAAACAAACATGCTGAGAAGAAAAAAAACTCATATCCCGGCCCATTCCAGCGGCTTGTTGTCTGATGAATGTACACAATTGTCATCACGGAAACTAAGCAGGGTTGCTAAATGGAGTCAAATGGAGAATGCCCAATACCACGAGTTGTCCTTATATTTATTTCTTTAAGATGAGTTGATGACTGATCCCTTAATAATCCGCCTGCTGTTGTTTTGGATCACAGGCTGACTTTTGGGCAACAGATGGAGAAAGAAACAACGGTTTCTATGCAATATCACAATGATTATTTGATCAAATATCTGGCCAATGTCATCAATATCACGTCTATGTTTAAAATAATTTTGCATTAGAATTTTTATTAGCAGGTTATTACTGAACAGATGTACAGGAATAAGTCTAGATATATGTTTAGAGCTCTTAAACCAAACATTTTAGGTTCCTGTTTTATTATGAAACTGCAGTCTGTCATCAATGATTAATGCGTGTGTTTGAAGTGCTATTTTCCATTTATCTGTCAGCTAAATAAACTAAAGTTAATACATTTTATTATTCGGTCTTGATCATTTTGATGCCTTTAAGTGAACAAAAAAGGACAGAGTTTAAATGTTTGTACAGTTTTTAATAGTTTGTAAGATGACATTTTGCAGCAAGACCTTGCGATATTTGTTGATGGAATTTTAACTCATTGTTTACATTTGCAAACAAAAATGCTACAGTTTATCATATTCTAAGATGATTGGATCCTAATTTTCCCACTCCTGAAAAGTCAATAATCGTCTCTTTTTTGGCTTGGAAGTTGAGAACCCGTCTCTGAATGTATGTTCCACTAGCAGATGGAAGAAGTGGACGAAAATGTCATCGATGGCTTGACATTTCTGGACTGGCACTTACCCTGGCTGCACAGACAGAACAACAGATGCTGCAATCCGTTGTGCAAAAGCATCCCAGGCACAATCCAATACATGACTGTGGTGGGCGAGATGATGCTAGCAGCCAGAGGAGACTCCATCTACTGGAACACCTGTGTTGAAAATGGGTTTGAAGAAGTTCCAACGTCAAAGTGGGAATTTCCCACAGAAGATGGTGGAATATAATTGTGTCAAGAGGCTGTGGGACTTTTAAAAACTAGACTGGGACAACAATGCATCCATACATTGAGGTAACTGTCAACCAGCAAAGGAAAGTTGCATTGAAAGAGGCAGAAATTCAATAAGAACTAATCGAGGAGCTACTAAACAAGGAGTGAAGGCAAAAGCGGTTACAGTGGTAACTTTAACACTTGAATCTTTAAAGAACCAAATTGTGTTCTTGGTTATTTGACGTGCTCATGTGGCAAAATTAATCCTAAAATTACATTTCTGAGCATTTCTTTAATCAAATCTTTGTGAATCAGGAGCAGACGGCAAAATGCCTTTCAGCAATGGGGGAGGGGAAGGGGGCGGGGCTGCTCTGCAAAAAGGTCCCGCCCACAACTCTGAGGCAAATTCCTAATGAACTTAAGACAAGGTTTGAACTTTAAAGACCCACTCCAAGGAAAACTGTGGTGTTTTTTTTACATGTTCTTTTGATATTTTTCTGATGATGGAGGACATTTCCAACAAGAATTGAGATCCAAATTGCATTTCTGAGTTTTTCTTTTTCCAAATGGTTTAAAAGTAGGAGAAGACCAAAAAATGCGGTTGGGGAAAAAAGCGTATTTGTGATGTAAAAAATACGTTGGGTGGGCCACAAGCTCCCTGCTCCTTGCTGTCAGCAACTGGAAAGGGAAAAGGGGGCGGGGTTGCTCCGCACCAGTTGTCTCGCACATGACCCAGAGGCAAAATTCTATAAAACTCCTGCTGTTCTGCAGAAACTATGTCCTAGAAAACGACACAATTTTTAAAATTTTGGCTGAAAACAGCCTAATCCTAATTATAAGACAACTGGGAACGCTTTAAAAATAGATCAAGAGATCAATTGAATGGGACTTTAAGCCTCAAACTGGAAGTGTGACTCCAGAAACCTCGAAGAACCACATGTGATATTATCTCTCCAGAAGAGGGCAGTACCAGAAAGATGGAAAACAGATCTCTTTCAAATTAATTCATGAACTGAAAAGGAGGTGATGGATTGAAAAAGATACAGAGAATTGATAAAAGCAGGGTTAGGGTTAGATTTAGATCTTCTTGGTTTTAATTATTTGTGCTGTAATGCGTTTCAAAAGCTCCGCTCAAAGCTAAATAAAAAATGAACATGCATTCGTTTTATATTACAAAGTTTTGGGGAGATTAATAGAAGCAGCATGAGTGGCATTTCAGCTATTTTTGCAGGAATAACAAAGGACTGGACCACAATCAGCAGAGAACATGAGCCATGGAGAATAAATCAGAGGCTGCTCTGTAAGTCTCACTGCAGCAGGCACTCACGTGCACACGCTCACACGTGCACATGCAGTGCAGATTGTGTTGATTCAGGAGAAAAAGCAGCAGCAGCTACGCCTTTGATCAATTAAGTGAGGTTTTTTTTTTTTGCTGAGTCTTCGTTCAAAAGCCAAATCCCAGGGAGGAGCGAGAGGGTATGAGGTGAAGGACAGAGTTCTATCCTCAGCCCGCATTCAGTCATCAATTATCCCTGAACATCATCACTCCACTGGATGGGAAACAGGGAAGTTTTATCAGAGATCTTCCCATTGCCAGGATTTATGAAACGAAATGAACAAATGTTTGGCAAAAAATGAATACATTTTCTTTTAGAGGTGGTGTTGAACTGTTTCAGTAAAAGACACGCTTCACCCTGCTTTCACTGCATGTTCTCTGAGCAGACAAAAAAGTTAAGAGAAGATGAAAGGAAAAACAAGAGGAGACATTTTGTCTTAAGGAATTAATCCAGGAGCAACAGTCTGAGCAAAGACCTCCGTGAATGACAGTTTTTGACATTTTTTTTTGTTTGTTTTGACTTTTTTCTTTTCTGTCTTCAACCAAACTCAACCTGTGTGTTTTAGAGCTGTTTCACATTCCAGAAATTTTGATCACATATATATATTTTTTAAACAGCTAGCAATAAAACATCTTTTTTAGAGACAGGTGATGTGTGTTGGGTTAGAGTTTTGTTAAATTCTTTAACACCCAATTATTTGATATGCTAGTATACAATAAAATAGTCACTTTATAGCTGCTTTTTTTCTTTGTTTTCACAAAAAAACTGTTAAAATGACACATTTAATGGAAAAAATGCCATTTTTGGAGTGATTAATCGATTGATTAAAAACAATTTTAAAAAAGTAAAAACTTGGAAAAAGAAAAACGTTTGATCCTTAATGATATTCTACAATAATTTATTGTTCACACAGGCTCAATAAACAGAGAATAGGCTGGGACGGATATTTTTCAATGAAATGAAATGATCTTTCAAACCAACTGTTATGCTGTGTGCTTTAGCCTAGCAGCAAATCTAAAGCCGCTTTCATACCGCACGCGATTGGTGCGGCAGGGGCGTCGAGTTTCAACGCTAAATTAATGTACAGATGGGATCTGAGGTCCTGCTGCGCGATTTGAGTGTGGCACTTCAGTCCGGCAGCAGTGTTATTTGAGCGTTGTGGTACGATTTAGGCGGCAAACGCGGCACGTCAAGACTTCAGTATGGCAATTAAGGGACTCAGCTTTGTGCATGTCACGTCTTCAGTGTTGCTATACAGTAAATGTTGGGTTTTGAAGTGGCCATAGTTTGCACCTTCTCTTTTACACAACGTGGTAGATACATTTTACCTCACAGTTTAACATTCAATTGCTAACTATTTTCACTGGATCATCATTTGTCTTCGGTGCATATTTGGAATTTAACATGTTATACTTTGTATTTCAAACATTGTGCATCCGTTTCAGTGGAAAGCATCATGTTTTGCAGTCAAAGCCATTCTGGTTTGGTGAGGACAACTTCAGCGAGGCAGTGAAGTGGTATTCAATTGACATTTTAATGGAGCGGTTTGTTGTGAAATCCAGGGCCCGTAACAAGTCAGACAGATGTTTCAGCTTGTTTCAATTATGGCAATTATGTCAGCTCTGAACAGCAGTGTGGCTGGTATTGACCATGAGGTTCGATATCAGTTTGTGAGTCTAAGAAGTTGGAGGCCTGAAGTCAATCAAAAGTAATAAATAAATAAATAAAACAAGTACATGTATACCACATGTTCAGGCACTGCTTTTGCAGGATTCTGATGTTCATATTTCAAAATGCAAGAAAAAAGGAATCAACAATTATTTAACAGTTTACATAATTTACAATGATGGGTATTTTAACTGCATTTTATCTTCATGCTGGAAAAGCCCCAGACATTCTATCAGATAATAACAGATGACAACCTCTCATCTAATACTGCCAAAGATGTGCACTGTTAAGATAAAGGTACTCTTTTGATAAATGAACGAGGATTTCTTTGAGGAATGGCCAAAGAAAAGTTAAAACAGCATTTAGCTTATCTTAAAACGTTGTTTTATTATGTTTTTGACATAAATGAGATGAAACATGAGGTACGTTTTTATGTGGGGTAATTTGCCAAGAGGGAACATTTTTGGCTGCAAGATTAAGCCTTCCTCTCTTCTTTTATTTTCTTATTTTGATTTAGTATTATGCATTTTGCTACAAACGTTCTAGAAAATTTACTTTACCTTCAAAAAAGTGTTAGTAGTTATGTTAGCAGCCACCTTTAGCTGCTAGAGCAGGGGTTGGGAACCTTTTTTACTCAGAGAACCGTAAAAGCAAAATATTAGAAAATGTAATTCAGTGAGAGCCATATAATATATTTTAAGACTGAATTTAATTATGAATTTTGAGTATAATAAGCCTCTAATTTATTTATTCTTTTAAATATTTTTATAATACTGACCATTAATGTGACTTCTGGTGCTGCATGAATTTGCTGATGGCTTTGTTGTCTGGTTGGTTCTTGGTGAGGTTAAGCGTTGAGGCTTTCATCCGTTAAACATGATCGTAGGTTGGACTTGTTTTTTTCTTAAGATGTGAGAATAACTGCTCACATGCATTCACAGATCCAAACACCATCAATACAGCAATACTCACACGCTGCAGTGTGTGGTATGTGACAGGAAGCAAGTTCAGCTGGTCTTCCGGTTGAAGTTTGTTCATTTCTGTCCACAGGTGCTTGCTCGCCAACTCCGCTTTCTGAAGTGCAATACTTTCCAAATCTTCAGTGACTTGAACTTATTTGCCCACATGTCTGAGGATTCAGGTCAGCCACTTTTGCTTCATAATCTCTGACGGAGACACAAGAAATGTAACTCAGGTCGGCTGCGTTCAGTGAACACTCGTTTGGATGGGTGATGAACTTAAAAAGACGAGTATGCTCAGGAAGTTCTCCAAAGCGTGCTTTGAATGACTGTAGGAGACTGGATGTGAAGTCAGCTAGCTGGTGGAGATCAAGGTTTTGAGTGGGCTCACTTGCTGTGCATGCATCTTTAAATTGTCTGAGTTCTTCAAAGTGTAAACGGCCTGTTTTAAGATACATAATAAAGAGCTCCAGCTTATTTTCAAAAGCAAACACAGCTTGTTGAAGGGATAACACAGTGTTTCCAGTGCCTTGCATCTTCACATTGAGTTGGTTCAGATGTTTAGTCATTGCCACGAGATAGTAAAACTTGAGGAGCCAATCAGTTTCGGCTAGCTGAGGATGCTCGATGCCTTTCATTTCAAGGAAAGTCCAGATTTTGTTCAGGCAAGCCGCAAAAACGTTTAAGCACCTTCCCTCTTGACAACCAATGCACTTTTTCCTGAGGTCAAAGGTCAACAAAATTACAGTTGTGACTGTAGACTTTACCTGGTGGTGTGTTTGTAAACTGTAAAGATAACTCAAGCAAACGTCTTCTTTTCCCATTTTGAGCGAATATGTAAAAATTGCCAAATTTCAGACTTTGCCACAACATTTGCCAAGCTGCAGGTCTTGTGGCCATCATGTAATTTTAAAACTTCCTTTAAATATCCTCAACACATGTATTTTTGTTTCATTGCTTCACTTTGAGCTATTTTTTGAACCCCAGTAACCCCATTTTTGACAGTTCATCCCTCTGTGATGTCATCATTTTTTGACAGGGTGGGTCATTCACTATGCCCAAAAATAATTTTCACCATGTACTAGGTGTGTACAGATTTAGGTGGCTTTTTGAGTATGTGGCAAGGATAAAAGTTCCGCTCAAACGCACAATAAGAAAGAAAAACTGCAAAAATAATATATTCCCTGCAGTCCGGGACTGCTGCGGTCCAAAGCAATTTTATTGAGGAGTACAGGAACATAACTAACATCTTAGTTTGGCTGTAAAATGTTAAACGTGTGTTTGATGGATCCCTTTCTGTTTAAAAAAAAAAAAAAAATCATGATTCACTTCCAGTAAATCTGTTGGCTTTTGGGCATCCAGGCATCTGGTGGCATTTGAAAAAAAAAATCCCCACTAATACTAAAACTCTGGACCTCTTACCTCTGGCGGTTGTTACTAAAATTAGCCGCGGAGTAGGGCTACCTTCCAGAAATAACACTAGCATGGGCAGTCAAGGCCCCCAGACTGACAACAATTAGTTCAAATACCCGAATACTATTTTCTCTCCATTAATAATGGCAGGCAGACAGAAAGAAAAACAAATTTAGAGGCAACAAAAGGCAAACTATGAGGTTCTCTCTTGCGGAGAGGAAAACAAGGAGAAATACCAAACACTGTTTTAGCTTAGATGGAGACTTGCATCCAAAGGAAACAGCTTTGCCTCCGCTTAAATTGGGTAATGTTCTTATACAAGTAAAGGTGGAGTTATGTACTATTACATTTATGTAATAACTTGTGAAAAACAGACCAAGAATGGCAAAAATTTCAAACAGCTGGATGTACAATCACTGTCCACTTCATTTGGCACACCTGTCCAACTGCTCATTAGTGCGAGTTTCTAATCAGCCAATTACATGGCAACAGCTCAGTGCATTTTATCATGCAGACATGGTCAAGACGCTCTGCTGCAGTTCAAACTGAATTTTAGAATAGGGAAGAAACGTGATTAAAGTGCAGTTTTTTGGGTCGAAATGTCTTGTTGATTCCAGAGGTCAGAGGAGAATGGCCAGACTGGTTCCAGCTGATAGAAAGGCAACAGTAACTCAAATGACCACTGGTTACAACCGAGATCTGCAGAAGAGCATCTCTGAACAGACAAAACCAACCTTGAGGCAGATGGGCTACAGCAACAGAATATATATATATATATATATATATATATATATATATATATATATATATATATATATAAACACAGTGGAACACAGTTAAACAAGACTGAAATCAACTAGGAGCTCTCCTGAAGGAAAACATCTCGACCTGGGATTTAGATCACGCAACGGAATCAATCTGATGCAGTGACAATGGGAGGGAGTTCCAAAGGTGAGGAGCAATGGCTTGAAAGGAGAGATCTCTAGTCTTAAAGCAGGTTTTTGGACTACTTAATAGTAGGGGTATAGGGAAAAATCGATTTGGCGCAATAACACAATATTTCGTTTGGTGATACTTTTATTGATTTAAAATGCTGACAAGACAATATTTAGTTCGTTGTGAGTGTCCTTTAGCGTCTTACTTTTGTTTTCCATCTAAACCCCAATAGTAGGTGGCAGCACCGCACACTGAGCAGCTCTGCACCACACCAGAACAACAAGATCCTGCGAGAACCAACTTGTGTTAAAAGTTCAGTCAGCCTCGTGGCGTTTGTTGATATGAGACATGTACTACTTAGTTTTTATTTGGGATGGGTACCAAACCGAAACTCTGTACCAGTTTGCTGCCAGTATTATAAAAAAGCACAGATTTTGGTGCTTCATAGCAGCTCAGATAACAACAAGTGAAGGAGTGCAACTGCGCAGCGGGTCATGCACGGAGCCTCCGTTAAAATGCTGCCGGCGAAGCGGGTCAAAGTTCTGCTTAACTTTATAGCAATAGATTCTAGTTTAGTGACCTGATGTTTCAGAGTGATTTGTACAACGCTCTGAAAAAAGGCCGGACTCAAATAGCCTCTACAGTCACCAGATCTCAACCCAATAGATCACCTTTGGGACGTTGTGGAACAGGAAATTGGCATAATGGAATTACAGGCAAGAAATCTGCAGCAACTGTGTGATGCTATCATGTAAATATGGACCAAACTCTCAGGAATGTTTTTGAGTACCTTGCAGAATCTATGCCAAAATGATTAAGGCAGTTCTGAAGACAAAAGGGGGTCCAACTTGGTTCTAGCAAGGTGTACCTACTGCAGAAGTGGCTGGTGAGTGAAGATTTAAGATTTAGTTTTAAGGAAATCAGTGGAGCAAATAAATACATTTATTTATGTCCTTGATTTTCTTTTTTACGATCGTCTATTTTATACAAAACGCGTCTCTGATCTACAGCCAACATGAACAGTTTTTTTGCATGTTGACCAAGAATCTTTGGTTTCTGCTGATTCTTGGTTCAAATTTCAGCTCGTGGTGTGGACCACATTTACTATAAACGGAAGCACTTGGGTTTCTTCTAATAAACATTGCATGTGATAAGCCTTAATAAAACATTATTAAGAAAGGAATGTTTCCTATTAGTGTGCACATATATAGATATATGCATATATTTATCAAAAGCTTCCTCCAGGGCACACTTATTGACACAAAAGAGGGCCTTTTCCAGTTGACTAGCTGTTACATTGGCTCAAAGCTCGCTGTAAAAATGTCTCTTCACACACAGCAGCTCTTTGTTCTTCTCGCTCTCATATCATTTCGATTTTCTTCCAGATGTCATTTTTTTTTCCTGTGTCTAAATTCTGAGGTCTTTGGGCTTCCCCCTTTTCCTTATGGTTTTAGTTCAACTAAAATAAACAAACTTTTCTTTTTCCATTGCCTCAGTGTTTGCTCCAGATCGAATTTAACAATTTGTCCTGTGATTTGTGATGTTTTGCAAGAGGAAAAGAAAACAAATCTTGTCCAAAGTTTTAAATTTAAGGGCAACCTATTTAGTGTTGAAACAAACTACTTGCAGAAAAAACAACAAGACCTTATGATCTGGCAAATTTGCATTGAAATTCAGCCTCCTGTTATGTTGTTTTTCTGTGACTCTGGCACTTGTGGATCTACTTTCTATACTTTAAGAAGTTTTATTCAAATGCACTCAAATTGCATTGACAAAAACTCTTTAGACATTTAAAGACCCTCTTCAATAAAAAAATCACGTTTTTAGTGTTTTTAATATGTTCTTGTGACATTTTTCTGATGGAGGACATTTATTCTGATGCATCCACTTATAGACGACTAGCTCCATATACGTCTTTGTTTTCCTTGTCTGAGCTGGTGTCTGGCTCAAAACTACACGGCTGGTTAGCTCCAATATTGCTCGCCATTTTTGTTGCTGTAGGTTGGGGGTGTGAGGAGAGCGCACAAACAGAGAGCTTTCAGCGTTGTGGAGGGGTCTGATCTGCCAAAAACTAAGAGGCAAATTTCTGTTGAACTGCAGAAGCTAAGACTTAGAGAATGACGCAGGCTTTGTGATTTTGACTAAATCAGTATAATCACGATCAAAAGATGATCAAAGTGGGACTTTAAATGGTAGGCTTTAGCCCTTTAACAACATTAGATACCGCCAGCGACATCTACAATACTAACCAAAACTCCTCGTTCATGCATCAACATGAGTCAGCTAATTCTGACCTAGAAAAAAAGTGGCTTTTCAAATCAGCTTTGCACTGAAATGCAACACTTGAGTAGTGTAAAGTGTTGCATGTCAGCGAAAAGCTGTGTTTCCCCGCTTCAGAATCCCCTGGAATTGCATATACAGTTGATGAGTTAATGTAGGTGAAAGAATGTAAACAGTGGAGCTAAAACTCAGGTGTTAAAAAGTAAAGTTGCTTTAAGTACGCAAAGGTGAAAGTGTGGCTGTTCATCTCTAACAACAATCTGAACAGCTTTTTTCAGTTATGTAATGTTCAGTTCCCTTTTTTTTTAAAAAGAAAATACAAAATCTAATTTCTGGTCAGTTCAAATTGGAATGTATAATATTTAAAGTAACAGTTTGTAAAGCCAAGAAAAAAATGTAATTGTGCATTTGGATCTGCTGTGAGTCTGGGGATTAGGAGAATGAGGCTCATTTTGGTCTGATGCATGTACAGTCTTCAACTGAACCATTAAAAAAATACCTCCACACAGTTTTATTGATTTTAAACACCTTCACCGTATGTGCAGGAAATAATGTTCTTAATTTTTACTAAAACGTAAATACTTCTTAATGAAAGATAAGGTTTATCCTTGTACACTTTCATACTGTGAAGAGCTCAAACGCATCCTGAAAGAGGCAGGCAGCTGCATTAGTCATTTTTTTAGATTACACATCAAGAAAAAGTCATTTCCTGCTGACTGTGTGGTAAAAATTTCTGTTCTGCTTAGCAGCACATCATCTGTTAATGCCTCTCTCTGTGAATACCTTTCGAGTCTTTCCCAGAAATACATTTTATGTCATGGTGTTTTAGGGCTATTGTATGTGTTGATTCAGAAGCTAAAATATATTGCAAACCATTTCTGCTTCTCTGGAATGAGCATATTCAGGTGATGATGCCCCCACTCGCTTCTTAACAACCGTTTGCCGTGGTGAAGCCTCTTCACGGTAGAATAGTAAAAGCCCGAAATGTTAAATTTCTAGGAAAACTGCATGTGTAGCAGCTATTGACAGCTTAAGCTCGACACTTTAGCATCAATTTCCAGTAAAAGCATACAATTAGTGGTAAAGAAAATGAACAACCATTACAGTGGAGAAACTTAATTTTGACCACGAAAATAGAAATGTTCTAAATAAACTAAAGCAAATGCTGTGGGGTTATGGACCTAGGACATTTGTTTGTTTTTTGTTGGGTTCCACTTCCTGTTTTATTTTGTTGCTGGTTGTTACTTCCTGTGTTCTCTCGCTCCTTATTGGCACACCTGTTTCCATTTACCTCATCCCCTCCTCCTGTTATAAGTCTTCGTCTCCCCTGCACTGGTTGTCGGATGGTCTTTTGTACCTTCATGAGTTTGTGTTCAGTTTTGAGAACCTTTCTCAATTAAACGAGAGACTTTGTATTTACGAGTGTCGGCTGCATCTGTGTTCACACGTCAACCCTGACATTACCATCCGACCAGTAACATGGACACAGCAGACGCGGAGACGTTACGGGCACTATTCCGCCAGCAAGAGGAGCAGAGTTCTTGTCTTCGTCAAGGGTTGCTGGAGATGTCAAGCCGTCAGGAGCAACAATTTGCCGCGTTGGGTGAGCCTCCACTAGTGGATGGGACACTACCGCGCTCACGGACGCTTTCGTGGAGGGACTGTCCGAGGAATTAAAAGACAGACTAATCTCGCTGGAGTTACCAGCTACCTTGGAACCTCTCATCGCCCTGGTTATCAAGATTGATAACCGTTTACAGGACCATAAGGAGGAGCATGGCAGGATGGTTCCCCGCCAACCTCGCCGGCCCACCAACTCACCTGACTGTGCTGTTTCTCCCGCAGAAACCCCGTTGCGAGTGCAGGAGGAACCCATTCAGCTCGGACGGGGCAGACTGTCTGTTTCCGAACGACGGCGGCGGATGGCGGCAGGTGAGTGCCTTTACTGTGGTAAGCGGGGTCATTTCTGCAGGGAGTGCCCAAACACCTCTGCTCGTTCAGTAAGAGTGGGCGCGCTGACGAGCGGTGATTTGGCGCTCATCATTCCAAAACCTGCTTCCTGCTTTTTACAGATTCGATTAATGTTTCATGGGAGGGGGGTTTCTGTCAAAGCTTTAGTGGATTCAGGAGCAGAGCAGAACCTCATGGACGCCGAGCTAGCGAAACAGGTCGGTCTTAAGTGCGAGTTGTTGCCCCGTCCATTAAAAGTGGTCTCCCTTAACGGGCAAGAGGTAGCCTCAATCTCTTATATCACCGAACCTATTCATCTTATTATTTTGGGTAATCACCACGAGGTTACCCGTTTTTTCGTCTTTTCCTCCGCCCAGAATCCACTGGTTCTGGGTTACTCCTGGCTTATGGCGCACAACCCAGTCATTGACTGGCCCTCCAGTCGGGTCTCCGGCTGGAGTGAGAGATGTCACACCACCTGTCTGCGCTCAGCTCGGCCTCCTGGGGAAGATCCCGCTGTCCGAGTAGGGCGGCCGCCCTCACCTGACCTATCCGGGGTACCGCCGGAATATCACGACCTAGCTGAGGTGTTCTCCAAATCACGAGCTCTCTCCTTACCGCCTCACAGGCCTTATGACTGCGCTATAGAACTTCAACCTGGCGCTACCTTGCCTAAGAGCAGGTTATATAGTCTGTCCAAACCCGAGAGAGAGGTCATGGAACAATATATTGCTGAGTCTCTGAATTCTGGACTTATCAGACCGTCTTCTTCGCCAGTGGGGTCGGGGTTTTTTTTTGTTGGAAAGAAAGACAGGTCTCTCCGACCATGTATTGATTATCGGGGCCTAAATGAGATTACTGTCAGAAACAGTTACCCCCTGCCTTTAATGAACTCAGCATTTGAGGCATTGCAGGAGGCCAGGATTTACACCAAGCTGGACCTTCGCAACGCCTACCATCTTGTGCGCATCAGAGCCGGTGACGAATGGAAGACCGCCTTCACCACTCCTCTAGGACATTTCGAGTACCTAGTTATGCCGTTTGGCCTCTGTAATGCTCCTGCTGTTTTCCAGGCTCTGATCAATGATGTATTGCGTGACTTTTTACATCGTTTTGTTTTTGTTTACCTGGATGACATTTTGATTTTTTTCCAGGGACGCCAGCGAACATCGGCGGCATGTTCGTCTGGTGCTCCAGCGGTTACTGGAGAATAAGTTATTTGTGAAGGCGGAGAAGTGTGAGTTCCACTCTCCGTCTGTTTCATTTCTGGGGTTTGTGGTAGCAGAGGGTGAGGTGAGACCCGATCCAGCTAAGGTGAAAGTGGTGGTGGAGTGGCCTACACCTGCTAACCGGAAACAATTACAACGGTTTCTGGGGTTTGCCAACTTCCTCCGTCGCTTCATCCGTGGCTACAGTTCGGTGGCCGCGCCCCTCGCGGCTCTCACCTCTACCTCTTCACCGTTCGTCTGGACGGAGGCGGCGGAGGCCGGTTTCAACAGGCTGAAGCAGCTTTTCACCTCTGCACCTATCCTGGCCCAACCTGACCCTTCCAGGCAGTTTATTGTAGAGGTGGATGCCTCTGATACGGGGGTGGGTGCGGTATTGTCTCAGCGAGGGGGATCTGACGGTAAACTGCGCCCTTGCGCTTTCTTCTCCCGCCGGCTTACTCCGGCGGAGCGGAATTATGATGTGGGTGATAAAGAATTGCTAGCCATTAAGCTAGCTCTTGAGGAGTGGAGGCACTGGTTGGAGGGGTCAGCTACACCGTTCCTTGTCTGGACAGATCATAAGAACCTGTCATATCTGCGGACTGCCAAACGTTTGAACTCCAGGCAGGCACGGTGGTCTCTATTTTTCAACCGATTTAACTTTGTGGTGTCCTATCGTCCAGGTTCTAAGAATATTAAACCGGATGCCCTCTCCCGACAACAGGAATCGGCTGTGCAAGACGGCCAACCAGCCTCTATTCTTCCTCCCTCCTGTGTGCTGGGCGCTCTCTCCTGGCAGCTGGAGAGGGACATTAAGGCTGCCCAGGTTCAGGAGCCGGACCCGGGAGGAGGTCCTCCGAATAAACTGTTCGTCCCCAGCTCACTCATGTCCCAGGTTCTCCAGTGGGCTCATGCTACGCGACTCACCTGCCACCCAGGAATCCGCAGGACTGGCTCTTTTCTGCGTCGCCGTTTCTGGTGGCCCAGTATGACCAAGGACGTCCGGGACTATGTTTCAGGTTGTCTGATTTGTGCCCAGAACAAGGTCAGCACACACCTGCCTGCTGGACTCTTACACCCATTGTCCATCCCGGGTCGGCCTTGGTCACACATTGCTCTGGACTTTGTTACCGGCCAACCTCCTTCTGCCGGGAGAACCGTTATTCTGACTATTGTGGACCGTTTCTCTAAGGCAGCTCATTTTGTGGCTCTGACCAAACTCCCCTCTGCTGCAGAGACGGCTAGATTGATGATTAAACATGTCTTCAGGCTGCATGGCATCCCCACGGACATGGTGTCGGATCGTGGTCCTCAGTTCATCTCACAAGTCTGGAAGGCGTTCTGTGGGGCTTTCGGGACTACTGCCAGCCTGTCTTCTGGTTTTCACCCACAGACTAATGGTCAGGCGGAACGGACTAATCAAGACTTGGAGGCCGCTCTTCGGTGTATCTGTTCCCAACGCCAGACCTCCTGGAGCTCCTTGTTGCCATGGGTGGAATATGTGCACAACTCCCTCACCTCGTCTGCTTCTGGTATGTCCCCATTTGAGTGCTCTCTGGGGTACCAACCCCCCCTGTTTCCCGAGCAGGAGACGGAGGTGGCCGTTCCGTCGGTTCAGCACCTATACCGCCGCTGTCGGCGTGTTTGGCGGGAGGCTCGGGCGGCCCTGTTGCGTTCGGGGGCTACCAACAAGAGGCTGGCTGATCGTCAACGCACTCCGGCACCTACTTACCTACCTGGCCAATCTGAAGCCGCATGTTACGAGTCCCCTGCAGCGGCCTTCCTCTCCACCACCCCCTCCCCGCATCATTGATGGCCAGCCGGCCTACACAGTCCGTCGCCTGCTGGACGTTCGGCGACGGGGACGTGGTTTCCAGTATCTGGTGGACTGGGAGGGGTACGGGCCTGAGGAGAGGTCCTGGGAGCCTGCTTCGCGGATTCTGGATCCTGAGCTCATTAGGGACTTTAATCGGCAGCACCGGGACAGGCTTTCCCCTGCGCCGGGCGGCACACCTTGAGGGGGGGTACTGTGGGGTTATGGACCTAGGACATTTGTTTGTTTTTTGTTGGGTTCCACTTCCTGTTTTATTTTGTTGCTGGTTGTTACTTCCTGTATTCTCTCCCTCCTTATTGGCACACCTGTTTCCATTTACCTCATCCCCTCCTCCTGTTATAAGTCTTCGTCTCCCCTGCACTGGTTGTCGGATGGTCTTTTGTACCTTCATGAGTTTGTGTTCAGTTTTGAGAACCTTTCTCAATTAAACGAGAGACTTTGTATTTACGAGTGTCTGCTGCATCTGTGTTCACACGTCAACCCTGACAAATGCAATATTTGTTGGGAAACACTAAAGAGAACTACTATAACAGATGCCAGAACAGTTCACATAACTGCTAAACGCTGAACTAGCTAAACTGTTTTTAAAATATAATTAGCAAGAAGCAAAACGTCATTAATTTTAGAGAAATGTGCAAAAAAATTTCTAAAGATTTGTATATCCCCTATAAGTGATAAAAAACAAACAAAAACCTCTTTAGATGATGGGAGTTTCCAAAGTAAATGCATCCTTTACTTTAAATAAAATGTACATAGCCAAAAAAGAAATACTCAAGTACTTTTCAAAGAAGAGTATAGGTAAGAAGCCCAGCATCTGCTAAGCTGTTGGAAGTTTGAATGGTCCTTTAGCTAATAGTATGTTGAAGTTCTTCTCTCTTTTAGAGTACATATGAGGATTTTAAGGCTGTTTGCATACATTTTTAATATGCATAAGAGTTTAATATATAAAAGAAGCATTAAAAGTGCACAAAACTACAAGTATATGTATGAAACCCTTAAAGCAGCTGTGTACTTTGATATCAAAGTTGGTTTACATAGATTACAGCATCTGGAGTTTAAGCATGGAAAGAAACTTACACGAGTTAGAACAGGAGCTCAACTGTGGCTCTGGTTCAGATCTTCATTATCAGTTATCAGTGTTTCTTTGGCAAAATTACAGCAATGAAATTCATACATGGATCTCCCACAAATATGTGTAAAAACGGAAGAGCATCCATACAAATTCATTTGTCAAGAAGTTTTTCACAGCTAAAAACACACTTTGAGCATCTTGACAAAAAATAAAATAAAAACAGTTGTTTTTCCAAAAACTTAACAAACCGTGTTCAAGCCATGGTGTTTTAACCAAGTGAAGAAAAAGCCAGTGCTACCCCCAATGGCGGTACTGTCTTTGACTGTTCTCTCAAGGTTTTTTTTACATCAGAAGTTGTACAATGTCATCTTGAAGAAATGTCTCAAACTTAAACATAGTCATTACATGCATTGTTTTCAGAAACACTTCACAATTCTAATATAGCCTCTGATATATAATTGGGAAAATGCATTTTTTTGCCAGCATTTCTTCAATGTTTTAAAATGTCAGTGAAAAACCTTAATTTAGTTTCATTTGAAACATAAAACACTTGAACACGTGTTATATAGTACATGAATGAGATTAAAGCTGGCTTTGTTAACTGACTGCATGTATAAATCTAAAATTAACTACCATTTTATAGCCAAACTCAAAGTTTCTTCTTTTTTAAAAATCTACTTTGATCTGATTTGTTTTATCCGATAAAGATCCACTCCGATAATCTTTTGATCTATTATAAAAGCGTTCACATTGGTCTTTTGATGAACCTTATGCCGTTTTTTGCCAAATTTTAAAAACCTGTGTCGTCTTCAAGGACATAGTTTCTGCAGAGCGGCAGGAGTTCATCAGAAATTCATCTTTTACTTGTGGTTGGGACCATTGGCACAGAGTAAGCCTGCTCTAATTTCCCATGATTCTTTTGTTTACACTCTTTCCCACTCGCTTTGCGGTGCAACAAAAATAGTGAGCAATATTGGAGCTTTCCAGATTTAGTCGTCTGGAAGTGAATGCATCAGAATGGAGCGGAGCAGGAGCTTGTGGTTGGCAGATTGTAGCTTGTACGCAACAACTAACAACTTTTTCAAACTGCATTTTTTTGTCTGCTCCTGATTCACAATGATTTCAATAAAGAAATACTCAGAAACTCAGTTTTAATCTTAATTTTCTAAATGCATGTCCTCCATCATGAGAAAAATTCTACAAGAACCTTCTAAAACACCAAAAGCACAATTTTCTTAATTTGTCTTTATCACCAAAACGTTGTCATTCTTTGGTAAACCCAATGCAGCAAAAATTAATTTAAACATTTTCCCAATAGCACATTTATTACATAGTTTAACATCTTAAGATTTTAGTATATCTTTAAGATCACAGAATTGTTGGGGAAACTTCGCTTAGCTCATGTCATTAGCTACATATATTTTGGTGAATCCAATTACAGCTTCATAAATTGTAGATGTTTGAGCGATCAGCAACACAAGCACAGAAAGAGCCTCTAAACAATTTGTGTCAAATCCCATTAAGTTAGAGTGGCCCTGAAATTCCACTCCAAGCCACATAAAATTAGCCAGATGTACTTCTGAACCAGTTTATTTGGGCCACTGCCTGCTAAGAAAGAGATCAAGAGGTTCGAGTTACAGACCGTGCACTCTCTTCAGATGAGCCTGAAATGTCCTCAAGCAAAAACAGTCGGCCTCCTGCCGTTCCAGTGAACATCCTGTTTATTCAAAAATGTTGACATCCGTACTGCTTCGTTCAAAAAACATGCACATGGGAAAAAAAGAGCTGTCAATATCACAATTTTTTTAAAATTTGGCCAACAACAGCAACAAAGACAAGAAGAAAAATGGGAAAAAATAAATTCTTAGCTGTTATTCTTCCCTAAAACATCAAGGACTCTTTTGAACCAGATGGTTGACCAAAACCAAGTCCTGTTTCTAATAAAAAAAAAATCTCTAAACAGTGCTGAATGGAATAACAGGAAGCAATCCTTCATCATTCTTTAGACTCAAATGAGATGAATTAAAAAAAAATCTTAAATGACATTATAGACTGGAACAATCATTCATCTTCTTAAAGATTAAAATAGTTTTTTTTCTGGTACAGAGTTTTAATCACTATAAGGCACACTTAAAAATTTTAATTTATTTAAAAAAAACTTTTTTATGGGTTAATTCACTTTTTGGGTTAAAAGAAACTTTTTCTATGGAATTCTGACAAAAAAAAATTCAGCAAACATGTTTAAGTAACTTCTTTAAAAGAAAAATTGAATTCAATTTTTTAACCTGCTCATTAAAATTAATCGTTGTAATTATGTTAAATGTGGAGCAAATAAAGTTAAGGCGCCATTATTTCACAACACATCATGTCTACAGCCTGCTCCTGTTCACAGTAGGAGGAAAAAGAAAACAAGGTGCCATTTATTTTGTCAGTGTTAATGCATAAATGTCCATTCTTTTGAAAATACAATGATAGCAACCAAGTGGGATTGAAACACCAGTCTATTTTAGCAGCACATATATCAATTCAAGATTTGAAGCACAAACTAAATTGACACCTTTGCAGATGAATTGATCCAGTGAATGTGTCAAAAGTATTTGTTTTTTCTATGAACAATGATAACAAGATGGTTTTCAGATGCTGTTTTTCTGTTTTGTCTCAGGTTAATTAAAACAAGTAACATGTCATCTCTTTGTCAATTACTACTTCACCAGCAGAAGGACATGTGTGCTCTGATGGGTCAAAGCTGTTGATTTAGCAGAAACGTAATCACATTCATAAAAGATGTGCGAGGGTTGAAATTTCACAAAAATAAAGCCCATTAAAGCTTATAGAGAAATATGTAATGAAATGTTATCATTTTTGGGTTTCACTCTGTAGATCTTATTGTGAAATATTTTTGATGCCTTTAGTCATTGGAGGAATGCAGTAAAAAACAGTTAATGCTTAAATATGTTGTTTTCAGTCTAATTTAGTCTGTCTTTAACAAACTATTTGGAGTGATACTCTGTCACCTACTTGGTACGCCGGAGCCTCAGATCGGTGACAGTTAGCAGTTCGGCCATAACGTTGAGCCGTCTGTAGAAGAGCCTGCCGAGCCCGCAACCACATCCGACGACATCGACGAGCTGATGCTTGAGCTGAGGAAACCCTTGCAGCACCTTCCTGAGGGGAGAACATAGGGGGCTGGTAACCATAAACGACTTGAAAAGGAGATAGTGTTACCCCCAAAAGTTGGGCTAGCTGCAAGTCCATGAACTCAGAATCGGCCCCGGAATCAATGAACACCGGGACTGTCTGACTTACTGTAGTCGTTCCAATAGTAGCACGAATAACTGGCCGGGAGGCAGATGAATCTGTGAAGGATCGGCTCAGTAGTTTCCTCCCCTCCCCTACTGAGCCTGTCCTTTTACGGGACAGATGCGAACCATGTGACCTGCCTTTCCACAGTAGAAGCATAGGTGATTCCGCCTTCGCTGCTCCCTCTCCTCAGGGGTGAGTCGGGACCGTCCCAGCTGCATGGGTTCTGGTGCCTCCAGTGAAACAGGGACGCTGTTGGGTGACCCCAGGAGTTTTTCTCCCGTAGTCTCTCCCTGAAACGGAAGTCTATGCGGCTGGCAAGGTCTATGAGACTATTAAGGTCTCTTGGCACCTCTCGTGCTGCGAGTTCAACCTTAATATGGTCAGACAGTCCTTGATGGAAAGCGTCCCATAACGCTGCAGCGTTCCATTGGCTGTCCGCTGCCATCGTGCGAAAATCAATAACATAGTCCGTAACGCTGCGGTTGCCCTGCTTAAGGTGGAAAAGGGTCCGAGCTGCCTCTCTTTCTGGACGGGCCGGGTCAAAAATGCGACGTAGCTCCTCTGAAAAGTCCTTGAACGAATGGCACACTGGAGAGGAGCGTTCCCACTCAGCTGTTCCCCACAGTCACGCTCTCCCCTTTAGAAGTGAGATAACGGAAGTCATCTTAGCCCTCTCTGATGGAAAAGAGGATGGCTGTAGTTCAAACAATAATGAGCACTGGACCAGAAAAGCCCTGCACTGACCCGGTTCACCTCCATACTTCTCTGGGGTGTCGACCCGAGGCTCCCGAGAAGTCTGGGGGCTGATGGTGGCTGGTTCAGGTAGGCGCTGCTGGACGGGTGGAAGAGGAGGAGTTAGATCTGCCAAGCTCTGCATGATCTGTTGAACTCCATCTGCGAGGGTGGCCAGCTGGGCTCCTTGTTGTGTCAACGCTGACTCCACTCCTGCTCTCCACTCCTGAGCCTTTGCAGGGTCCATATCTTGGCCAGATCTTTCTGTCATGCACCCTTAGAAAATCCAACAGAAGACCAAAATATCAGGACAGTCTTTTTAGGGGTTTTATTCAAAGTTCAGTTCTTAAAGTAATATCCAGGGCAGCATAGATCGAAGTCCATAGTAAGTCCAGGATCCAGTAACCGAGCAGACAGTCCGGACACAAACAGAAATCTCCAAAAGGGCGACAAGAAACGTAATCCAAAAACAGTCCAGAATCCAAAAAACCAAAAAGGCAGAAAACATCCAGCGGGAATATCCAGAGGGGTTCAGGCAGAGACGTGGTCGAAACGAGGCAGGATCCAAAAACGCAGGAGACTAGAACACTTGGCGAGGGCTGGAAAATCACTGTTGGCACAAATAACGATCTGGCAGTGGTGTGGTGAGAGTCAGCAGTATAAGAGCAGGAGGGACCAGGTGAAGGTGATAGAGAATCAAGTGGTGCGTTTACTGGAGGCTGGGAAGTTATTGTAACGATTTGTGACACTCTCGACCTCCAACGAGGATTCTGGTAGCTTGTGGCCTGCAGCAGGGTGAGTTCGAGACTGGGATCGACCTGGTCCCAGGAACTCAACCACCCAAAGGTCACCTGTACCCTTTAAGCCCTCCTGAGCGAGAGGCGATGGACCAATACCTGCAAGAGAGTCTTCAGACAGGAATCATCCGTCCTTCCTCCTACCCAGCGGGGGCATGTTTCTTATTTGTTGGTAAACGTGACTGTGGTTTGCACCCTTGCATTGACTACAGAGGACTAAACAACATCACAGTACGCAACACGTACCCTCTTTCCCTACTATGTTCCGCTTTTGATTTGTTTAAAGGCGCTAACATTTTCACCAAGTTAGACCTCCGCAGTGCCTACCACTTGGTGGGAATAAGAGAGGGGGACGAGTGGAAGACGGCCTTCAACACACCCAGCGGACATTTCAAGTACCTGGTTATGCCCTTTGGGCTAACGCCCCAGCCGTGTTTCAGTGCCTCATAAACAAGGTCCTCGGTGACATGATCAATAAGTTCGTTTTCGTTTACCTTGACGACATTCAGATCTTCTCACCAGACTCTGAGACGCACGTGCAGCATGTGAGAGCCGTGCTTCAGCGACTCCTGGAGAATCAACTGTACTGCAAGGCCCAGAAATGTGAGTTCCACACCACCAAGACAACATTTCTAGGACATGTGATCTCTCCAGGTTTCATTCAGATGGACAGTGCCAAGGTCAAAGCCGTCTTAGAGTGGCTTGAGCCAAATGGGCGGAGACAGCTCCAGCGTTTCCTTGGGTTTGCAAATTTCTACAGACGCTTTATCAGGAACTTTAGTACAGTCGCTGCACAACTCCACAAGTTAACATCAAAGAGGGTACATTTCCTCTGGGACGATGAGGCCAACAAGGCGTTTGCCGAGCTAAAAAGACGTTTTTCTGTGGCTCCCATCCTGGTTCAGCCTGACACCAAAGAATAGATGTGTCTGACACAGGGGTGGGTGCTGTGTTGTCCCAGAGAGCATATGACAAAAAAGTACACTCCTGCGCATATTTCTCCTGCAAGCTCAATCCTGCAGAGAGAAACTACGACAAAGGGAACAGAGAGCTCCTCGCTGTCAAATTGGCTCTTGATGAGTGGCGCCACTGGCTGGAGGGTGCCGAACGCCCATTCCTCGTGTGGACGGATCACAAAAACCTAGAGTACATAAGGACTGCCAAGAGACTCAATTTACGCCAGGCCTGATGGGCTTTGTTCTTTGACCGGTTTAGGTGTTCTCTTCCGTGGGCTGAGCACACCCACAACTCCTTGGTCAACTCCTCTGGTTTTTCTCCTTTCCAGGCAGCCTATGGATACCAACCCCCACTTTTTCCACATCAGGAACAACTGGCATCTGCTTCTGGTCCAGCTGCCTTTGTCCCATGCTGCCAGCATACTTGGAGGTCGTTTAGGGCTTGTTTGTTGAGGAACCAGGAGCGGTTCACCTCAGTGGCCAACCGTCGTCGTTCTGCAGCCCCAGACTACAAGGTGGGCGATAAAGTGTGGCTTTCCTCCTCAGATATACCCCTGAAGGGTGGCGTGGAAGTAACCCTCCACTGACTTCCAGTAAAATCTTTGTTTACATATCAGGAAGCAATGGTGACGAATTTGGCTTTATTTCACGAGAGCCGGAGATAAGGCATTTTCCATGGGTGACGTCACACCTCGATTCATCCTTTGTTGTTTTTTTTTTTTTTTTTTTGGGCTATAAATTTGTCTGCAAGTGTACGCACCAGAATGAGGCAAAGCAGGGAGACTTCGGTTCACCCTTTTCACTTGCTGTCTGCTGTTACAAATTTGAGTTTTTAAAATGGTTTAAAACGGTTTTAAAAGGTCAAAAGATGATGGCCTTTTTTTTTTTTTTTTTGCTTCATCCTGTTTATAGATTTTGAGGCTGACTGCATCATAGTGTCACAATATTTGTTTGCCCACTATGAGTTAGAGTCCCTTTTCCCTGAACAGAGAGAAAGGCTGTTTGAATTAACCTCTACTGTGTCACATCCTTATTATTAAGAGGACTGGGACAGAATATTGCAGAAAATCATTAGGGGTTGACTTTCATCTGAAAAAACAAGAATTACCAGGAAAGTTATTTCAGTGACGTCCTATTGCTGGCAGCTGGAGCCCCAAAATATAACCCCCAAAACTCCCATTTGACGCACATTGTGTCAGTGGAAATAGAGAGCGCCCCCGGGTCTGAGAGGCTCCTCCCCTTCATGTGTGGTGACAAAGAACGGAGGCAGAGTGAGAGAGAGAAAGAAAGAGAGGAGGGCTTGGCGGGGCTGTGGTCACTGGGGGGCCTGCAGCATCAGCATCACCGCTCAGAGTGCGCAACTTGGACAAACAACTACACTGTTCAAGGAGCCGCTGTGCGCTTTGAGACGAGGAGCTCTGCATCTCCATGAGGGCGTAGATGAACCCAAAGCAGCGACTCCTGTGGATTCTGCCGCTGAACAGATGAGAGCCATGGCTTTGATGAAGAAAAACGCATTCCTGCTCATCATGGGTTTGATAAGTGAGTAAAAAACTATTTTTTAATAGTTTACTTTTTGATTTTGCTATGAAAGTGTTTCATCCTGTTTGAAGTTTTGCATAAATGTCCAACTTCAGTGGACTTCTACATTTTTAAAGTCCGGGCGTGCGCCGCATTACCGAGCTGCTGCCACTCTTTCCTGTCACCTCAGCTGTTTGCAACAGAGCCCGTTGCAGCTGGGTTTAGTCCCCGCGTGTTTCTCATTGCCACGCACGCATCCAGCCGTGGGCTTTCCCTTCCACTCTGAAAAGGCGACGTCAGTGCAGTTGTCAAATTCATGTGAGGCAGGCTGAAAGGAGGAATGTGATTGATATTCACTTAAACTGCAGCAGTAGCAGCAGCTGGGAGAAATAATCAGAGGCCGGTCCTGTAACAAATAGGATTAGATATTTTTAAATAGGATTTTATTTTGGAAAAGAGAATAAAAATGACTTTTTATGAAGTTTTACTGAGAGATTTAACAGGAATATCTTTAAAAATGAATTTATTGTTTATTGCTTTAGTTTCTCTTTTCATGCTTTAAATGTCACATGAATGGCTTGACTGATTGTGACTAGTAAAGGCATGTGTGTCACGAGGACATAATACTTTTATTTTTGCTTCCAGACTGCGTAGCATCTTCCCTGTCACTTTTTTGTTTTTCAGTTCTGTCATGTTTTGAATTCATGGTGCCAGGCTCTAGATGTTTTGCCCTTGCTCATGTGTTCTGCATATTCATCTTTGTTTTCTTTCTTTTTTTTTTTTACCCCTTAGTCTTAAACTGTGCACCCTAAAGAGGGCAGCAGATAGCTAGCTCCGCTTTTTCAAGGCGCCACCTTTTACTTCAACAAGTAAAGGAGCAAATGAGAGCTTTCTCCCTTTTAAGTCATGATAGCTGGATCCATAAGTGGTTCTCTGTAGTCAATGCCAGACTTGAGTGCTCAAGGTGAGCTTTGCCAAAAATCACAAGTCAAGTCTCCCCTTTTTCTCCAGGCTTGAATTAATGCAGCCTGGCAAAAGACAGCCTTCCGGTATTAAGGAGCAGCCAAAAAGTTAGTGTTTAGTTTGCAAAAATGTAAAGCTTTTTATTTATTTTTTTTTATTTTTTTTACTAATCTGACTAATTCTTTATATATATAACTGTCTTGTTTCCAGGACAGTTTCTGCAGAGCGGCAGTAGTTCCTTTGAAATTTCCCTGGGTTGTGGTGGGTTAGCGTAGAGCAGAGTGCAGAGCAGTCAGCATGTGGCTCACCTAGCGTGTTTTCGACGTCACAAATACAATTCAAACTGTATTATTATTAGTTTTTTGTCTGCTTTTGATTCACAAAGATTTGAATAAAAATAAACTCCAATGTAGTTTTGAATTTATATTTCTTATATGTCCTCTATCATCAGAAAAAAGTTAGAAGTAAATGTTAAAACACTAAAAACACAGTTTTCATCAGAGCAAGTCTTTAAACAAGTGAAAATGTAGACAAAAGACCTTTTTTGGTTTGTTTCATTTAGCTTTTCTTCTTGCTCAGTTAGAGCAAGCAATAAGTTTCTCTTCTTGCTGTTTTACAGTCATTGTTTTCCATCATCGTGCAATAAGCAGAGTTTCCTCTGCTTCATAAATAAATGCAGTTTCTTTTTACTGTTTGTGAAAACTTTATTTTTGATTCATCTTACTGTGAGCTATTGCTTTATTCCACACTCCCTCATTTTTCATCCATCTTTTCCAAATTTTCATGTGAAGCAAGTTTCTTCTTTATTGTTACTCAAAAGGATGAAAAATAACCTGTTTGTTCTAGAACTACACAAGCTTAAAGGATTTCATCCCAACATTTCATAGAATTAGATGCGAAAGCCGTAAACGCCCTTTTTTTGCCTTTTTCTTGTGATAACGACATCTACTATCTTGTTCTGAGAAAGCAACGAGATAGTAGATATCATAACTATGCAAAAACAAATTTCATTATGAATGAAGAAAATACTTTTTTCATTTTTCTACAGCAGCAAATTAAGGCAGAGAAAATGTTGAAAATCAGAAGAACTGATTAATTTACTTTAATCGTGGTCTAACTGAGGCAGCGATTGTACTGATGTCGGAAATAGACAATGTCCAAATCAGCTGTCATTTGAGTAAAAAGTTGGTGTGGCTACAATACTATGTCTTAGGGTTTTTTAAGAGTTTTTCCTCACCGAGGAGGGTCTAAGGGCAGGGGTGTCAGCTTAACTTAGTCTGTTTAGTTTAGTTTAGGAACCAGATATTGTTCATATTTTTATGATGGACTTTATGTTATTTGCATAAAAACTGGTGTGAAGCCCATTGAGATGGTTATGGTTGTGATTTTGGGCTAAATACATAAAATTTAATTGAATCTCGTGGTCTAGTTACGAGAAAAAAAAAATTCTCGTGATAAGATAGATGTCGTTATCACAAGAAAATGGAAAAAAAAGAAAGGTAGATGTCGTTATTACAAGAAAATGTAAAAACACAAGTGAAAGGTAGATGTCATCACAAGAAAACAGGAATAAAGAAAGTTAGATGTTATCAACAAAACTAGAAAAAACAGGTACACGTTGTAAGAAAAAGGTAGATGACGTTTAAAGAAAAGGTGACAAAATAAAGGTAGATGTCGTCATAATAAAATGAGAAAAAAATGTAGATGACATAAATGTTGTTATGAAAACAGGGAAAAAAGAAAGGTAGATTTTATCACAAGAAAATGGAACAAAACCAAAGGTAGATGTCGTTATCACAAGAAAATGGGGAAAAAAAGAAAGGCAGACGTCAATATTATGAGAAAACGATGTCGTTGTCATAAAAAACTCGGCAAAAAAAGGTAAGTGGGCGGTTCGCGGTTATCATGACCTGATGATCACCTGCTTTTTTTGTTTATCACTGTCTGTCAATGTTCCATAATTATTTAATTGCACAGCAAAAACATTCGTCTGCAGGATATTAAATCCACTCTTTTACTGTGTTAGAGTCAAAAGTGTCACAAACATTTCCAACCTTAAAAAAGCAACAAAAGCTGTCATAAACATCGTTCGGTTGGATCCTCAAGTCACCAAAATTACATTTAAGGCCAAGTTCCTGAAATACATTAACTGCTTACACAACTTCTATTCCACAAGAAACAACTGACTGTAACAGTTATTAAGAGAGCTCACAGAAATGAGTAAAAAACTGATTCAAATTCTTTTTTTTAATCATTCTGGAATTCACTGTGGGGAAGAAGTCTTTCTTCTGCAGTTAAAGCAACACTTACCACGGAGTCCTGTTTTTTCTTCAAATATACGGAATATTTTCTTTCTTCTGCTGTTCATTTGTGTCTCAGTGTGCTCCAGAAGATTAAAAAAGTCTGTGTAGTTGCAGGTTTTTGCTTTTTTTTACAGTAAGGAGATTTTCATGATGTTTTGGTCTCTTTAAAGTTGCACAACAATTTTGGTTTTAAGTAGGACTGTCAACGTTAGCACGTTAATGCATGTGATTCATTTTAAAAATTAATGCGTTAATATTTATTAATGCTATTTAATTACACTCCACGAAGCAGCTGTCTTCCACTGGTTCAGGCTTCCACAGTGTGCGTCAATTTCTGATAATGCACACCATGTCGGACACTATTCCGCTCATACCAGGGTCACTTACAGAAGAAATAAATATTCAATCAATTTTTAGTTTCAACCTCTGTGTTTCAGACATTAAATTGCTTTCCTTTGACAACCTCTGAAAGCTCAGTTTAATGCCAAGTAGTAACCTTTAAAATTTGGATGGCAGAGTAGAAACATGGTTAGTCTGACCCGCTAATCTGGATTTCTTTCAATGCTGACTCAGCATTATCCAAACTTTTTTGTTAATTTTCCATCTCTCATCTTTGAGCATTCTTCTCAAACGGATTATCTGTGGTGTTTTCTAAGACATGTAGTTCATTAGAAATTCATCTCTGAGTTGTGGGCGAGATTGTTTGCTCTGAGTAACACCGCCCCCCTTCCTCTCCCCTATGTTTAAAGCAAGAAGCTGGGACTTGTGGCCTTTTCTAACTGCATTTTTTTCATCTGCTCCTGATTCATGACTGAAAAAAAAAGTACTTTCTGCATCATAAGGCACACCGTGTTATAAGGTGCAGTCTCAGTTATTGGGTCTATTTCTTTACTTAACCCATACACAAAGCGCACAGTATTATAAGGCAAACACTAAAACAAAAAAGGTAACAAATGCAAATCAAGGATTTTAGTTTAACTTTTTTTACACAAATAAACAATACACACACATTATTTTTTTAATCAATCTTCTCTCCCAAATCTATCAAGTCCTCATCTTCTGCGTCTGAATTAAACAGCCGAGCAATTTGGGAATCGGGCTGCACGGTGGCGCAGTGGTTAGCACTCCTGCCTCACAGCAAGAAGGTTCCCGGTTCAAGTCCTGTGTGGAGTTTGCATGTTCTCCCCGTGCATGCGTGGGGTTTCTCCGGGTACTCCGGCTTCCTCCCACCGTCCAAAAACATGCTTCATAGGTTAATTGGTTACTCTAAAAATTGTCCGTTGGTGTGAATGTGAGTGTGTATGGGTGTGTGATTGTGGCCCCTGCGACAGACTGGCGATCAGTCCAGGGGTGTACCCTGCCTTCGCCCATGAGTAGCCAGGTTAGGCTCCGGCAACCCCGTGACCCCGAAAGGGATAAAGCGGATTGGAAAATGAATGAATGAATGAATTTCGGAATCAAACATCCCGGGTTTTCTCTCATCGTTGTTGTCGGAGTCAGTCTAGTTGCCAGGTGGCTATACAGCAATGATGCGGCTTTCACGAAAGCTCAGACAACAGTCAAAGCAGATACCTTATCCCAGACGTCCACAATCCATTCACAGATGGTGGCGTAACTAGCCGGCGCTGCCTCCCAGTCATAGAAAAGATGTGTTCGCCCTTTTTGTCATCCATCACTACCATGCCGCTTGCAACTTCCCTTTGAACTTCCTGTTTACACCAATGTCTGGTAGTTAGAGTACTTCTGTTAATACTCCTGCAAGCTCAGATTTCATTTGCTTCACTTGGTTTTTCATAGTAGCGGTGAGATGGGCATGCATGGAGTCACAGACCAACAGGGACGGTGATCCGTGTAAATAACCATCCACCAGCATAGTTCAATGGTCAATCGAGTTGAACGCTTACCAAAGTTGCACCACATTTTTACAGATTTTGGAAACCTGTGCACACATATGGTGCACCAGATTATTAGACGTACAGCCGATTAAAAAAAAAAAGTTAAAGCTTTTAATGGTGCGGAAAATACGGCACTCAGAAATGCAATTGGAAACCTAATTTTCTTCATGTGTGTCCTCAATCATGAGAAAAATGCCACAAGAACATGTTAAAAACACGATTCTCATCGGAGTGGGTCTTCAAAGGAAGCTGGCCGTGACCTGCTCTCCTCTGTAGCTTTTGAATCTAATTTCTGCAGGCAGAGTGCACTGTGGTTCACGCGCACAAGTCAGTTCATCAGTCCAGAGATTCAATTTAACTCGGTATAGTTCAGGCTTTGACATGAACACAAACTCACCTCCAGCATTCACATGTTGTCTTAATTTGATTTCAGGCCAGTTTGATCTAGAAATGGATATTTAAAGGGGGTAGCATGGACGGATAAAAGGAACAAAACATTCAAGTCTGGGTCTGTCTAAACTTAAGAAGTCGTTGGGAGGAAAAAAAAGAAATCTTATCAGTCTAAAGTATGCCATGAAATACTTGATCTCCAACATCTCGCTGGAGTCAGAAGTCTTGCTGGGTTTTTTATGAGTAGTCCATTATTTTATTTTTTACCTTGCATGCCTTATATGCTTAAAGACATTTCCTGATGTTTTTAGGTCTGCATCTGTTTTTCCCTTTCAGCTCTTTGCACCGTTTGCTATCCATCTTCTGAAAGAATCCACGGCCTGTAATCTGTTGAGACAAGTGAGAGGGTTTCCTCCTGTGTCCTAGTGGGAGCGTTGTTGGATGAAAGAAGGTTGTCTGCTGTTCAGGTGCAGTTGGAGCATGACAATATCTCCACATCCAGCTTACCGAGGATCAAAGTTAGGCCTCTGGGTTGTTTCTCCCGAGTTTTGTTAGCTGACACAGAACCAGCGGGCTGCGCTCCTCTCAGTTTCAAAAGTGACTTTGTGTCAAAGTAAAGGGGCTTTAAAGTCCTTCTCGTCTTTTTAGCTATTTTAACCCATAAGAACCAAGATCCATTTTTCCATAACAATAAAATTACGTGGAATATATCATAGACTAAGTGAGCCACAGAACACATTTCTGATGTTTTTCTGTGATGCTACGTTCACACTGAGCATGTGACTCGAAGTAAAAGTGTGTTCTCAAACTTGCGTTTAGCCCATAGTGTTCACACTGGGCTGTCACTACCCAATACTAGCAACTGTCCGCCACCTATGGTTGGAAGAGGATTGGTGAGAAATGCAAACGAAGCGATGCAAATTTTGTGAATGTTGCTCCAGGCTTTTTCTTTCACAGCTCTATTCCGATTTACGAAAGACTTAGTGTCATAGAATTATGAGGCCACAAACCGCAATTATTAATTTCTTATGGGTTAAAAGCATTATGGGTTTCTGACTACTATTAAGAAACCTGTGTTGTGTTTTAGAACTAGTTTCTGCAGAGCGGCAGCAGTTCATTAGAATTTTACCTCAGAGTTGTGGGCAGTATCGTTGGCGTGTTGCAACCCTTTCTCTTTCCTGTTGCTGAAATTAAAGCTCTCCGTCTACACTCTTTCCCACTAGCTTTCAGCCCCTCACACCGATGAACTAACATTACCGGCGCAACAAAAAGGGCACGCCATATTAGAGCTATCCACCTGCTCTGTTTTGAGTCAGATGCCAGCTCGGACGAGGAAAGTGAAGACGTACATGGATCTAGTCGTCCACATTTTTTTTGGTCTTTCTTTAATTTGATTAAAAAAATACAAGAAATACAATTTTAATCTTAATTTTCTTTGTTTATGTCCTCCAGCATCAGAAAAATGCCACAAGAGGATATTAAAAATGCCCAAAACAAGATTTCTATTCCCCTTATGTGGCTTCAAACATTCAAACACAATACAGGGAAGCTGATGGAAATGGAACAGATTTGGAAAACAGTTTATCAAATATAAAAAAAAAATAAGCTGAGATACTGGGAATGTTTTTTTTTTTTACTTCGTTGCTAGGGAACTAAAACCAGATAAATTGTAGGTTTTTACTAATTTAAAATAAGGCAGAAAGAAGCAAGACAAATTATGGTCACAGTAGAGACAGGAAACGTAAAAAAAATAATCCTCTCCATTTTTTTTTTGGAAGGCAAAGTTTCTCTGAAAGATTTCAAGCAAAATCCTTGGCGCTCAAATCGCAGTCTGATACATTTGTAAAGTACAACAATCTCCAATCTCTGGCGGATCACAAGCATCTGGATAATTACATAATGTGAAAAAGTGACCATGACAGATGAAACTGTGACAGGAAGCTCTCCTGTCGGAATAGCCGCAGGCTGCCTTGCATTGTCTCAGCCTGTCAGTTCGGCTTGTCGAGTCCTCCGAGCTGGGTTTCATCAGGTCAAAGGAAACTGATGAGCTGTGTTTCTTCAGAACAGATGGCATCTCATTTATTTCTGTGACTTATTCAAGCAAAAAACTAAGAGGCTCTGCGTATCTGGGGATGAGCGCAGACTTATGGGCTTACTTGATTTGGTTTTGCTTTGTTTGTCCAATTGTTGCTCTTTTTTTGAGAGAGAAATTGTGCCAGAACTATCAAACCGGCTTTCACCAAATGTGGTGGAAGAATTGGAAACAGGGAGTCTGAGTGGATTAACACTAAAGTTGACTAAAGTTGCAAAACATAATATTGGATTTAAAAAAAAAAGATTCTCTCTGAATAGTTTTCCGTTCAAAAACAATCAGGAATATTCACTAAAACTTGGTTCCAACCATTAACTGTATATGAGAACTGGACTGACTGACCCCTTCCCCCTTGCATTGCAAACAGGAAGTACTCGCTGGCTCCAAGAAACCAAAATCCCATTTTCATATTTTTGCTTTAGTGCAACTTATACAAATTATAAACCGACCAATCAGTTGCCTAAATAAAAGTATGTGGTCTGACATCAAATGTTTGACAGGTATGATTAAAAGATTTTGTGTAGCCTGCTTTGAAGTGGTAGGGGTGTGGACTTGCAACAACCTCCCTTCTGATTGGTAAGAGTGGTTGCCATAGAAATGTTGACTCAGACTGACTCGAACTGCTTACTGACGATTCCTGGTTCCAGTACGGCAGCATCCGTATCACAAAAAGAAAATGACACCTAAACTAGAAGCAAGTCATTTTCTTTAGGTGACATCACACTCACTCAGTCCAGTTCTCACATACAGTCAATGGTTCCAACTACAACAAACATGAAAGACATTATTTTAAGTATGCTAAATTTATGTTTCTATGAAAGGCGTGAATTATAGTGCATCTTTTTTCTATATTTCAACGCTACATTTCAATTTCTTTGGATATGATGGTCATTAAAAAGGATAAAAAGACTTCCTGGTGGAAGAATAATTTCAGTTAAATAAATATCTTTCAGGTTTACTTAATATCATAATATGTGTGAAAAAGGAAAACGAGAGAATTTAGTCAAAGTGGTGTTTGTGTAAGAGCTGATAAAAGGCGTCGATTCCTGCTTTTGTTGAACATGTCATACTGCAGGAAGCAACGCTGGAACGCACTGTTCAAACAAATAGCGCTGATAGGCTAGACAGCAGGCTCCTGTTAACTCCTGAATGTCTCTGGAGAAAGCGTTGACTTTAATTGGTCACAGGAGTCCTTGAGTTTAACTCATGCCTCGGGCATCACATGAGAGCAGTGCTAGATCTCTTGTTGTTTGATCTCCACAAAAACTGTTTCACTTTCCTTTTCATACTGAATGTGGGCGTCATGGATGTTAATGAGCTGCTGTTAAAACGTCAAAGATCATCTTCTTATAATAGTAACCAGGGTAAAAGCAGGACAGATACTGCCAACTGATAGAATTAGCACAAAAAACTTTAATGAAATATCATACAAACATAGGTACTTTGAATATGCACAGGTACTGATGAAAATTGTGTTTTTAACATGGTATTGTTGCATTTTTCTCATGATAAAGGACACGTACAAAGAAAATTAAGCTTAAAATTGCATTTCCGAGTATTACTTTGTTAAAATCGTTGTAAACCATTAGCAGTGTTCCAGTGTTCATATTTTAACATTAAAACATTGATTGCGTGGCGTGTTTCCTCCTGCAGGACCTAAACATTGTAAAGTCATGTTACTGAAACAAATCGGGTAAAAGATCAAGTAAAGATGAATTCCTGAATCATTCTCTCTTAGCATAAAAGCCCTATAATAAATTGCTTGATTTGAAAGCTGTTAAGTATGTGGGCTTGCTGAAACTACATTTAAGAAATAGATGTCTTTATGAAGGTTATTTATTTCAAGTATCAGTGATTGCTGGTGTTTGGTTTTTTATTAAGCATTATACCGGTTATTATCACTAATAATCTCTTTTTTTTTTTCCTGGCCTCTCAAATTGATTATTTTTAATGTTTAGCTTGGATGCAGATTTGCACATTTAAGCAATGTTCTTTTTAGAAGGTTTTCTGTTTCTAAACTACTCGTACTTGTGCCATCCATTGCCTTCACAGCCCCCGTTTCTTCTCCAATCTTTATTGTCCAAAAGCGGGGTGACCTTTACTGACAAATAGGGTAGGGCATGTTTCAAACAGTGAAGAAACAAGTGAAGAAGCTTGGTTTTTTTAGCAGAAAAGTCCCCAAAGGGATGTTTTAAGTTGCTTTGCTGGTTGAAGAATAAAATGAATTTTAGTCTCATTTTATGTTTTTTTAAAGCTTCTTCATGAACAAAGAAATTAAGGATGTAAACTTGCAGCTCAGAGATTATTCATCTGTGAAGCACCAGAAAGTAGGAAAATATGGCCAAAAGGTTCAACAGATTAGAAAGAAAACTGTTGCGGGAGGGCAGTGAAGTAAAAAAAAAGTAGGGTGTATTCAGACTGGACACATTTGGTTTGCTTAAAGTGAACCAGAGTTCGTTTCTCCCGATAATCCAGAACTAATGTTCTGTCTGAAAACACCCAAGCGGACCCTGGTCTGGGACCAGGAACCGCTTTCTGACCCATCTTTTGACTAATCTAAGCGGACTCGGTCTGAACCAACATCTTTGAGGAGCTCTGCAGTATTCATGCATTTCTCTTTAAAGCAGACGGACTAACGGGCATGATCGAGATTCCATCCCAAAATATTCTGCTTTTCCTGTTCTGACAACACTGACAGAACACCAGACATTGCTGATCAAAGACATTTGTTGGTAGATGATGAAGCTTATAAGGTCCACTTTTTTTATAAAAGAGAATATTCAAGTGACTGTCTGCCTTCATCCTTTTTTTATTTCAAAGCTTGACAAGTGCATTAGAGAAACCTAAAAGAAAGCTTAAAACCTGTGGAGATTTTTACAAAGACTTTATATTAACAATTAACACTCCAAGTTTTATCATCAGACTGAACTGTTTTCTTCTTTTTAACTGTTACATTTTTGCATTTAAAAAAAAAACTATCTATCACTTCTTTAAACCTATAATTAACTCATGAGCAGCTCGGCTGCAGTCCAGCTACATGACCCTTCTACCCTCATTGGGATCCCTAACTAAATTTGATAAAAAGTCATTTTAACATTTCATTTTGTGCTGCTTGACCTGTTTGACCTTGCCTTACAGGCACCAGAAAACAGACGTGTTACTGTTCAGAGATCAGTATAGGATCATGTCGCAGTGACCAGCGGGATCATCTACTTCATTGTCCATTGGTCATGAGAGTTAGTGTGTTGAATGTCATGCCACATGCAAATTGATTAACCCCTCTGCTCCTTTCACAGAAATACGATTTTTTTCTTACCAATGGTTGTGAGGAAGCCATTTTTATGTTTCACTTGAACTAAAAAGCAAAGAGCTAAATGCTGCAATGTTCACTGCTCTTTTATTTTGAAAAGTTTCTCTCTTTATTTTGTGTGCATTTGAATCTTACTGCACTTGGGGGCCTGTGTAGCCCTTGGGATTGCAAAAGTTAACATGAAATGTGCAAATTATTAGAAGTTGATGATTTGGCTTTGGAAGAATAGAGTAAAATGTAAAATTGATTTACTGACATCATTTTCTTATACCTGGTAAATTCCAAGTTACTTGTCACTACATCTGATTTCAATATTAGAAAAGGAGCTAAAAAGAGAAATAAAAACCAAATCGTTGCTTTTTTTAACTACGAATAAATTCCAAACCTTGGGTCAAAATTTTGGATATTAAATCAACCACTGTATTTTCATCCACAGTTTGGTCAAGGTTGTAGTTTTTAAGGGGTACAAGTGTTACATCAATATCGAAAAAAGCCAAGTAGAATCACTTCACTATACGCAGTATGTCAAATTTTGCAACAGAACATAAACAATTCCTTTTTTATAAGAAGTATTTTTAATAAAATCAATAGATTATTAGAAACAGTGTCAGGCCACATCATGAGCAAACAAGTTGCAAAACGATTCCTTTTCTACCAGAACAAAAACCTTTAATAGAGCCGGGATTTAAGGCCACAGAGAACAAAAAGTGTGCCAGAAAACGCAAACATCTGTATTTATCTGTAGCAGGAATGATAGAAAACAAATGGAAAAGGTCCAGTCTAGTTGGACAGTTTTTAATATTGATTTTTTTTTTAAATAAAACCCAAATATCCATTCATCAAAAATTAAATCTGAAGTCAGAAAAAAATAGAGAAAAGCGATGACTAAAACCTTAAAAATTACTTTTAGAAAAAAACGAATTTTCTTAGTAGCTAATATGCAATTACACCCAGGAGTTCACAGTTTTGCTGCTGTTTATCAAATGAAGTGTACATTTTCTTATTCCTTCCATTTTTCCCACAGGTAAAAATTCAAGTATTTTACTGAATTTCATTTTTATTTTAGTAGTACAAAAAGAAGGGACCACAAACCTGTAGATCACTATCAAGTTAAAAATAATAATAAAATTAATATATATATATATATTTTAATCCTTTGTAC
Source organism: Adrianichthys oophorus (assembly GCA_036245035.1). Classification (NCBI taxonomy): domain Eukaryota; kingdom Metazoa; phylum Chordata; class Actinopteri; order Beloniformes; family Adrianichthyidae; genus Adrianichthys; species Adrianichthys oophorus. The sequence continues at coordinate 4,086,682 of BSAI01000115.1, read as the reverse complement.
GAAAATATTTTACTTTTGTTTGGGGAAAAACAAGCATTCCAAAACTTCTGTGTTGACTGCAGCTCACACCTTCAACAGATGATTGTCACAGAAGAAATCCCTCAACAAACAAAGGGATTTGGGGTTTTTTGTGTGAAGTCAGTGGTCCAGCACTGAAAATCCTGATTTGTAGATAGACCTCCAACAGCTCTAATCAGGCATGACTGTTGTGCAGTTTGTTATAAACAGATCTGAGCAACATTCATACCAAGTGTTCCTAAAATCAATACAATGCAACAAAAATGAAGATAAACATGGATAAAACACCCCTTTATTCAAATATTATGGATATAAGATCTATTAAATTTATGAAGTTGTGGCGTGAATCAAGGAAAATCTGTATATTTTCTAAGAATCGCTCTTATTTCAAATGTGGGCAGCTCTGGTATAGATCTATAAAAACAGTTTAACAGAATGGCTGCAGGCAATAAAAAGTGTGAATTACTGTATGATGACCTGCACACATCTTTTGTTTTTCTCTGCAGTGAGGAGCGTCTCGTCTGACACATTTCAGGAGGACGATCAGCTGTTTGACTCTTTTACAGAAGATGACAGTCAAAGTAAGAGCTTTTTCATTCCAGATGATGGAATTCGCCAAAAAAAAAAAACACTTTTTATTGAAAACAAACTGCATAGATTGTTTGTATTAATGACAAACTTATTTATAATATCATAATAATCTTCTGTTAGATGGACACAGAACGAAAGCGGTGTGCTAAAATCACAGAAACAGTTTGGTAGAAAACATCGGTTATTTTTAGTTCACTAACAATTATGAAAGTGTCTTTCAATAAAACAATACTTGAAGGATTTGCTTCATGTTTGAACCTATATTACCCAGAACGATTTCTCTGGCTGTGTGCTATATTGGCTGTTTCCTTTTCAGTAATCACATGATGCCTTTCATTCTTGTTAATCAGTCCTCATCCCCCTCGTACTCTCATTGCTCAGCCTTTACAAAGGCTCTATCTGTCTGCCTATTTAACAGATGTCAACTTCGAATTTAATTTGGCCAAAAATTAAAACCCATGTGCCAATTTATTATGTGAGTTTTATGAGGGGTACATTGTGTAAAAATGATTTAACCCTACACTGAAATTAAAAGACGACGCTTTTCAAAAAACAAATTCCTTTAATTAAATCATACGCTTATTTATAATATTAATCCTTAACTATAAATTTTCAGTTAGAGATAGAAACATTTAATACGTTTTGATAGCATAATACTACTTAGTCAGTTTATTATTTTACTATTAGTTAGTTTTATTTTTTCATTGTTAAGAGGCACTGGAAAGAACAAAGCTCAAAGTGGGATGATCAGCTTTAGCAAATGTGGGGTAAGGTCGCATAATGAACAGAATAACTGGGAATTTTTTGACATCTTATAGCTGTCATTCAAATAAAAGTTACCATGGCAACAGGACTGATGGCTTCTGCGGGGTCTGTTTAGAAAAATGCTGATTAAAGCTGGAATCAAACCACCAAAGTGTGTGCTGAAAGGCCCACTCCAATGAAATTGTGTTTTTGGTGTTTTTATGTATTTTTCTCATGATGGAAGACAGGTCATGTATGAAGAAGCTTAAAACTGCATTTCTGAGTTTTTCTTTATTCAAATCGAGATGAATCAGGAGCTGATGAAAAACGCTGTTTGAAAAAGCTCTCTTTTGTGACGCAGCAAATGAAATGGGCGGGCCACAAGCTCCCTGCTCCGCTCCAATCTGATGCATCCACTTGTAGAAGACTAGATCCATGTACATCTTTGTTTTCCTCATCTGAGCTGGAATCTGGCTCAGAGCTCTATGGCTGGATAGCTCTAATATTTCTTACCATTTTTGTTGCACTGGTAATGTTGAGTTGGGGTTGAAAGGGGCTGTAAGCTAGTGGGACAGAGTGTCAATACTGACACTACATCTTTATTCATGTGATTTTGGGGCACTTTTAAACTGGGCATGCACTGCCACATACTGTATATCTGGATGGGAACATAATAACCAGTAAATGAACCACCCCAGAGCACATTAAAGGTTCATTAAAGCCAACAGAACAGCGTCATCTGCAAAAAGTAGAGACACAATGCTGCAGGCCGCAAAGCAGACTGCCGATCGTGAGGCACTCTCCTTGAATGCTGCACGATATCCCAATAGCGTTTCATCCAGAGACTTGAGGTACTCGGAACCAGTCTCATCCACCCTCTACGATTTACCGCCAAGGAGTTTTTTGACCATTTCTGTGACTTCAGCTGAAGCTATTCAACTGACTCATCCCTGAGTCCCAAAGGCTTTGATGTATCAGCATAAAGCACGTCAACGGTTTTTCTTCCACCTTTTTTAATATATCAATCTCAGGAAATGTCAACAAACCACAACCTGCTCTACAGACTGCATTGGCAGAAACTTCTCTCCCTTCCTGAAGTGTCGGACGGTTTGCCAGAATTTTGTTTTGTGGCAATCGATAGTTCTTTTTCATGACCTCCCCAAACTTGAGTTTTTGCCTCTGCAACTGCATTGACAGTTGAGGTGGAATTGGTCCCCTCTGACTCAAAGTTTCCATCCTGCTTCCAGTTTTCCCGGATGTGAGGATTTGATCCGTCCAACAGCACAAATAGAAGCCTATCTGGTTTATTTCTGTTGCCAAAAATAAAAAAAAAAAAGTCATATTTACGGGCTGCACGGTGGCGCAGTGGTTAGCACTGCTGCCTCACAGCAAGAAGGTTCCCGGTTCAAGTCCTGGCTGGGGGACCTTTCTGTGTGGAGTTTGCATGTTCTCCCCGTGCATGCGTGGGTTTTCTCTGGGTACTCCGGCTTCCTCCCACTGTCCAAAAATATGCTTCATAGGTTAATCAGTTACTCTAAATTGTCCGTAGGTGTGAATGTGAGTGTGCATGGGTGTGTGATTGTGGCCCCTGCGACAGAGTGGCGACCAGTCCAGGGGTGTACCCTGCCTTCGCCCATGAGTAGCCGGGTTAGGCTCCGGCAACCCCGTGACCCCGAAAGGGATAAAGCGGATTGGAAAATTAATGAATGAAGTCATTTACATTTACTATATAAATCAAGTGTTCTAGTCTTGAGTTTTTATGACAGAGAACAAATTGTTGGATATTTTTCTCCCAGTTACCTCCTGTGATTTTGAATCCCTGTGCCTCTGGACTTTGTCCCACAACCTCACTCATGCCGACTGGTCCGTCGTGTCACCACAGCTACAGGGAGCAAAAAAGGGGAGGATTCCTCCAACCGACCATTCTGTGGGGACCTCTGATGGTAAGAGTTGAGATGAGAAACAGATGTTGCAAGGTGCTTTAGGTTTCCATTGGAACAGACTTTTCACTTTGGTTTATTCAGGACACTTTCTTCTTCTAAGCACCACATCGGCAGCAGGCTCCACTGGCAGATGCGAATACCACCTAACCAGTCCTGTCTTACCTGGAAGCAACAGACAGTGCATCTTGCAGGTGGCTCTGTATGACACCCCACCAACACAAGGGAACCTGACAGTCCTGATCAAGCCAATTATGTCCGATTTACCAAATCGCTCTGAGACATTCATCCACAGGAGACGGGATGACCGCAGGTCAGCAAATAAACTCTGTTACAGCACGTGCGCAGAATACATATTCACTTGTTGGGATTCGGACTATACATGTCAGACATCATACCTGCTGAGTCGTTTCCTGGGTTTTGTATACTTTGTAAGATTAAAAAAAAAAAAAACTAATTTACTGACGGTAAGAAGCTGGCAGACAAAGCAAGGGCACCAGGGAACAAAGGTCTCAGAAATAATGTTCAGGAAATGTGGGCTGGTGTTTCTTTATTGATCCATAGCTGTGTTGCAGCTTTCTGTAGCTAAAAACACGGTCGTCTCTGGAGACTGCCCGGAGATGAGCTCATGTGTAATTGCTGAGGACAGAGGAGGGATGGATGTGCATGTGCTAAATAGATCTGTACTTTAACTTAAATAGTCTCTGGGCAGTAATAGACTTTGCTATTTCATTATGGGGGCTCACACTGTCTGTAAGCTGGCCTTCAAATTTGCAACCTTCTTCGCTGTAAAAGGACTAAAGACGATTCATCAGGGAGCAGTTTTCTGCATGACGTACTTCTGTCATGCAACTTAAAATAAAGAGTTATTGTTCTGAGATTCGGGATAAAAGTTTTTTTTTTAAATTTATCATTAAAACTTTATTTAAAGTAAAACAGCAAGTTTTTTGGCAAATTTGTTGAACAACCTATATTTTGGCTCACTTTTTGTAGAATTTAAGACCTGATTACATTGGGTGAAGTGTTTTTGTTTTATGAATTTAAACCTGTCAGTGTCAATATGTAGTTTTTGAGTCTGCAAAAAGAATAGTAAATCTGTTGTTTGGTACGTTGGCCTTTATTTGACAGCATTCAAATAGACATCAGAAAAGGGAGACTGGTGCTGGACGACCTGTACTAAAAAATGACAGGCTTAAATGAGGCATTTTATTATTGTCTTTAATAGTTTATCACAGTTTTTATTTTTATACTGTAAAGGTTTTGGGGGCTTTTTTGTGTCTGTTCACGCCTAGAGACAACAAAGAGAAACTTCTTCATTAGCATGTTATAAATGACTTTATTTGATGCTTTTCCTGTTATTTTCAATTCATTTTTCTAAGAGAAGTTTATTTTATAAATAATAATTATTGATAACTGATTAAATGTTTTTGTTTCACTGTTGAATTCAGGCCTGAGTGGCAGGTCCTTGAAGCTGTGATCGGTCAGGTGAATGAGCCTTTTCAGGTGACCGTGCTCTACACTTCCTGTGCGTCTGAGGACAGGACAGTGGCTTTGGACTCTCTGGACTTCATGCACTGTGAATCAGGTGGAGTTTTGCTCTGCAGAAATATGTTTCATCCAAAATGAAAGCCATAAACCTTTAAACGAGCATAGGAGATTGCTGTGTGATGACGTTATTGTGCTTCAACTCACTTAGCTAGATTACTTTGCCATGTTGCATGTTTTTTTTTAACCTGAAGTTAATTTATACGATCACATTATATAGTCCAGACCAAAAGCTACAAAATAAAAATCAATAGTTGTTGTGCATGGATGCTTTGTTTGGTTGTCATCCAGTCTTTTCCTGCACAGTGATCCTTCTTTTAAGCCAGGGGTTCTCAAAGTTTTTGTAGCGGAGGGCCAAATTAAGAGCCCGACATTAGACTGGAGGCCAATTTTGGTGAAAAAACAATGGATAAACAGAAAAATTTTGTTTTTAATAACTTTAATGAGCAAGTGTAATTTGGACAGTTAATGGAGCATAAGAACAAACTTTAAACTTTAAAGCCAAGGTAATAACAGAATTTGTTTTATTTTGTATCACTCATATTTTGTCCCAAAAAGCATTTAAAGAAGTCGGATGATTACGATGTACTTTATGGAGCTTTTGGGAGTTTATTGTCATGTTTGCATATCTTTCCACATATTCTAGATAGAACAACAACAGTGTTTTGTGTTAAAAAAACTTTTAAAAATCCTTTTGGCTACTTTCGGATAAGAAGCTAAATTTATGAAAGTGAATTTGTTATGGAAACATTTAACAACGGACAATTAACAACAGCTTACCAATTCAAATGCAGACAGTTTGACTTAATTGAGTTGTACAGGAAGTCGATCTGCTGCTGCACATGCCGTGAACTTGCTGGACTGTAGGTTCACTTTGCTCTTGTAATTCAAGTGTTTTAAAGTGTCATTAAGAAGCTTGCTTTTTTTCTTGGTGATTCCCATCTCAAAAACCTACAAGAAAAAAGTAGTAAAATTACGAGTTTGTTCTTATAAATTTACAACTTTAATCTCATGATACCCCTGCGACAGACTGGCGACCAGTCCAGGGGTGTACCCTGCCTTCGCCCATGAGTAGCCGGGTTAGGCTCCGGCAACCCCGTGACCCCGAAAGGGATAAAGCGGATGGGAAAATGAATGAATGAATCTCATGATATTAATTTTTCTTTATTTACTTTTTTTTAATAGATTGTCCAACAAGAATACTTTATATTTGCCTCTTCAAAACTAGTTGACCATGCCACCGGAAGTTGGTCGAAGCTGTTTGCAGCGCCTGGTGTTTCACGTTATTATCAAATCTGAACTTTATTTTTCTTTCACACATTTTACCCCAGAAAGGCCTTAAGAGTTCAACTTTAGCTACATATCAAACTGTTTGCTTGCTTGAAGATCCAACTGTTGTACTTTCTGGGATGCAGATGATGATGAGGACCTGCACGCAGCGTGCGAAGAATCCTTCCACTGTGAAAACTCAGGCAGCTGCATCAAACAGAGCAAAGTGTGCAACTTCCACACGGACTGTCCCCTTGGAGAAGACGAAGGTTTCATTTGTGGTGAGAATTTTTAAATTTTTTTTATAATGAAAGTCCTGATGGATGATCTGAACAGGATTTAACTGACAAAATCTTGGAGTCATCGATGCAGTTTTTGGTGTGCTGCAGTTTGTGTGACGGTGGATGAAGAGTTATTGAAGCCATTACAGCACATATAAATCTAAAGAGCACTGTTTTATTTTTTGGCAAACTGTCGAATGTTTGCATTAGCTTTATAACATTTGCTGGAACCACACAGTGCTCCATCTGTCTTTGTCTTTAGTTCAAAATACTGTGAAATTAAATTTAGACATCATTTGAAAAACATTTTAGCTGTGAGATCATAGTTATCAGTGTATTGCAGACAAACATGTTTTCAGACACTAAAAATAATCATTTTCTGCTATTCAACAGTGAAGTACAGCAGAGTTTTCTTTAGAAACATCAATTAATGTGGTGGATAGAAACAACTTCACCTCACAAAGAATCAAAAGGCTCTACCTCAAGTGGTAATGAAATCAATGTTGTCGGGGCTATTTACAATCCTGCAGTTCCTGAGTTAAAGTGAGCTTTGTCTGAAGTAATCCTCTGAGTGTACATATTGTAGGATTCACCTCTTATAAGCACTACAAGTTACAGAAAAGTAGCATTTTGTTATGTTCCTAATGAATGTTTCAGTTTCCCCCAATTTCAGACAATAAACTGATGTGAATTTGATCTCTGAAAGCTCAGCAGAGAAATGAATGTTTTGCTTTCCTTTTTTTTTTTAATATCCGAACATGTGTCCAGCAGGATCCGATTCCATGTGGACAGCTTTAAGTGCTTCAGTTCACTCTTGGCTGAAGGAATGGGTTGTAACTGTCCAAGTTTCCTTGTGGGAGCCTTTCTCATCAACATAAGGGTTTTTTTTTTAGTTCTGCTCTGAATATGCCTTGCTGCTGTCATCTGCAGAGCTCATTAAGAGTTAAACATACATAATAAGGTGTAGAACCTCAGCCAAATGAGCTGTAGTTTGTTTTTACATGTGTAGTCCAGATAACCTCTGAATGTGTCAATTCTTCCTGGCGATGTTCACTGAGACCTTCAGCTGTCAGCCTGTTTTCAGATCATCCAAAAACCTCTGCTAAGTTCTGGGAACATCTCAGCAATCTGATACCTCCCAATTTACATCCGTGTTTTGCGAGATATTTTCTGTTTGATGTTCGTCTCTCCCTTTTTTGTGATTGTGAGCTGGAGAAATTGAAAGCTGGTGAACTAGAAAATGCAACAAAAAAATTTTTTTTTTCAACTTTTAGCCTTTACATTATTGTAGAATTCACACAAAAGGGCAACAGGACATTTATTTTGTGATTTCAAACAACGTTTCATGTTAAGAACGTTGAGGACATGTTAGGTACACAAGTTATTAGATTTATCTTTAAGCTAAATTTGCCTCTTTGTGTTTATCTTTTTACTCGTGGTCTTCTTTATTAGCAATAGTCCATCCAAACTGTATTTAGTTCATTTTTCAAATTAAATTGTATGTAATGAAATAAACATCCTTGAAATCCTTGATTTAAACAAGAACATCCCATCTAGATTTCTGCAAGTTCTGAACCATTTTGATGTAGTTTATTTTTCTTAACCATCACATGTGGAGTAAATAAACAGAAAATTTATTTAGGGTCCAATTTCCTGTCTAAAATTGACCATTATTTCAATTAGTGGCAGGAATTTGATGGAAATAAGACCTTTTTAAAAGCACATTATAGCTATTGGCCTATAGCTAATGTTTTTTTACACATTCTGTAGATGTTAGAAGACAGAATTTTATTACAGTTCCAGTTTAATCAAGAGATTCAGAGTCTGGCGTGACTCCAAATTCCACCTTTTTCTAAAGAATTTAAATTTTGGAATGCTGTGATTAGATAAATCAGTTTCGTTCTACGGCAAAAACTGACACCAGCTTGTTTCATAGAGGCAAACCCTTTTTATGTTTGATTTTTTAATGCTTTGAATCATGCTAAAATGATGCATAACTTTAATTACGGTTTTGTGGATCATCAGAAAGAAGAAAGAAATGAAAGTGTGTTGACCACAGCCCCCTGTGGGTGCAAAAATGCTAAATGGGATCCTTTTCTACCTCGTGGTCCCATCTGCAGATGTAAAAGAATGTCACAATATAGTTTACAGTTCAATATGAAGGAATGCACAGCTCACAAATGGATTATTCATTTCCGATTCGTTCCCTGTTTTAAAACCTTTTAGAGATGAATTAGCAGCTACAGTATGTAAAAGACTGGCTTTTTATCATCTCTGGAATACTCAATATGTTATCATATTCATCTGCTTTCCTTCCAGATGGTTTACCTTTTGGCTCATATTGTTCGTTTGACTGGGATTTATGTGGTTGGTCTGCAATCAGCCAGCACTTAGGCTGGAGAAGGGTCGCTGGAAACAAGCTTCTCAACAAGGAAAACATGCAGGGCATCACTCTGCAGCGCACTCCAGGTGGGTCTGTTCGGGCACATAAATTACTACACGTGCACTACTGGAAATTTTGCTCCTTGTTACTACTTCTCTATGTCTTTTGCAATTATGCAAAAAAATATTATAAAAGCAAGTATGAAAACTATTTTTATTTAAAAACCAACATTTCTTAAAGAGGATATTTATTGTTTATTGCTATAAACTATTGTTCATGTGGCCCAGGAGTCAGCAATCACATAAAATGAATTAAAAGGAGCAGAAGTATTTCATCAGGGCAGTTTTAAAGAAGCTGCACAATATATTTGGGCTCAGACAGGACCGACTCTTATGCTTCTGGGTTGTTATTTTTTAGTTGGTTTGGGGCTGAGCATGTGGAGCAATGAAATAGATTTCAAGGGTTCAAGAAAAGGCAAAAGCAGCGGATCTGATTTCATTTAGTTTGAGGGGAAAAATGGCAAAAAATGACATTTAGAAGCTAAAAATGTAAGCACAGATTTGATTGTTCTAAGAGGATTTTTGGTTTGTCAATCAACACATAAAGTGCATTTTAGCTAACTAACTGGTTGTATGTGTTGTTGTTTACTGAATGTTCTTCTGTCACATTTTTGGGCACCCCCAGGGTACTTTTTGTTTCTGCAGATTGAACAGAGTAATTCTTTACGAAAGGCATCCATTCAGAGCTCCTCTTTCCCACGTCCGATCTCCACAACCGGTTGCCAGGTCAGCTACGTTCCACAGTGCGCTCGTCATTTTGTGATGTTTCTCAAAAATCCTGGGAGACAAGAGATTTTTCGGCCTCTGTGTTTTGTAGATGCGATTCTCCCTCTATATCTACGGACTTTTCAATGGTTTGCTGAAAGTGGCCATAGAGGAAGATGGGAAAGACGCGGCACTGCTAGTCTGGGAAAGACATGGCCAGTGGACGGATGACTGGGAAGTCGTTGCTCTGGAGCTAACCGGCCTTCAACACGGGTACGTTGTTAGGAAAGCATTCAAAGTGAACGAGCACAAAGAACAAAACAAAAAATGTTATTCTTAAAGTTAAAATAACAAGGACAAAGCTGTGGAACAATAACTGTGATTTTAAATTAGTGCAGTTCTATCATATTTTTAAAGATGAGGCACGGACAGACATTATCTTCTTTTTAAGCTTGTGCGGCCTCCGAAGAAAGGTAAATGGAACGTACCATTATTATGCATGTGGCAAATGTATCGTGAAGTCATTGTTAAGATGATGGGGGTGGGGGGTGGGGGTGGGGGTTGAAAAACGGCAAAGTTTGTACGACACGCTTGCTTCTCACCTACTTATTTTTTCCCCCATATCTACCAGTAAAGAAGGAACCAGAACTACTCCCGTATCACTCGGAAAAAAAGCTTTATTTTAATAGGCGACCCTAACAGTAACGCTTTTTTTTTTCCATCTTTTTTTTTTTCTACAAATACAACACTTGTTGGGTTAGGGTTTTGAGTATGGGTAAGTTGTATAAGTTCTGCTTCCAACTAATGATGTTAGGCGCCATCTTGTCTGCAGCCAGGCCACTCTACCCATAAGAGCAGTGATGTCTTAACACTGTTAGAGTTTCAGTTTCATTGATTGTTTTAAAAAAAGATATTTTTTCCATCTGGTTTTAAATGCTTTTCTACTTGAATTACTGCTGCTTGTAGTTTTAGCAGATAAGGAGATGTTCGAACCATGTTCTAATCTTTTCATTCACACTGATTCTTTATCATAGTCAAATAAACCACACATACCAAGAGTCCTTCCAAGGATGCAGTAAAAATACTTGAAACAAAAAAAGCAAGAGTTTTGTCTTTCAAGATCAACCTTAACCTTAAAACCTCCCCATGGAGGCAGTATGTTTACATACTAAGGACAAATGAAAGATGTCTGTCTTCTCTCCAGGTTCCATATTAAGGTAACGGCGGAGTGGAGACAAGGCTCCAGTGCTGATGTTGCTCTTGATAATATTGCAGTGGGAGCAGCCTGTTTCAGCAAAGGTGACCCAAAACAAAGAAGAAGAAAACACCTGTATTTTTGTGCAGCACTGTTTTGGAAACCGCTACATATATTTCATATTTTTGAAAGCAAGCAAATAATTCTACAGGAAAAAAAGAAGATTATTTTGAGATGAGAGACCAGAGCAGTCAGTAAACTTGTAGTGTTAGTCTGACGTCTGGCTATGAGGCTAACCAAAGCCAAATGACTTACTATGACCACCTGAATGTGAACATTTCTGTGTATTGCTGCACTTGTAGGGTTCATTTCACACAATCATGGGAAAAAATTTTCACAGACTCCTTCAAACTTAAGCAAAGTTTGCTTTTTTTGGCTTCAATTTAAGGAGTATTACAACTTTCTGGGAATACTTCAGTTTTGCAAGGTTTAGTTCCTGTTGATCTAAAGTATTTGCATCGGACAGTAATGTTAGATAATACTGGTCTTCACAGTTTTAGCTGATCTTCAGATGTAAAAATACCATTTTGGTCTGAAGAAACATCACACAAACGTTTTTTTAAAACCAGTAAATTGCTTCATTCTTGTGTTTTTCTGCAAAAACAGATGAGGAAAATTAAAACACATAAAATGTTTTCTTCCTTTGTCAGAAACGGTTTCCAGGAAACATCTTTGGTTGTTCTTGTTCCTATGGATTTACTTTTCTGACATTAAAAACTGAGCAAAAAGTTAATAACTAGATCTCTTTGCTTTCCTTTTCTGTAGATCTGAACTCGCTACTGCAAATGGCGGATTTGGATTTCTTGACTCCTCTTCCAGAGCCGTCAGTCTCAGGTAAACTGAAGTATTACAACTCAAATAAATCACCCAAAATCTGTACATTTTACGCTTTACTTCATCTGTTCCACAGACAACGCTCTTGTTTTGTTTTTGTTCATCAATCAGTTTCTACTTATACTTTTAAAATCTAACTTTAAAAAAAATATATATTTCCAACAAGTGAACGTATGCATCATTCTATTTCAGTAAGCAGTCATGTAGTTTTAAAAAAATATATTAAAATGAGTCCAATCCAATTTATTACCACTTTTCACCACCTCCTTAATCCTTCCAAGCTAATCAAGATCAGACATTTTCGCACATTTTACCAATAATCTTACTGGCAGCATATTTAAAATTGAAAAAAAAAGTAAAATATTAATCAGAGCTTTACAGTTGAAGCATGTTTTGATATCATAGACCCGAAAACACATTCTTCAAATTGTTGAGAAGTCAATTCCACTTGAAAGGAATGTGCCAAATGGAAAAGTTGGGTTTTTCCTTTTTTTCTGTTGCGAAATTATACTCAGTGTTTATTGGTGAAATAAGACTTTGATTTTCAGATTATTTTTTTACGCACGTGTAAATTTGGAAAGACTTCACTGCACTCCTTTAATACGTTTCTTTCGTGCTGGATATTTTGTCATTCTGATTTGTTGTGTTTTTTTCAGAAATTTCTCTGATGACGTGGTGGTTCAACTCATGCGGCGCCAGTGGACCTCATGGCCCGACCCAAGCTCAGTGTGACAGCACCTACAGGAACAAAAATGTCAGCGTTGCTGTAGGAAAAGAAGGCTCTTTAAAAGGAGTCCAAATGTGGAAGGTCCCCGACACTAACCGGTATCTGTAAGTGAATTCCAAGGAATCTTTATTTCATTTTTCACTTTTTATTGGCAGGAATTTTAAATTGAAATGACTAAAAATAGTTTAGAAAGTGAAGTTCTTGCAGTTCTGGCATTTTACTCCACACCCTGAGAAGAGAAATGTCTCAAAAACTCTGGAACATCTGAAAAGACAGACAACATTAGAATATTGCCATACTACATTTCCTTTTAGCAAAAGATGTTATTCAAACTATAAGATTTAATGTTTCTCCAGTTTGAATCATTCTGCTCTGCAAATTTTGGTTTTGTGTGAATAAGTTTGTATTTTTTCCTATTTTGTTTCACCTGGACTGCAGTGTTCTTCCAGAAACAGTCTAGACTTTTCTTTTGACATGCTCCACATAAGCTGAAGCAACACAGCAGCAGCCGAATATCTCAAAGGATTTATAGGAGGCAGAATAACTGAAGCTAAATTATACATAAAGAGCCCAGTATGAGCAATATTTATTTTAACAGGAAATGTTTCCAACACTGCAGGTGACTAAATCTGCCCTGATTTGTGTCTTGTGACAGACATGCTCTGTACAGCTGCTTCCTAAAGTGAATTACAGAGTGTCTACCTACCACGAGATGCACTTTGGAACATGAGCGATACGTAATTTCTATGAATCCCTGAGATTGATTTACAATCATCTCCCATAGGATTTCAGCATATGGAGCTGCAGGAGGAAAAGGAGCCAAAAACCACAACAAACGCAACCATGGAGTTTTTATATCTGCCAGTTTCCCTCTAGAGAAAGGAGATACACTTTATATTTTGGTGGGGCATCAGGGAGAAGATGCATGCCCAGGGGTGAGTAGCAGAAAAGACAGGCTGTACTGATTGGCTGACTTGTGTGACCTCACGGCGGCCTATCTTTGACCCAAATAAAGTCATCTTTCACACACATTCTTTCTAAGCTTCATTCCACTTCTGCTTCACCAGAGAAATCCCCTCACCCAGAAGATCTGCTTAGGAGAGTTGTCTGTCATCGAAGACAATTTTAGGGTGGATGCCGGTGCAGATTGGGCAGGTGGAGGAGGGGGCGGAGGAGGAGCCACTTACATATTTAAGGTGAGAGGAGATGCTTTGTGGAGCATCCGAGGCTTATCCAAAAATGTAGTCTCCTGCACAGACCTGAGGGCTGAGAAAATGAGTGGACACATTCCATCTGATTGCTTGAAATAAGTTCTTAAAGTTGATATTAAGTTTTGTTTAGAAAATTGATATTTTCGATATTGCAAGTAACCCAACAGTTTTGTCAGTGGAAAAGGTTCCTGATTAAATTTGACTTAAAATTAAACGTAAATTAAGATAAATATTAATGCAATTTTCAAATATTTATACAAACAGTGATTTAGTTTGATTATGGCATTATAGTTTTAGTTGCAGTTTTAGTGATTTTAAATTTAAAAAATTGGAAAATTAACCAGTAAATTACAGAATTTTTCCAATAAATTTAAATAAAATGCTTAAAATAATCAATTCATGGCATATAGAGAGTAGCTTTTTGCCAGTCAAGGTTAATTTAACTTAGCTAATGGATTTTTAATTTGAAATATTTACCATTAGTGACATTCAGGCCAAAGAACAACTTTTTTTTACTGTGGTATAAGATGTTATTAGATCTGTTTATCCCAATTTGTCTGAATGGTCTGGTGTACCCACAGCAGAGGATTACATTTTATTTTATTTGCGTTTTTTTCTGAAGCATAATATTTTATTCCAGATTTAAAGTCCCACCAAGGAGGTTTCTACAGTTTTGAAATCACTTCCTCTCATGGCACATCAACCTGTGGTTTCTGGCTTAACATCCATCTCTGCACAGACAAGATCAAATTTCCTTCATCTGGCAGCATTTTTTTCACTTTCAGTTTAGCTCCTTATCCCCAGGAATCTTTCCTTGCTTACATCCAAGATGAGGGGATTTGGTGGAGTTTTATGTCCTCAGTCTGCTAATAAAATATTAAAAATGAAAGCAAATGCTCCTTTTTGAAACCGAGGCTTTGTGGTCACCGTGTTGGCCTGACCAGATCTCCCCCTGCAGTATCTGTGCAGAGGAAGAAGTATGTAGAACATGTTGACAGTTACAAGCAAAAATCCTCTGAGCAACATCTGAACCATTGAGACAAACCTTTCTCTCAATTTTTTTAGTTCAGCTCAGAGAAATTCACACTAAATAACAATATTCAGAAGAAGCTGTCACAAAAAGTGAAGTAAAATCCCCTGACGCATTCTCTAAATTGACTGTTTTCAGAAGGAGGACAGGGAGCTGGTTCCTCTGCTGATTGCAGCTGGTGGAGGAGGTAACGCGTACATGGAGTCCAGTCTGGACCAGATATCACTGGAGCAGTATGAAAACAGCACTTCAGCTCCTGGTACCAACGGACAAACAGGACGAGCGGGTACAGTAACCCTTTTAATCCAGTTAAATGCAAATCAATTCAGTTCACTTTTGGAAATGTCAGATTACAATCGCAGTTGTCTAAAAAGCACTAAACAAAAAGCAAAAATAACCAAACAAAGCAATACATCCTATATAAATTTCTTCTTTCATATCTCAATTGTTTACTTGTGGCCTTTATGCTATATTTTTTGTGTTTTTTGCATAGTTTTTGCCGAGGGTGCAACTTCTGTGATTTAAAAAAAATTTAGTCACATAGAGGCAATGTAGGTGCGCGTGTCAGTATTTGCTACCGACAGCAACGCAGAAGAAGGAGCAGCATGAAGTTTTACGCCGGGCTTGGGGGAATTGTTTCAAAGCGACACAGAGGATGAAGAATTCAACAGGTCTAATGATTTAAAGTGATAAAAAGAGTTTAGTTGACTTGTTAGAGTGGTCTTTATGGTTATGGTTAACTTAATAATTGTTCATATGTTGTGCTAATATACTAAATTCTTCCTATATTTCATGAAGCTCAATAAGTATCAATGTGTTTCGGTGGTGAAGCGTGCCTTTATTCAGTCTGTTATTAGGATTTGCCTTCAAGATGAAAAGTCTGTTGTTTGTTGCTGTATTTTGTTTATTCCATTTCTCCCCGATGTGAAACATAGGATTTTTCTTTCTTCTTAATTTATGTCTTCTTTCTTTGGCTGCTGTGACTTATACTCCGGAGTGACTTATTGTGCTGAAAATACGGAAATTAACCGACAGATTCGGTTTAAGAGTTTCAGTAAAGTGCAATAGTTCAGAGGAAAACTCCTAAGGGATGAAGAAAAAAAAAAAGCAACAATTCATATTAAATATCATTATATGAATAATAAAACCTTTTTGGGTCCATTTTAAACACATATTCTTAGTTTACCTCGGCAAAGATGATGTAAAAAAAATCTATTTATTCCTATTCAGCTTTTGGTGTGCTAATAAGGCTGGTATAAGATTCCTTTGGTACCTGCCGGATCTTGATAGAAATGTTGTTTATCTGGGTTACGTAGGACAATCTGGAAGCTGATGAAGTCCTAGACATGTTTATTTTGCGTGCCTACATACCATCCATCTGCTTGCCCTCTGGATAATCTCGTGTGTACTAATCACATTTTCAGTTTCTTGAGGAGTAATGACCTTTGAAGCATGACACAAATGTCACAGAGTTCTTTCTCTCCGTTCTCCTCTGAATTATTAGCCAGAGTATTTTCTGCTAACTCGGGCTGGCCAACAGTGTCTGATTCCATCGTCACCGCACGTCACCAAACTTAGAGAAGGGCTCATTTAAAGAAAACAAAAGAGACAGCCGTGGCTTCTGCATTAAGTGAACACATCGTGAAGGATTTTAACCTTTTCTAAAAACTAAAAGAGAAATGCTGATGCTTTGCTGGTGACCTTCTCATGTCCACCCACCTGCTGCCTCCCAACAAAGAAAAGAGAAGAAGGGAGACAAATCAAAAGCTCTGCGTTGACATTTTCATCTTGTTTGTGTGACGTGTCTCTGTGGTTGTTAGATTATGGAGGAATTGCACCCTTTAAGACGAGATTTAAAAAGATTTACCGGTACATCTGATGTGGCGTGGGGATATTGCTCTCCTAAAATGTAGTACATCAGAGAAGGGGCGGCGCCAACAACAGATGCTGTTTTGGAGAGGAAATGATAAAACCGTAACCTCTGCCATGTCAGTCATGTCCTGGTAGCCAATGAGCTCAAAGCCCCAATCCCATGTAAAGTTAGGCTCAATACCATTGACTGTGTGAGAACTGAACCAAGCCACTGTGTTGTCCTCAAAAGAAAATGGGTTACGACTCCAGTCAAAAGAAGTTAATTCAGTCGCCAATTTTTCCACCATATGGTTGTCGCCATGTTGGAACCAGACGTCAGTAAGCAGTTATTGGTATGAGTCGGTCTGAGTCATCGTTTCAATGGCAACCATCCTATCCAATCAGAGTAGGGTTGTTGGAAGTCCAAACTAATGGATGTTACGGGAGTGGATTTTCACTCCTGTCCTGTCGCGCTCCCACAGAGAATAATCCTGTCCTGTCCTGCTCCCAGACCAAAGTTTAAAAAATAATCCTATCCCATCTGACTCCCACTCCCGTTCAAAATAATCCCGCTCCTGTCCCGCTCCCTTATTTTTTTGTCTTTTTTTGTCATTATGTAAAACATTATATGTAATTGTCATTTTAATGTGACATTTTTGGGTTTTAATTTACAAGGCAAATTACATTGTAATTTTTAATTACAAGCTGCATATGACATTGCATCAGCATCGGACTCAACTCTCATACATTTTTCTATTCCATCTGATTTCCCTACCAGCTTTCTGAACTTAACAGAAGAGTCTTTCATCTTCACTCTTCTCTGGATGTCGTTTTTTTTCTGTCATGGAACTCGCCATGGTTGTAATTCTCTTCATCACTGCCATCAATATATGATTGCTGCACTTTAGATTTAAGCAGGAAACCGTGACTAGAAACACTGATGGCTTCTGGGTAATGTTATATTTTCAAATGAGTTACATTGTAGACATATTATTAGAAAACGACAAAAAGGCTCAGCCTTTACTTTTTTTGTCCTCATACTCATTGCTTGTTGTGACGGTAATTCTGGCTCTTCTTAGAGAGCCGGCTCTTTGGGATCGGCTCACTAAAAAGAGCCGGCTCTTTCAGCTTCCAAACAGCTCTGTAGGTTGCTCTGTTGCTTTACTTTATTTATTATCAACAACTATAGAAAATGATGGACAAAATGAATAACTAATGTAAAAAGATGTGTTTTTATTCATATAAGTGTATAATATATATCTGCTGTTAGTTACTTCTTCTAGATTAAATTTACAAAATAAATGATAAACAAAAACAACTATTTACAATTCAACTTTTAACTATATACATTTTTTTTGTATTTTTCCTTTTAAACAAATTTGAAGCGAAACAACAGAAAACACTGCAAACACAACACAAAATACAAATTAAAATGTGCAAAACCAGAAAAAAAAAGACTTTTATTCACAATAAAGGTTTGCACTTAGAAATACTGTTTTGAAGAAGGTTCTCTCAGTTCTCAGGTGTCTCTACAGGTTGGTGATGGAGCCTGTTCTAGGTTAAATGACTTTCCTGCAGACTCTACGCTCTTTCTTTGTATTATCAATAAAAATGAAATGGTTCTTCATTTTGCTTCTTTGTCACTGTTTTTGCCTGCTGTCACTCATTGTCTTTACGTTTTGGTGTTGCTTTAGTTTGTTGTTGTTGCACCTTGATCATACTCGGTTCATGTGCTGCTGTGCGTGTACCGCCCACGCCCCCGGTCACACCTCCGCTCAGCACAAAATCTACCTCGCCCACACTTAATGCTTAATGCGAAGATAAAGAAAAGTGAAAAAAATGGCCAAAAGGCAAAATTGAAAATACAAAACAGCAGGTGTTACAAGTGCCCTAGAAATTTACCAAAAGTGCTTTTTTGAAAAAGTCTTGGTGAATGTACATCACAATGCAAATGCATGAAAGAAAATGTCAGTTTTCTGGGCCTTTCGTGATCAAACAGCTGCACTGCAAGTGTCTGCAGCTCAATGCAAAACTCTTCCAAGCATTTCCAGAGTCACACGGTGGTTCCGACAGTTTGCGACGTGAACTGTGTTTTACCTTTTTGTTGTAGGTGGAGGAGGTGGCTGGAAGGACAACCCCAGCCCTCGTTTGACAGCTGGAAAGTCTTTGATGGAGGGTGCAGTGGGGGGGTCTTCATGCCCTTTGGCTCTGTCTAAACTTGGCTGGTCGACCTTTGGAGGTTTTGGGGGTGGAGGTGGAGCCTGCACTGCTGGAGGAGGTGGAGGAGGATATAGAGGTAAAAAAAAAATTTAATAAAATAAACATTAAAAAATTCTGTCAGCATCACCACTTTTTTCCTCCTTCACTTAAACTCTTACAGACCAACAGTCGATGCTATAGCATCATCTCCTGAAATATTTAGATGTTTTAGAGCAATCTTTTTGTTCCCACTTCCGAATATTTTTACTAAGCTGTTGTATAAATCCTGTCAACTATAATCAAACTTTACTCTTTTATTAGCGACGGTTGGCAACCTTCCTCCTGGAATTTATCTTCATATAGAAGCATAATGCAGAAAAAGTCATTAGGTGAAGTCAACTTTTTAAAAAGAAAAAGATCAGTTTCTAAAATTTGAGTTAATCAGTGAAGACAAAAATCAAACCTTTTTAAATATTAGGCATCTGAGGACTGTTTATTTTTATTTAAGAATACGATTTGTTTTGTTAAAAGAGTACCAAATGGATCTTTTAGACAATTCACAGAGTTTATGTTTTGCAGGCGGTGATGCCGCACTGACAGATGACATCACAGCCGACGGCCAGAACGGAGTTTCCTTTATCCATCCGCTGGGAGAGATTTTTCTGCAGCCTCTGGCAGGTCAGTTTGTTGAGTTTTGTTTTTTTGTTTTTTTTAATAAGACAAATATGTATTTTTAAAAGATTAAACGAAACAGAAAAATCCTCAACTTCTTTGTTATTTTTAAGAAAACTTAAAAACACTCCCTTTTTTGAGCAGTGCAGTTAAATGTCTCAATAAAAAAAAAAACATTATTTACCAAGCAAAACAGGATGTAAATGAACTATTCCTTTATATGTTCTTTTTTTTTTTTTTTTTTTTTTTTTGTACAACTTAATCCTATTTAGAGTCTTAACTGGGCTTTAGCACATCCCATCTGACAAACTGCCTTGGTTTAAACAAGAAGCAGCATGTTTCTGAAATTATTGATTTTTTCTTTTTTTTGTTAAACAAACTGCAGAAGATCAGTTTTTCATTCATCTGAGAAAAAGTATTTTAAGAAGATTTTACTACAAGCAAATTATCGATCAACTTCAAAACCAAAAACCATCTTGTATATGAGTAAAAACTTCCAAAAATGTCAGAAATTCTTTGTTATTCCTTCCTTTAATGGATAAAAATAAAATAAACCTAAAACACAAAAAGAACAAATGCTATGCATCTTTGTAAGAGTTTATGTTATGCATCACAGTTTTTTTAGATTAAAAAGTGGGTTAAAACCTTTAAGTCTCCAAATCATGAATATTTTACAGTTTTAGGTGTTTTTTTATTGTTCTTTTTGTGTTGTTCCTGAGCTCATTTGATTCTCATCACTTCAGCTGGAGAAAGACGTGCTAATTCACAGCCTCGTGCTGCTTTGTTGCCGTCGGCGCCAACAGACAGGCTGACCTCAATTTTTCCAGTGAAAGACGTTGTTTTCTTTAAAGTTGAGCGCTGCTCTGTCATCACCTTAAAGCATATTGACCTCATCTACAGGATGTGTTTGAAAAAACAAAAGCCACATTTTGTTGAAATGCAGGTACATTTCACACCTCAGACGTTGCTACTCAAAGGTATCTTGTATTGAAATTGTCTAATAAGAACAATGCAATTATGGGTTTCTTTCTGTTAATGGGATTAAAAAGATGGAAATTCAAAGCATCACAGAGCAGTTTAGCAGCACAAAGGAAGAGAGATTAAAATGAACCTCACAGACTTTAACATGAAACATGTTTGATGATAAAAAAAAAAAGGCTGCTGTTGTTCAACATGTCAAATCTCTTGGTCAGTTATTTCCGACTTTCTTGATCATTTTATGTTTTAACTGAATGTCATCAGGAAGTCTCAAGATCCCCTGCGACAGACTGGCGACCAGTCCAGGGGTATCCCCTGCCTTCGCCCATGAGTAGCCGGGTTAGGCTCCGTGACCCCGAAAGGGAAAAAGCGGTTTGGAAAATGAATGAAGTCTCAAGATGAGCCAAACTCATGGATTATTAAAATCCAGCAAATATATTCTGTGCTAACATGATGAAAGAATCTACTTTTTTTTTTTAAATCCAAGGAAATTTTTTCACCCCTTCTTTTGGGAAGTTTTTAGCAAATGTCTGGATTTTCTTCAGTCTCTATCTGCTGAAGCGATACACAGAGAGAAATTTAAAGCCAAATTGGTCAAAAATTGGTTTAAAACCCCACTTTGATCACATTTTGATCTAGTTTAAAAGCGGTCCCAGTGGTCTTTTCATTAAGATTACTGTTCATCTTCCAATAAGTAGTCCCGGCGTTTATTCAAAAAATTTGGCAGCCAGCCTGCCATTTATTGGAGACAGACTTTTATTCCATCACAGACTGTTTTCTGCTGATGTCACCAGACAATCGTCTGCTTGTTGCTCCTTTTTCTGCAGCCGCCTTGTCAACATCCCCCCTTTGCTTGCACCATTTCTCTGATACGTTTAGGATCCACCCCAAAAATGTCGTGCAGATTCCTCGCCAGAATGCTCATTGGCTTATGGCACCTCACAAAGTTTAAACACTAAATCAAATGAGCATTTCTTGTCCATCGCTACACTGGCTCGACCCGGAAGAGATGGGCAGATCTTAAAAGGGGCCCAGCGTCTAACAGTAACTTTTACGCTCCTTTTCTGGTCTAGGGGATCTGGAGGAGCATAATATAGAAGTAAAATATGTCCAAACTAAATCAATACCAAAAGACCAAAAGACTGGCTCCAAAACATAAGAAACTAAACACAGAAATCTTCCCTGTAAATGAAAGACAAGGGAAAACAATGACAAACACTAACCTCCCTAGACTAACATAAACAGGAGAAAATGCGCACCAAAGAAAATGGCAATTCACCCCTCCAGCTTCACTTTAAGATGTATTTACTCAAAAGACACAGAGTAGACCTGGACATAAAACTACAACGAAGTACACAGTGGAACACAGACTACATAAAGTGGAGAAGAGCGCCAAGCTGCAGTGGAATCACGTTGCAACCAAGCTCCCTTCTCGCCGGCTGGAGATCCACGTGCCGCTTTTAGAGGCCGCCCTCATCAGCTTGGGTCCAATTCAACACTTGAAAGAAATCAGAGACATAATCTCAAAGATCCACAAAAAAACTAGTCCTACTGTGCGACAGGAAGAAAATACACAAAACACAGAATTGCTTGTGGCCCACACAGCGTATTTTCTGCATCACAAATAAGCTCTTATTCAAACTGCATTTTATATCTACTTCTGGTTTACAACCATTTGAATGAAGAAATACTCAGAAATGTAATGTTAATCATACATTTCTTTATATATGTCCTCCATCATGAGAAAAAATGCTACAAGAACAAAGTCAAAACACCAAAAACATGCTTTTTATTGGAGTGGAGCTTTAAATCTCCCACAGACATGCTTAGTGGTTTTTAAATGGTAAATGAACACTGGTACCAACCTTCCACCAGAAGCCATTTGGAGTTCAGTGCTTTGCCCAAGGTCACTTCAACACATGGGCAGGAAAGGCGGGAATTGAACCTGCAATCTTCCAATCCGATTCAAATGTTATATGATTTATACATATCATAAGAGGACTTAAAAAATCTTAATATGAGTAGTAAAACAATAAACTGCAATTTAATGAGGACATGTTTTCCCCTATTTTTGTGGAGTGAAGCATGCGTCTTATTCCTGCTTACAGAGAAACAGACTTTTAACCAGCATTCTCCAGCTGCACATCACAAACATGACAATGAAGTACAATAACATTTAGTTTGTGGGGATTTGGGGGGGGGGGATCTTGCTTTCTTTGGGTTTACTTAGTAGATCCAGATCCAGATAGAGCAGATAAGTGACTACAGGTGAAATTTATGGAAACATATTACAAGACACATGGGATATTTAATAAATACAGAAATGTTTTGGAATGCTCCAACAAATCCACACAGGCAAAAAAAAATAAAATGGCAGCTGCTGATAGCCCTCACATGAGGTCATTTTTAAAACAGTTTTTACTTCACGCACATGAAATGTTTTCACTAAAGCATGCATTGTTCCTTCCAGCAATGGAGGGTCACGGCGAATGTGAGATCAAGGTGCAGCTGAACTGCAGCCACTGCAAGACGCAAAGCTGCAAGCGAGAAGAGGAGAGCAATTTCATCCTCTGCGTCTGTGATGACGAGGAATTCCTGGCCAGTGACAACGTTACGTGCATCAGCGCCGCAGGTACTCCAATGGCGTTTTGTGATAAACGTCAAGCTGCAATGTAATTAAAATGTCTGATCAATGAAAATCTCAAAAAATCCCCAAGCTGCACCCCCACCGGGAGAGATGTCCACATCCCTGGTCCTGGCCGTCGTCGTCTCCACGGTAGCAAGCGGTGTTGCTCTCGTCTGCACCAGCATCATCCTCAGTAAGAGACTCCTTCAGTTGTGTGCGCAGACTTTGCCTTCCACCTTCCATCGGCTGTGAGCCCAACTGGAGGTGCTTTTCAGATGTTACTAATGACAGACACAAGAACAATGTTTAGCAGCATTTCAGTTTCCTTTCTCACTGTGTGCAAGAAACTAACTTAGCAGGGAAAGCCGTTAGCGGTCAACTGACTTTAAGCGTACTTTTATTTCAGCTTTTTTGTTGAACAAAGCCTTAATTTCACCCTCCAAATGTAAATACAGATTAGTCCAAAGAGGGTGTGAGAGGGTAAAATGTAAAATTATTGAATAAAGACGACAAATGAAACATATTATCTTGTTTAATTGCCTTAACTGAAGGAAGACATCATTGAGATGCAATGTAAACATCTTTACTCTAAAAATAGAATTGACGTATCTCAGTTAAATGCAAAATGACAAAGACTTTTATAAAACAACTTGTTGTCCATCCAGACTCACTAAGGACACAACAGTTGACAGAAAGGAGCACTCTTTAACTTCTTCTCATCGTCTCACAACGAGTGGAGCATCTCAGCTGTTTGAATGTGGCAGACTTTGCAGTTTCATTCAAATGTGACTCAAAGCACTGTAATGTAGGAGCGCATCCTGAGGAAGTACTCACCTGTGTTTGAATAAAGAAATGATGAGATTTGATCTGTTTTTGAACGGTTGAACGTTTAGTTATCTGGAATAAGTGGACAACCAGATGTGGTGTTACGCCGCAAAACAAATCACAGATTTACTTTGACAAAGTTGTTTGAAATCTCCCAAATAGAAAACGTCATTGCCAGACAATGACATTTGAATATTTTTTTTTTTAAAAACATTTTGAATTTAGTCATTTTACCTAGATAAAACACTGAATGATGTAATAAGCTGATAACTTTTTTCCAATGAGCTATCGTACCCAATTACAGAGAAGAGAAGCACATTCTCAGCTGGTGCAGGACCTCCTTTCCCGCTGTCCTCTCCGTGTTCATGCAGAGGTTTGAGGAATCTCAGATGATGAATATCCTCAATTTCATTCCCACAACAAGCTCTGGTAAATCTTAACTTTGCATGAGAACCTGAAGAGGAACATTTATTCGACTGACTTCCTGTGAAACATCAGGGAATCTTTGAACGAGCTGAACTTCCCTCTGACAAGAAAATCCGACCTCACCTCAATTATTGGTTTTTTTTAAAGAAAACAAAAGGAAATGTCCAACAAGAGAAGTGGTGTAAAACGAAGTTGACATTTTGTCAGTACTGTTTGGTTTTTCAGGCCTGAGTAAGTTCATGTCATATTTTTCCAGCTTTTACTGGTTAAAACATGTCAAAAACTTTAGGGGCCAACTTTCACAACAATTTCAACAACTACTTTTTATGAATTTCTTTTTATCAATTCAGTCTTGCACACCATCTATTAGAGTAGATGCTTTGTATTCCTGTGGAAGTTTACAAGATTAAGATGAAAATGATGCAAGAAAAAAAAGAGAATAGATAGATGATGGTAGACACTGCTGTGTTTAGACGGAGAATACACTCATGTCATTGATAGTCGCCGCAGTTGAATGTAAGCGGAGCTGCCGGAAAAGACACAACAGCATCAGTTTTATAACTTTAGAAAGTCGTGCCGAAACACAAAGTCATTAGTTACATCAGAGCACAGCATATGAAGAAATGCATTTCTCCTCTGCGGCCCAGCGAGACATGGATCATACCCCTATGGCCCTACCCCTTCCCCTTAAAAAAAAGCTCCAAATGCCCTTACGATTATAGGGAGAGGCCATAGCGGTAGGGGAAGAATTCGGATTCGACCTCAGAATTTTTGAAACCCTAAAATTTACCAGAACAGCTGTTTGTTTTGGGATTTTGACCCCTCTGTTGGTGACACAGATGCTTTGGTCTTAAAGGATGTTTGAAAAGCTTAACATAACATTTTCATGCCAAAACCTTATTTTAATGTTGTATGATGCTCTACATTTATGTTGAATTCATGTTCCTGTTGGTAGCGGTGTAAGTGATGCACTTTCAGTTAAATATGATGTCTGATTCTTTGTGTAAGAGTCTTTTTTTTTTTTTTTTCCAAAATGAGCTCTCCTGCATTTGCTTTTTAAAGATTTTACCCATAAGGCTTTGCTGTGATGGATGGAAAAGTGGCAGGAAACTGTGCAAAAGCAACAGACTTGACCTTAGAAGCAACCACCAGGAAAAATGTATATTTTTTTGGCCAAATCTAGGTAGAGTGAACTGGTCACAGATCAAACTGTTGTGAAAAAGCCAACAAGCTTGAGTTACTGAGGACAAATCAGTGTGATTTAACAAAAAAATGGAGGAAGGATTCTTCAGCTTGTAGTTACAGAAGCATCTTTAGGATGGCAGCTTCGGTTCACCGCCAGACAGAAGAACTTTGGTCTTTGAGAGTTTGTGCAACACATGAAGTCTTCAAATTAGGCTGCCTTGGTATTTTTAGTCTTTAACCCTTCACGATCCAATTTAAAGTCCCACTGCGATCATATTTTGATCTATTTTCCAAGCGTTCCCAGTGATTTACCATGATTTGAATAAAGAAATACTCAGAAACATAATTTTATTTTAATTTTATTTGTTTGTGTCCTCCATCATGGGAAAAATACTAAAAATACAACTTTCATAGGAATGGATCTTTAAGCATAAAAAAAACAAAACAAAAAAAGACTCGTCACGTGTCGGAAATTCAATCTTCAGAAGTCAACCTTATAGACCAGTGCTGTGGTCAGAATGAATTGTTTAGTGATTTTTCACTGGGCTGTGCACTGGTGGCAGTGGGTAACTCGCTAGCTTCATAGTGAGAAGGTTCTGGTTCTTCATAGCGGATCTTTTCTGTTTGGTGTGTAAATATTCTCCCCATATAGGAGACGGCTTTCTTGAGACACTCTAGCGTGAAAAAAACATGCCTCATAGGTAACTCTCAATTGTCTCCCAGGTGTGAATGTGGGTGCGTGACGGTCTCTCTCCTCATGGCCCTGTAATGGACTGATGAACTGTCCAGGGTGTACCTGTCCTACAACAGCTGGAATAGGCTCCAGCAACCCCATCTCCCTTCCTAGGAATAAACATGTACAGAAAATAGATTATTTCTATCTTCATGAGCTGTTTTCTTTCCTCTGTGTTTATGTACTTCACGATTAATTGTAGTAAGGTACTTTTCCTTCAGTTCATGTCAAAACTGTGCTGTTTTGTTGTCCGGTTTTCCACTTTCTCAAAGCGAACGCGTCTCCCTGAAATTTGTAAAGGTGCTGCTCCTCCAAAATTTGCATCCTGATAGAAGAGATGATTATGTCATCCAGACATGTGACTCAGAGATTTTCCTGGCTTCAATGAAACTCCAATTCTCTTAAAAAAAAACTTGGGATTTCCCATCGTATTGTGGTTTAGTGCAGTGATTTTAAAAAACGTGGACATTTAACAGCTACAGTTCACCTAGGAGAGAGGAGGATTCTTGGGCAAGTGAGTGGGTGTGTGGATAAAGGTAATTGTGTTTCAGCTTCACATTTACAGATTAAGAGACACTAGAATTGTTAAGAATTGCTATGATTTCAGTAAATGTAAGTAAACGTCCAGATTGAATAAATCTTGTTAAAGTGATGCAAAGAAAAAGAGGACTTACACAGCTGAACGTAGCCGCTTCTGGAAATGTGAAAACTCAGAAGTGAAACGGTTTTCCAAAAAGGAAAAGGCTGCTGGG
Source organism: Adrianichthys oophorus (assembly GCA_036245035.1). Classification (NCBI taxonomy): domain Eukaryota; kingdom Metazoa; phylum Chordata; class Actinopteri; order Beloniformes; family Adrianichthyidae; genus Adrianichthys; species Adrianichthys oophorus. Next base: position 4,059,843 of record BSAI01000115.1, on the reverse strand, counting down.
AAAGGTTTATGTCCACCTGGATGCAGAGATACAAAGTTGAAGTTCATTGTGTTTTTTTTTATAAATATTTTTCTAAAATAAGAAATAATAATCATACTTGCGTAAAAATACTGTAATTGGATTATGTTTCTAGATATATGTTGGATAACATTTGTCAGGGTTTTTAAAACAATAAATAAATTTTTTTTTTAATCATTGGTTGCTCTGATGTCAGCAAAACACACACACAGTAGCTTAATGGTGTCTCTTCACCTGAGCTCTCCCCCATGCAGGGAGGTAGTCTGTACCCTGGGCGCCCCCATCTCCTGCATCCCTCCTCCTCAACCACCTCCTCCCCTCCTCCTCTCCCTTCATGTCCTCCTCATTGCTCCCATCATCCCACCCCCACCCTGAGTCCCTAGCATCTGCACCGGGCGATGGCTCGACGGCACCTCTTACCTGCACGCAACTCCCCCTCCCTGGCAGACTACCAACCTGCATCGGGGACGTGGGCTTCCTCCATAGCGGGTGAGTCTATGGTCACTGGCACAGACAGTATGGGAGGAGAAACCAAGGAGGGGCTGACTCACATGCAGACCTTCTGTTTGTTTGTGTCTTTCAAAGAGGTGCAACTCTCTTCTATATGTTTCGAAGCCTTCTATGAAGTATTGTGTGCACTATCTGAAACTGTCTTGACTCTTGGGAGGCAGTTGGTATCGGAAGTCACAAAGGTTTCTCCGAGTTAAACCGGGTTTGTTGTGGTCTGCTCTTTGTAGCGTGGTACCGCAGGAAGATCGACATGCTTGCAGTGAGGCGGCGTCTGCAGAGTCCAGAGTACAAGCTGAGCAAGATTCGCTCATCCACCATCATGACAGACTACAACCCCAACTACTGCTTTGTCGGCAAGGTCGCCTCTCTCAGCGATCTGAAGGAAGTCCCACGCCAGAACATCACGCTCTTCAGGTGCTGAATGACACATCTGGATACAACAAAGATCAGTGCTTTTGGTTTGGAAGTGTTTCTGAATGCCGGATTTGTGACTTTTTCCCATAGGGCTCTTGGTCACGGTGCATTTGGAGAAGTTTACGAAGGACAAGTTCTTCAGATGAATCCTGATGGTAGTCCCATGCAAGTGGCCGTGAAGGTCAGCTTTAGTTGCAGATATAAATCCAGTTGTTCTTAAAATAGAAAAGTGTGCCACTAACTGATCAACCCATTACAATGATTTAAAAAAAACTTCCAAATGCATAAAAATCTCTAATCTGACACTTTAGGGACAAAAACCATAACTAATTTAACCAAAAATTATAAAACACTGGAAGTAATATTGTAAAGGAAATCTGTTTAAAAGTATATTATTTTTCACTAATGCAAGCATATCCTTCCAACTATGGGAGCTGTCTTGGAACTACAAGGGAGCCAAATCCCCAAAGCTAAAGCTGGAGTCACATGCATCTGTACAGGGGTTAAGGGCGCTGCTGGGTTTTTGGGTTGTCCGGACCTGTGGAGGGTCGTAGAGAAGAATGGACGCATTTTAAAGGGAGCACAGCTATGCGTTGCAGTTCCCTTGAGTCTCATACGGCCACGGTAAAGACCCACTCCAATCAAAATTTGGTTTTTTTTGTGTTTTTAACATGTTTTTGTAGCATTTTTCTCATAATAGAGGGGTTATATAAAATGATATACGATTAAAACAGTGTTTCTGAGTATTTCTTAATTCAAATCTATCTAATGGGCATAAAATATGTCTTTGATTTTGTCTAAAAACTGCACAATCATAATGAAAAGACCCCTGAGAACAATTTTACAAAAGAAAAAAATAGGGTTGGAGTGGGACTTTAGGGGATGTCATAAAATAGAACGTACAATAGTCTTGCAAGTGGGAAGTGTATCGTGAAGTATTCGTAAGGGAAACATAAGTTTCATGCACCTATGATGTATCAGCAGGGGTGAAGCTACAGGGGGGCAGCTGCCCCTCTAGCAAAAAACTTTGCTAGATTTGCCCATTTTTGAGTCAATATTAGTTTTATTATTGACAAAGATTAAGAAATCATGAACACAAGCTTACTAAGCATTAGTAATAGCATCTCAGCTAAAGATCTGCTGTTTTAAATATTAACAAAAATATAAAAACTGTTTCAAACGCATTGCCTTCCACTCTGCTCTTCCCAATTGCCATCATTGACTGTATAAGAGAACTGGACTGAGTGAGTGTGACACTCATGGAAACCATAGAAAATGCCTTACTTCCGGCTCCAGAGAAATAAAACCAATTCGGTAGCCATTTTTCCATGATACGAACGCCGCCATTTAGAGCCAGACAGTTTTAGTAAAACTTTAGTAGGAGGTTGATATTGTCCATTTGCATATTGAAGTCCCACAACAGCAACACATTGGGTGAGGGAACTGAGAGAGCAGTAAGGAGCAGGGAAAGCTCCTGAATAAAGTCGGAGTTTGGTTTTGGAGGGCGGTAGACCAAGGTAATGATGGTGGGAGTGGATCCAGATGTCTGTAGCACAATGCACTCCAATGAATGCCAACTGGGCTCCTTATAACTTGAATAACTTGCGATAAAGAAATAATATCATGAAAAAAATGATCAATTACATGTTTAAAAAATGTATAAGAGCAAGAATGGTTATACTGACAAATATAATGACTAATAGCTGTTTGTTTCTCAATACAAGTCTATAGGATTTTGGCTTCTTGGTACCAGCGGGTACTTTTTATTTGGAACATGAGGGGGTAGAGGTTAGTCAGTCTGGTTCTCTTATGTAGTCAATGGTTGCCACCCCTCCAAAGTTCTCTAACCCCCCTCCCATATAAAACATTGTAGCTCCGCCAATATGCATAGGTAATTCTGTCATACTGACACCACACTCTAGTTGTTAGTTTGGGGCGCGGTCATAAATGCCCACAGGACACAAGTCCAAATTACGGGTTTTTTACGTGTTCGCTACGACCTGTTACCCGCAGCATGCCTGTAGAAAAAAAATGTGCATGAACATTTACGCTTTACGGGCTCACTGAGCGATCTACGACCTTGATACTTTACGTATTTGTGTCCCATACAGGTTTGCTCCTTTTTTGCCCGCAGACAGCCTGTATCCACCCATAAGGGCAGTTTGAGGCTGAAAGTGTGGGAGGGGTTCATCTCGATGTCCTTAGTGTAAATCCAAACAACAACGAGAAAAAAATAAAACACATCCTGCCTTTAAACACAAACTCTTCATCTCCCGTGCTCTGACCATCAAGTTTGGGTTAAAAATCTGATGATTTTTCCCCAAAGTTACCGTGCATCCAGCTGACCTGATATTACACTGTCATAGCTACTGGGTTTTGAAGCATTTTCCATTTCCAACCACTGCATCATCATTTTTTTATTTAATGGTACAGCTTAACCAGGCTGAGCTGTGGGATATGAGCTTTATGCTACATCAGCGCTAGCTACGACAAAAGAACCTGTACCGGCGGCGAACAGTTGGTGGTGTAATTACAGAGGGATGCAAACACAAGCGCACAATGGGAATGCCTAGAGATGAAAGTCCCGTTGGTGGAGGCTCTGCATGGGCTGAACCATAAATCATAGCTCACTTACTGCTATTGGCTCTTGGACGTGATTCAGAGCCTCTGCAGTGAGGCATCAGTTCTTTGCACAATTAGTAAATGTAGACATTCAGTCCACAAATAACCACTGAAGTTGAAATCTTGTTAATTCGGTGTGTTAAGAGGGGTGTTTCTGAATGCTCTGTTTCAATTTTGGTCCTGAACAAATGACCAAAACATTTCCTCATACATTTTGTTTCTAACAAAATTGTAGCTCTGTAACAATTTGCTAAAAAGACAGATGTATGTTCAGGATAGTCACAGACAGTGATTGCTCAGATAGATTAGATTTACTTTATCCACCCCATGAGGGGAGATTTAATTCAAAGTTTTCACAAAACTACTTGTCTGCTAGGGCTGCACGGTGGCGTAGTGCTTAGCGCTCCTGCCTCACAGCAAGAAGGTTCCCGGTTCAAGCCCTGGCTGGGGGACCTTTCTGTGTGGAGTTTGCATGTTCTCCCCGTGCCTGCGTGGGTTTTCTCCGGGTACTCCGGCTTCCTCCCACCGTCCAAAAACATGCTTCATAGGTTAATTGGTTACTTTAAATTGTGTGAATGTGAGTGTGTGTGGGTGTGTGATTGTGGCCCCTGCGACAGACTGGCGACCAGTCCAGGGATGTACCCTGCCTTCGCCCATGAGTAGCCGGGTTAGGCTCCGGCAACCCCGTGACCCCGAAAGGGATAAAGCGGATTGGAAAATGAATGAATACTTGTCTGCTAAACCTTTCATGGCAATCCCTGATTTATGAACTCTGGTTTGTGCTTTTCAGCACTCGCTTCATTGGGTCTGTTGATTTCAGGTTCTGTCCTAAAGTGTTACGCGTCTCTCTTTCTTTAAACTGTCCGTCCAAGGAAACTGTTTATTCAAACACCTCTTGTGGTCTTGAACTAAAGTACTTTAAAGGACTTGTGTCAGACATACAACAAAAATACTTCAGCAAAGCTACAAGATAAAATCTGCAAAGAACCACCGTTCAGTCTGGTTTTTTTCTCCACAGACTCTTCCAGAAATCTGCTCTGAACAGGATGAAATGGATTTCCTGATGGAGGCTTTGATTATGAGGTGTCCAAGCCTGCACTTTCATATCCACCAGTCAGCTGCTGTGTACTTGTACATGTGTAACTCATACCCATTTCTCTGTTCAGCTTTATTTAAATATGTGCCTTTTTCCTTTTCAATGACCTGACAGCGTTTAGTAACAATGTGAGAGAAAATCAGTGGACTCATGTTTGCTCTTTTTTTAATTCTAAAAATTGGTAAATCTCCATATACAGTATACTACCTCATACACACCGGTCTATTGGTTTGGTAAAAGTACTGAAGTTGTTTAACTTTCAGTACATAATCATGTTAGTAAATGAGAGGATTTTTGACATAAACTTAGGCTAAGAGCGTCTGCGTGCCTCCAAACATCCAAGTTTAGAACATTTTCTCACTTGAATAAATGCATATATATATATATAAATATTTTTATACAGAAGTTGTTTTTTGGGGCTTCCATTCAACCTTTAATTTAGGATTTTCCAAACTGAAAGTTAGTCTACTTCAGTTTTTATTGCTTTTTACATCAATATGTTACATACTACTAAACTAGCTTCTACATTTCTGAAACTGATCTGGTCATAAAGTGAATTTTAAATGTATTTTTCTTTGAAAATCCTAATTTATTTCATGTTGGCGGGGTCTTATATATTGATGCCATTTGAAAGATTTTATTGCAACTTTGCAGTAATTCAGGTTGAAATAGGGGCAATCAAAGGCTCCATCTAAGACTTAGCTTCATTTTCAAAGCTACATTCATTTGACTATTTTAGTTTAAAGCTTCTTCATATCACAATTTTTCTGCACCAACTACTTACATGAGTAAACTCTCTTCTTTTTTCAGATTTAACATTTATTAAACAGCCCCACTGTCCTTCTTTGTGTCCCAGCAGCAAGTTCAGCCATGAAAACATCGTGCGCTGCATCGGCGTGAGTCTAAACATCCTTCCCCGTTTTATCTTGCTGGAGCTGATGATCGGAGGAGACATGAAAACCTTCCTGAGGCAGAACAGACCGCGGACGGTGCGTCTGCACTGCAAATACCTGTTCCCACGTGCGTCTGAGGCTGGTGTGCGTGTGCTAAATTTGGATTTTCTGCATTCAGGGCCAGGCATCTTCACTCACCATGCTGGAGTTGCTGCAAATGGCCAGAGACATCGCCAACGGTTGTCGCTACCTGGAGGAGAACCAGTTTATACACAGGTTCAGACGCACATTTTTAATGAGATATCAGCATCTCTGGATCTCTGTGGTCTGAGACGCCATTACGAAATCGGGCGACAGCTGGGCGGCCGCAGCCAGATTGATTTACAACCAAATCGGGCTGATGCGTAAAATCTTGAAGATTCTGCTGATGCCTTAAAAAAATCTATTTTTTTAAATCATGACCTCTTATCGAGTGTTTTTAAGTTTTCATCATTTTTACCCAACCTTATGAGACAGAATGAATATTTTTCAGAGACATTGCTGCCAGAAATTGCCTGCTGACTTGCGCTGGACCTGAGAGGGTGGCAAAGATCGGAGACTTCGGCATGGCTCGAGACATTTACAGGTTTGCACCCTGAACCTGCAAAAGCTGCACAGTTAGTTATCATCGTTGACGTGAGAACAATTGTTTTTCTTTCTATCGAGTTAAATTTAGATTTTTTTCCACAAAACTTTTGCTGGGATCGAAACAGAAATAGTGCTTTTTGTTTCTTTTCTCAGAGCCAGCTACTACAGGAAGGGGGGTCGTGCCATGCTCCCTGTCAAATGGATGCCTCCGGAGGCTTTTGTGGAGGGAATCTTTACCTGCAAGACTGATATTTGGTACAAAACTGTAGAAAACATGTAAAAATCTAGCATTGAGACATCTTGTTTAACAAAAATATTCTTAAAAGTGAAAGAGGTGAAGCTGCATAGAATCAAATATGTTGTTTTTATCAGCATTTGTCTTTTTTCATCCGACAGGCCGATATTGAACTAGTTATTTAAGCTGCTGTTTTAATTATTATAAAACATTTCAGGAAACTTGACTTTAAATCAAACTAACAAAATATGTTGCTGAGCCTGTTAATTCCAGCTTTCCTAGAAACTATTTATGTGCTTTTTTATTTGCTTGTTTTTTACTTAAGTTAACTTTTGATTTGTTTTAATTATTCTAAATGTTGATGCCAATATTTCATCTTTTACTGAAAAATAATGTCTGATCCATATATGCAGTGTACATATATATTTTACATACAAAATCGATAGATATTTTAGAGGTGGTCTTTTGAAAAATGGCTCACACCCCTGGTTTGCACATCACAAAACTTGTGGATTTCAAAACCAAAAGAACAGAAAATCCTGTTCTATTTTTATTTATTTACTTTTATTATATTTGTAGGCGGTTTAATCAGTCAAGCCACTCAACTGAGTGATGTGAAACAAATCTAAGATTGCAATAAATCTAAAAGCTGCTCAGAGAAGCAGGAAGGCGGGAAAAGTCCGGCCTGCATGAAACACAACCTTCTCTGTGAACTCGTCTTTGTCTCCCCCTGCAGGTCATTTGGAGTACTGCTGTGGGAGATCCTCTCTCTGGGTTATATGCCATATCCGTGTAAAACCAACCAGGAGGTGCTGGAGTTTGTCACCAGCGGAGGAAGAATGGATCCTCCCAAGGGTTGCCCAGGGCCCGTGTGAGTACCAGAGCTGGAGCTGTTTTAGTTAGAATGTCCTTGATTTTCTTCCAGCATAGAAATGGTGCATGTTCTCGTCAAGCTCAGCTGACCAGTTTGCCCTTTTTTATGAAGCTATCGGCTCATGACTCAGTGTTGGCAGCACTGTCCCAATCAGCGACCCAACTTCTCAACAATCCTGGAGAGAATCAACTTCTGCACTCAGGTAGGATAAACTATTCCCGCCTAATTTAATCCAGATTTGGTGACTAAAGATCATGTCATGTGTTTGTCAGGACCCCGATGTGGTAAACGCACCTCTGCCTGTGGAATGTGGGCTCAACGGGGAGGACGATGGAGGCACGGTGATGCGTCCCTCTGTCCCGCCCTCCACCAGCATCACTCCCCCTCTGGTGTCCCATTCCATTTGCCACGATTCCCCCTCCCAGATGGGTTTCCCCCCCAGGAGTTTTGCTCCCCCTACTCCTCCCCCACAACCCACCAAACCCCGCCTCCTCCTGCAGAAGACTCAGCCGATCCACCACGAAGTGACATCCTGCTGCGAGGTGCTGCAGCCATCTTGGGCTGAGACCGTCCCGGCCCCCGGGTTGTCGGCAGGAGGCAACCGCCTCCACCTCGAGCCCCCGCACCACCAACCCTGCTCCAGGAGCAGCTCCTCCTCGGGGAGCCAGAAACTGAAGAACAAGACCAAGAATCTCTGGAACCCAACTTACGGCTCCTGGGTTTTGGAAAACTTCAAGGGAAGGAAAACGCTGGCTCACACTCAGTCAATGCCGCTGTCGAGCTCCACCCCCAACTCCCAGAGCTGCAGCCCGGCTTCAGAGAACAAGAGTGCCTGTGACAGCACCCGCAGCACCTACCTCAGCCCAAGTCAACCTCCCGCCAGCCCCACCCAGGCTCCACTAACCGTGTCATCTGAAAAGACTCCAGCAGGCGGCAAAAAACCTGGCGTGGACTTGGCGAAGCTTCAGAGTTTCCCCTGCGGGAACGTCAACTACGCCTACGACGAGCAGAGCTACGAGGTGGAGAGCTTACCGCTGGTCGCATCCAAAGCCCTAGAAGCCACCACCAACAGCAGTTCTACTCTCGGTGTCCCCACAGGAACCAGTTTGAGTCTGGCCGCAGGACCCCACGCCTCCTCAACCTGCAAACCAAAACTCTTCCTTAAGCGCCACGCCAGCTATGGACACGAAGACATGAAGAGACATGTCAAAGCTGAGAAACCCGCACGCGACCGAGACTCTGGCTTCTCCCTGTCAGAGGACCTGAGCATTTACCACTCCTGAAAACAGCCCACAGACACTTCCATTCATGCATCAACTGGAAGGCATTTTTAAAGAGACTCAGACTCTGAGTTTGTGACTATTTGAGGTCTGCCGTGGCCTTAAAACCAAATCTGAGGAGCTCCAGGTATGCTGGAAGACCCAAACAAAATCTGTCTGAGCCCTTTGGGATGTTTGTAGCTTAACACTGAAACACTGAGCAACACTGCATCTTTTAAAAAAAAAACTGTTAAAAACACCAAAAACATGATTTTCATCGGCGCAGGTCTTTAACTTGAATGTGTGAACTTTTATTCAGTATCAGTGACCTAATCGTATAGTTGGACTCGGACTACTTCTGATCAAACATACTTTAAAACTTTGTTTTTAGTGTGTTTTATTTTCACCCTTAAAATGTGAAAAGATTTAACCCCAATGACTGCAATAACAGTTTATGGTCGAGTGCTGCCCCCTGGTGGAGATCTACAGTATGTGTTCCCATCTCAGTATTTTGGGGAAATTATTTAGCTTTAGGCTTTAAATCTGCTATTTTTTCTTATGATATGAAGTAATTAAATTAAGTTTTCAGGCTCTATTATTATTGTGCCATACAGGACATTTTGTGCTGTACTCTGAACGTATAGATGGGTGGTATGGATCCACTGTGGTGGGTTAGTGTGTATACATTTGTAGAACACAACCTTGCAGCTGCGAAAAGGTCTGCTATTTTTTCAGGTACTTTTGTTGAAAATCTGTCTTTTGTTTGTTTATGATGGATCTGCACTTGTAGCTTGAACACTGCCAAAAAAAAAAAAAACGTAGTCCTTGTAGTAGCACTGGGTACCCAGTAGGGGGAGACATAGAGGCAGTAGCAGGGAGCTGCTGCCGAGTTCTCAGATTTAAACATTCATTTTATTTGTTGCTAATTATTCATTATTTAAGTGCTTTTATTTCGTTGTATTTGGGGGTTGTTGTTATTGTGGCTTTTATTTTGAAAGTAACATGTATATGTAACATTTTAATGAACATTTCTTTTATTTTTTTAGCTTATTGTATTTCCTGCTCAGGCCTGCTAACCTGACTTTCCAACCTGACTTGAAAATGGCATGTTTTTTTTTCTTTTTAAAGATAACAAACAAAAACTTTATTATGTCATATTTTTTACATAGGAAAAAAAATTCCATTCCATCCGTCTTATTCCACTTTGTTTCTGACTTTCTTTGGAATTTTTTCCCACTTAAAGATTTGTCTTCATCTGTGTCAACGTAAGAAACTTAATCCAAAACAGACTTTGATAATTATGTTTAGCCTGTTTTTCTCTGGTAGCAAGAAATATAAATGTATTTTTTAATGAGAAAACAAAATTCCTTTTGCAGAAAAGCTGAAAGTTAGACCTTTTTCTACCATTGTAAGAATTTCTAACACCTTAAATTCTTAAAATTATTGCCTTTAAGAGAGCTCCTTAACTTTGAGATCCAAGTTGTTTAGTTAAAACACGATTTTATTAAATGTTTTAATTTTTCTGTATTCCGAAAAACCTTCAGCCTTTCCTGAAAAATTGGATTTAAAAAATGACAATGCAGAATGTTGTCTTTTCTCACTTTCTCTTGTTTTTGCAACCTGAGAAGTTTTGGATAAACTTCATCCACCAAAATCACAAACTAAGCAGTCTGATGACTTTGCAGCTCAAAAGCATTTATTTTTGTATGTGCTTCTGTACATTGGACTAATGTGGTGTTTATTTGTTTTTTTTATTTCTTTTTTATTTGTTTCTTTAGGTCTGATTTAGTGTTGTAGTACCTGTATTTAACCAGAAGAGGGAGCGTTTTGCTAATAAGGAAATGGGTCTTTTTTGGTGCTTTTAATAGATTCAGTTTTTGTGTTTGGCTAATTTTTCTGATTAGAAATTAATTAATAAATATAATGATTAGTTTTAAACTGATATATTGTTTCTTACTTTCTAACTCCAGACATTAAAGCTTTAAAATATAAACAGTTTTAATCCAACTTTGAAAAAAAAGTGCCACTCTATTAACAGATTCCGAAATATTGTAAAATATTTAGTAGAAAACATGTTTTGGAAATTGTTTTTTTAAATTTTTTTATTTCAGACTTGCTCCCCAACTAAATACACAATATTATTTTTTTATTGATTTTTGTTTTAAATGTATCCTAAATAAAAATTCTTAATTTCTGTGCGTTTGATTTGCATAAACACTTTTTGTTTGTCTTTGCTTGTCTTGTTTGTTTTAGTGTCGAAATTATTAATAATCAGCTCCCAAGTTTAGGGACTGATTATTAAAAAAAAAAAAACACAGTGAAGACATTTGATTGTAAACTTGAACAAGCTTTCATTTAATGTGCTCAACACTGATCATCTTCTGAGCTCCATGATGGCCCAAACACAAATGTTCTAAAGGAGGAAGTGCACCGTCGAGTGTTACAATATTCAGTAAAAATCTGATTAAAAGAATAATAGAAAAAAATTATAAGTCATTAAAAAAGCAAAAAGATTTTGCTTTATGATAATAAAAAAAGTGGTGCTCTTAATGCGGTGATGCTGTGCAGCGCCACACCAAGGTGTGAGTTACGCTGCCGGGCCTGTCGGTGGACAGAGTGCGGTGATGTTTTAGAGGACTTTCTTTACATTTCAACACTCTGCTCCTACAGCTAACATGGATTTCTGCACCTTTACTTCTGTTTACTATTCAGGAAGATGAAATAGTGTCAGTTTGTTCGCTTAGAGAAGAGTTCAGTGCTCATCTCTTCTGTCAGTGCTAAATCTGTCCACTAGAGGGTGCTGTTTAGAGTGCTCCTTACATGACTGAACACCTTTATCTTCATTCATTCATTCATTTTCCAATCCGCTTTATCCCTTTCGGGGTCACGGGGTTGCCGGAGCCTAACCCGGCTACTCATGGGCGAAGGCAGGGTACACCCCTGGACTGGTCGCCAGTCTGTCGCAGGGGCCACAATCACACACCCATGCACACTCACATTCACACCTAGGGACAATTTCGAGTAACCAATTAACCTATGAAGCATGTTTTTGGACGGTGGGAGGAAGCCGGAGTACCCGGAGAAAACCCACGCATGCACGGGGAGAACATGCAAACTCCACACAGAAAGGTCCACCAGCCAGGACTTGAACCGGGAACCTTCTTGCTGTGAGGCAGGAGCGCTAACCACTGCGCCACCGTGCAGCCCACCTTTATCTTAAACCCAAAATTGTCTCTTTCCACAGAGTCCATTAAAGTAGAGAAGAGTCAGAGGATTTGTGTTTCTGGTACTGTTGATTTAGCGACTGTCCTCACTGGCCATTTCCTCAACGACAGACCTCAAGGTGTGCATTAGGTTTTCCAGCCCCCACAGGTAGCCGTCCTCCCGGTTCCCCTCCTGCCACGGGACGTCGTGCTGAAGCGTCTGTCCCTCTGGTAGCGCAGTGGTCTTCCCAAAGTCTATAATCCAGACTTGCGCATTACCGGTGTTGTCATGGATGAAGAGGAGGGAGCTGCCGATGACCTAGAGAAGGAAAAAATGAAGGTTTTTAATCAGACTCATCTCTGCATCCCATATAATGTACAAACACGTATTAAAAAAAGGAGGTGCTTCTAAGATGAAAAATGATTTGGGGTTTTTGTGTCACTGTAGGAACAATAAAGTTTTCAAAATTTGACAACGGTAACAAGCAAAAAAATGAGGAAGTGTAGCTTACAAGCAGAAAACTGCCTCTGCTTCAAAAATGCAGAGCTGACAGTGTCTCCTGAAGCAAAGCAGACTGTGTGAAGTAAAAAAGCTTCAAAAAATGACAGAATTTGTCAATTAAGCATGAAATTACCTTCATACAAAAGAGAAAAAGAAAAAATTAAAGCAGAAAGGGTTTTATAGCCTGTTGAGACACTCAAAGGCAAAAATCAATGTGTTTTAGAGCTAGCAAGTTTAGCATGCTCCGTTTACAAATGCTTCAAAGCTTTTCTACTTAAACTAATGGGAAAGAAGTCCATGACTTGATAGTTATTCCAAGTATAAATGCTATAAAATCTACACATTTAAGTGAAATTGACCTGAAATAAATAGAATGGAAAGAAGATGACAGAAACTATGCACCAGAAAGTTGTATATTAACAGAAAGACCCTTTTTGAAAATATTCCTGATCAAAGTTAAGTGTAGGAAGTTTGGGGGCTGATCCAAAGCAGGGCTGTCGCAGCAGCAGCATTAGTCATCCTTAAAATGGAGCGACACGAGCGAGCCAAGTGCAGTTTATCTGCAGCAAATACTATCAAGTATAAAGCTGGAATAAAGAAAGAGTGGGATTATTTACTTTTAGTATCTTTTAAGGATGAAATACCCTTCCAAATGTTGGGGTTTAAAGACCCACTCCAATGAAAATTGTGTTTTTAACATGTTCCTTTAGCGTTTTCTAATGATGAAGGATATATAGAAAGAAAATTCATCATAAAACTGCATTTTTTATTGTTGTGAATCAGGAGCAGAAAAAAAATTATGTTTGAAACATCTCATAAGTGTGGATGATGGGGAAGGGGGAAGGGCTTACTCTGTGACAACAGAGAATTTCTTGTGAACTCTGCAGAAACCTTCTTCTGTAAAACAACATTTATTTTAGGCTAAAAACAGCATCCTTTTAATTAAAGGACTGCTGGAAACGCTTTGAAAATAGATCAATAGATGATGGTAGTGGACCTTTAAACTTCTAAAAAGCCACTTTACTTTGTATTTTTATGAGATTTTTCTTCCATTTTTCACTAGCATAGAAAGTATTTTTTTAAAAAGTGTTCTTCACTCCTCTGCTCTGGCTGAACGCACCAACCTGCTACCTACAATGCAGCTGTCCCTGGCTAATACCACATACTGTCATCGCTTATCCTTTACTGTCGATGAGTCATCACCTCATGGCGCTTGAAGAACTCCGACGTGTTCAGGACCTGCCGGATCTCCTCCAGCTTGGTCAAATACGACTTCTGCATTTCAAAAGAAAACAGGCCGTCATGGAACAGTATCTAAGAAACAAAAAGTAAACAGCTGGGACGTTTACTTGGTAGCTTGAAGTGAGGATGTTCCTCATATACGGCAGTTCAAACATGTTTTGTTAGTCTTTTCTCCAAATGTGCGATTAAATAGAGCCGATCCTTTTTCAAATGTTAGGACAGTGACCTCATATTTGCCATGGTGCTGACTAAACAATTAGGGCGGATCTGAAAGGTGCCAACGCTCTTGAGTTTGGTTTTTGAAAGAGAACATGAATCTGCAAGTCAGAGAGACCTACTATGAGGCTGAGGTCTCCATTGACGAAGTCTTTAAAGACCTGGATGACGTCATGCTTCGACCTGGTTTTCTTGAAGTCGGTGCGACATGAACCGTCATCTTTCTGAGGAGAAGATAAAAATAGAAGATGAAAGAATGAAAAAACAAAAAGGTCATCCTGGGATGAATGCAGATCATTGGAGTGGGACTTTAAATACATCATCCTTTTTATTCTTAATTTTCTACATTTGGAATGAAGCGGGACTTTTTCTATACAAAAGTATCAAACAATATTAAGAAAAATTTCCATTAATCTTGAGTTGATCCTATGAAAACATTCCACTCAACTGAAAGTAAAGATTTGAAACCGTCTTCAATGACATTAACAGTAAACCCGTTCAGACTGCAGTAAAGAGGACAGGCTGCACACCTTGATGCCCTCTATCCTGAAGCCCAAGGTGTTGGTGGAGCTCATGCTCTCCCTCCACTGCATATATCGAGGTTTGGTGACGCCCCTTTGGGAGTGCTCCTGAGGAGTCGGACTGTCGCAGTCCACCTCCACCATTTTCTTGTACAGGTCCTCCCGGGGCTTAGGTCGCTCTCTGGCTCTCACAAGCTCCTCCTCCAGGTACGTCCTTCAACAAAGAAAAGAAAATGTCTAAGGCAGCCTCTGAGAGGAGACACGCCGCGACGTCTGTCTGACGTTCTTATCAGATGTGCACAAACAAAAACAGTTTACGATCACCCAAACAAACAAACACACAAAATCGGTGTGTATATTTTTCTAAGCAGAAGAGGCAGAGAATCTTTTTGCTGGTGAACAGTGAAGCTGCAGGTTTGTGCAAACACATGTGAATTTTGCTTTCTGTTTGCGAGTAGCGCTTCCTCTGTGCTCAAGAGGGAAGCTAAGAGGAAACTCCGGAGCAACACTTTAACCCTGTGCGCTGGTGGTTTTGCAACGTTGTGGTTGAGTGTTTTTGACAGAAGGGAGTCTCCAGGGACACCCTCAGCACACAGAAGCGCGTCTGTGCGAGCAGATAATGCAAAATCTTTTGTTTGGGTTGTGTTCACTTGTTGAGTGTTTTGGTGTGTGTCTCCTCATTGGTTTAAGCTGCAGCTTTCTTGAACCTGCTTGCCCGTGCATGCACAGACTTGCACGTACTCGTCCACCAGCACCTCTCTGCAGATATGTGTGTGGAGGAACTCCACCCGCGATGGCAGGAAGCCAAGCAAACAGCGTGCAGTTACAACAGGTGTTCCCTTGTAGCGCTAAACCATACAGAGCTGCACCGTCTGCATTTTTCTCTTTCATTTTATTTTTTTTCTGATTCATTTGTTTTCACAAAGCAGCAATCAGCAATCAAGGAGAAAAACATAGGAGTGGGAGCTAACCTCACTCCCATCTTGCAGTCCATCACATTCGGGAGGTCGAAGGTCGCCAGCAGGTCGGTCATGTGCAGGAAGGACTCCCCGTCCTTTTCCACCACGCCGTGATACCCGGGCACAAACGGGAGCAGCGCGTCATCCCTCAGCTTCTCAAAACATTCCATCTCATTCTCAGAGAACTTTTTAAGAATACTGCCCTCATCAGCGGCTTTGAAGTGGCCTGGAATGAGGACATGATGATGGTGATGATGATGAGTTACCAGCATGCACAGGGTGTACTTGAATGTTCAGAGAGATGCTACGATACCAAAACGTACACAACTTGGTCACTTTGCAAGTCACAAATGTAAAAAGAAAACAAATATTTTACTTTTAGTTTAGTGGAAGTGACTAGTAAAAGCTTAAAATACTTTTAAATGTATAATCTTGCGGGGTTTATTTGCTTAATTTTTGTGTATGGTTTTCCATGTGTGTGGGTTTTTTTTTTTTTTTATACGTTACAAACAAAGTTGGGACTTAGTGTAGTCACTGTAATGTTTTTTTTAGCAGTATGTGTCTTTTTTGTGTGCATTGCAAACAAGGTTTGGAGTTACAGGCATTGTAAAAATGCTAACATGACTAACGCTTTTAACATTGCTAACGTGTAGCATGTTACAAACAGGTTCCAGAGCTCGCGGGAAATAAGTTATATGATCTAACTGACCCACTGACTTATCTGACTCTTTTGCCTTGCTTTATGTGCCTCATAGTTCTGTGCGCCTCATATTTTCAAAAATAGACCATACTTTGACAGTGTGCTTCTGCACAGAACACAGTACATCAAAACTCAAAAAATTCAAACCGTTTGCTTAAAACTAGCATAAAATAATACTTATAGGGCTGTATCACACTCAAGTTGAAGCAATTCTATCTAACATTACCTTTTTTGATTCTTTTTCCCTTTTTTAATGCACACGTGGAACGCCTTGTTTCTACATTTTGATACCATATTATCAGATTTCTTGGTAAATAAAAAAAGACTTGTTGCATGGTCAGATCATTTTATTACTTTCTAGTGATTTTCTTTTTAAGATCAGTGTTCTTTTCCTGTTTTTAGGCTACCTGTTTTTGGAGAGTAAAAGTTTAGCCCTTCTGAACATCTGGCTAAAGGTTAAACCCAAAAATCAAACCATAGGAAACTTTTTAATAAGTCACTTCATTTTTTCATGAAAGGCATCAGCTTCTAGAAAACCTCACCTTTATGGCCGGCAAGCTGAACCCAGTTGAGTTTTTTCCGCTGCGTGGCATTGAAGGGCCAGCGGACGAACGCCTTCAGCTTCCACCATGATTTGTTCTGTCAATACATTTAAAAAAATGTTTTAATTAAATCAAAAATATAGATACAGTCATGAAAAAACATTCAAAAGTCAAGAGGTTTTTCTAGTTTTTTTTGTGTACGTGTGGGTATGAGCGTGTGCATTCACGCAGAAAACGATCTGATAGCACAACAGGTTAGAAACTTGCATTGATCCAATGCAGTGGAAATTTGATCACAGGACCAGTTCAGAGAAATATAAAATCTAAAAATCTGATGTTGGGTCTGAAGTTTTCCACCTGCCAGCCGCCTCCAATCTAGGTAAATGAAATGTTATTTCTGGTGAAACGTGTCACCTTTCATCTCTTCCTTTCTGCTTCTTCAATTCAAGATTTTTTGTTTAATATTTCACAACGACAACATAGTGTAAATTTACTAACAAATGTAATGCCAAATGAAGTTGGAATTTTAGAGATGGTTTGTTAAATCTAAGTCAACATTGTGAGTGACAATGAAAATAAAAGGTTGAATCTTTGTTCTTAAAAGTAAACTTTTATTATGTGTTGTGAATGGAACAGGAAATGAAACAGGGACTCAGCGAGAGACTCGAGCGTCTTTCACTTCACTTTCTGCTGCTAAATGTCAGGTGACACGCTTGACTTGCTTGTTTACTGATGAGATGCAGAGGCCACAGACTTTCTTGAGCATTTTACTTGACTGACAACATGAATGTGGTGACAGTTTGGTTGTAGAGACTTAGGGTGTATTCAGACTGGAAAATTCAGTTGGTCTGGACCGAGTCCGCTTAGTTTGGTCCAGATCGAGTCCTGAACCTTGCGTTTGGTTTGTTTTCAGACTGCCGTCTACCACACATTTCTGATTTGAACTAAAGACCTCTTCCGTTACTGGCCAGGAATTATGAGAACGAGGCAAAGCAACGAGAGAACAAACAATGGAAGTCCCGCGCTTTGCAATCCTTGTTGGCATAGTTCACTGGCTGAAACTTTATATTTCACTGATCAATTTTAAATGTCTGTATCAACGTCAGGTACAGCACTTTTTACTGCTACTTTGGTACGATGGAGGCATGCTTCAAGGTGGTTACTGAGGAGAGCAGCACCAGGCACGTGCCGCATAACGAGGCACGGGAAAGCTCGTAATTAGCATTTTCAGTGGTGTTAAAACAAACTTTCTAACAATTAAGCAGTTGGACCTTTTATTTCTGCTTGATAAAACAACAATTGCTGCTTTACATTTGTCCGCGGATCAATGGTTGAGTTATTCCTACCCTGTTTACATTACGTGACCACCGGATATGGTGGTCGTTTTGGTCCAGTTTTCCGCTCCAGGAATGGAGCATATTCAGAATGAGGAATCTCAAAGTGAACCGAAGCTCAGTTCAGTTCAATTGGAGCTTAACTTCACCGAAACCACATTGAAACATGGGTCCAAAACAGAGATACCTGATCCCAGAACAGGGTCCCCTTGAGTGTATTCAGACAGAAAATGTATTCTGGATTATTGGGGGAAACAAACTCTGGTTCACTTTTAGCACACCAAGTTTGTGTCCTGTCTGATTATACCCTTAATAGCCTTGTACCTTTGAGTGATATTCACGTTTTATGCTGTGATTACAGCTGTTCTGGCCTTCAAAATAAAAGCAGAAGACTTAATCAAGTTCAAAGTTTCTTTTTAGATTTGTAGCAAACAAACAGCAGTTTTCAGATCTTGCCAGAGATTCTGGATTGGATTTAGGTCTGGACTTTGACTGGACCATTCCAACACATGAATACGTTTCATTTTTACCATTCCATTGTAGCTTTGGCTTTATGTTTAGGGTGGTTTTCCTGTTGGAAGGTGAAGCTCCGCCCCAGTCTCAAGTGTTGTTCAGACTTCAACAGGTTTTCCTCCAGTATTGCTCTGGATTTGGCTCCATCCATCTTCCCATCAACTCTAACCAGATTCCCTGTCCCTGCTGAAGAGAAGCAGCCCCAGAGCATGATGCTGCCACCACCATGTTTGACAGTGGGTATGGTGTGTTCAGAGTGATGTGCAGTGTTAGATTTCCGCCACACATAGCGCTTTGCATTTAGGCCAAAAAGTTCCATTTTGGTCTCATCTGACCAGAGCTCCTTCTTCCACATGTTTGCTGGTCACTCACATGGCTTATGGCTAATGGCAAACGGGACTTCTTGTGGTTTTCTTTTAACAATGGATTTCTTCTCGCCACTCTTCCATAAAGTCCAGATTTGTGCAGTGAACGACTGATGGTTGTCCTTTGGACAGATTCCTCCACCTGAGCTGTAGATCTCTCCAGTTCATCCAGATTCACCATGGGCCTCCTGGCTGCATCTCTGATCAGTGCTCTCCTTGTTCAGTCTGTTAGTTTATGTGGACGATCATGTCTAGGTAGGTTTGCAGTTGTGCCATACTCTTTCCATTTGTGGATGATGGACTGAAGAGTGGCTTGTGGGAGGTTCAAAGCTTGAGAAATCTTTTTATAGCCTAACCCTGCTTTAAATTTCTCCACAACTTTATCCCTGACCTGTCTGGTGTGTTCCTTACACTTCATGATGCTGTTTTCTCCCCAATATTCTCTTGACAAACCACAGAGACTGTCACAAAACAGCTGGATTTATATACTGAGATTAAATTACACACAAGTGGACTCTATTAAGTCAACATTTGATCAGTCACCAATCATCAAGCAACTTCTGACGGCAATTGGATGCTTTTAGAGAAAAGGGAGCTGAATACTTTTGCACACTGCACTTTTCAGTTTTTTATTTGTAAAAAATAAATTGAACTCTTGTATAGTTTTCTTTCCACTTTACAATAGTGTGCCACTTTGAGTTGATCTTTTACAAAAAATTCCATTAAAATATATTTATGTTTGTGGTCATAATGTGAGAAAATGTGGAGAAGTTCCAGAGGTATGAATACTTTTGGAAGCTACTGTCCTTCTTGATACTGATCCTGTTATTTAACCGTGTACAGTAATTCCTATTTGTCTTTCCTCAATCTAAACTGTGACTCTGAGAGCTATGCACAAGAATTCCAATGTGCTTCAATGTAAGTTGATGCATGCATGGCAATAAAAAGCCTTGAATAAGAATTGGAGAGACTGAGTGTGGCATTAGCCATAAAAAATTGCTTACTTCTGGCGCCAACGAAAAAGAAGCCAATTCAGTCCCCATTTTTTTGCAGTAGAGACGTGGACATGTGGGAAGAATGGTTTTTCTGATGAATATAATGACTGAGTAATAGCTGTTTGTTTCTCAATAGAAATCTATGGGATTTTGGTTTCTTGGAATCAGTGGGTACTTCCTGTTTGGAACACAGTCAGTAGCTGGCCCTTATGATGAACGTTTGGAATGTTTAACTGATTTTGTGTTGCTCACTCCTGATTGGGGAGAGTGGTTGCCATAGACATGTTGACTTGGACCGACTTGGAAAAATTGCTGTTTACTGACATCGTTTGGTTCCAACATGTCAACATCTACAGAGAAATAATGGTGACAGAGTTGATGTCATTTGGTTGGAGCCAGAAACAAAGCATTTTTTAAGGTTGACTCACTGGGTCCAGTTCTCTTATACAGTCAGTAGGGTGAACTGACTTTTCGGATCTGAAACTTAACAATGAAATCTTAACGGAGAAAAAAAAAAAAGGCGTGCCTTCTATTCCTGAAACTTCTTGAAGTGTGACACCTAAATTGGTTGAAAGGTTATTGATTTTTTACGGGATTGTTGGATTATTAAAACCTCGTTTTCGCCCTCAAAGTAAATGGTTTTACAAAAAAAAACTTGGTGCTGCAAAGAAAATGTAAAAAATTGAATGTAAAGAACGTAAAGCTCTGTAGGCTTTGCATGAGATGTTGTGTTTGTTTCCTGTTGTGTTTGTTTTTAGTCATCATGTCTGTCGTCTTACCGTCTGACACACCTAAAGGTGTGTGTGGCACTAACACAACACACTGGTATGAACGGAGCCATCTGTAGCAACCAATCAAAGAAACAAAAAAAACATCTGAAACAGAACTTTTGAAGTAAGACTGAGTGCTACAATATGAAAAAGAGCTGGAATCTCGCAAAAATAAGTGAAAGTGAAGCTCCTTGCCCCGACAAGTAGCCTGTTTTTCCACATGCCTCTGTGGCCTCAATCTGTTCCGTTTGCTCTTAACGTCTTCAAGTCGACACAAGGAGCTTGTTGACTGAGCATAGCAAACGCGCCGACAAGAGCTGCAGACTTCCTGAAGAAGTGCTGCTTTGCTAAATGTCAAAGGCCAAGGCTAAAACTGAATATTGACCACAAAAATATTATCCAACATGTTGATCTGCTGTGCTGTGGGTGTGTGGGCGTTTGTCTGTGGGTTGAAAGGACAGAAGCAAAACATAACACAACAAACAAAGTGGCAACTTCATATCATCGACTTCTGACTGTAGAAATGGAGCGATTAAAAAGCCCCATTTGGTTTTTAAAGCTTCATCCTGAGTCTGGAAAGTGTCACCTGTGATTAAAGGGGAGGGGGTGTTTAAAGCAAAGTACAGGCCTTTTATGGAGAAGACAAAAGATGGCTGGTCAAGTCATAAAACATCCAGCACACTCGCCGACAACCACGAGTCCCGTGTGGTGACAGTCCAGGACAAAAAGCAGAGCCTGCTATTTGCCAAACCGGCAGGTGACTCACTGTCATTGCAAAACATGCATTTCAGGCAAAATATTTAAGCTGGAAATGGATTAGAGCGAAGTTTTTAAACCAACTGAACCTTCAGCTAACAGTGGAGGCAGAATAATTCACATTTACAGCAACTGGAACTTAGTTTCACATAATTCTGAACTCACATTTACCTTTTTTTTCCATTTCTGAGCAAGTTTATTGTAACAAAAGAGATTTCAGCTGAAGACAAAAATGTGTTTTGTAGCATTGTTGGCCGTAATAGTAATTCACATTAAATCCAGATATCCAAGAGTCAAAGTTATGTGATTTTTTTAAGCAAAAACTTTATTCCAAAGTGATTTTCCATCATTAAAAATCATAGGAAACATCGATGACCAAACCAGCGTAATCTTCATCCATGATGGTGATGTTCCAGTCAGAAAATGAATGCAAAACTAACTACTGAAAAGTAGAAGTGAGTATTTTTGATTGAACGTTTGACTTTAAGTGATTTGTAGGTTTGTCATGATGTTAAAAGACCGAAGATTGTTTTTTTGTTTTATTTTAGAGGATCTGTTTCCCTAAAAAAAAAAAAAAAAAGTATATTTGAAGTTTGACCTTGTAAGAAGACCTTTCAGATCATAAAACCCCATTTTCGGTGTGTTTTTGACTCACCTCTCCACTGTCCAGCTGCTCTAAAGTGACTATTCCTTTGCTTTTGCTCTCGTTGTCACTCAGTAAGTCATCCTCGGACTCCACGGCGGAGGAGCCGGTGGAGGAGATGGAGGAGCTGGACAGCTTTCTGCGCAGACTGCTCTCCACGTCCCAGTCCTCCTGTGGAATCTCCCTGGAGGAGCTGCCTCCCTCCGGAGTGATGGTGACCTGCGGTACCCGCGAGAGGTCCATCACGGCCGGAGCGCCTTTGAGCGCGCGCTCATCGTAACCTTGCGCCGCCTGCTTCGCACTCTGCCCCCTGCGCTCAGAGCGACCTCCCTCGTTCGCTCCGGTTTGGGAGAGTCCGAGGTCACGGGAGGACTTTCTCCTGCTCCCTTTGGGCATTGGGGATGTTGGACGCTGAAGCGACGTGCGGTTCAACCTAGAAATCTGGTCATTTCACTTTCCGGGGCTTCAAACGTTCGCCGGTTGAAAGTCTTCGTCGCTCCTTTCAGGTGTTCGGAAAGTGGGTTTGTGACGCCTAAAAAAAAACCTCCGCGGCTCCTCTGTGAGCTGCCGCTGACGGACCCCCCCCCTCCTTGATGCCTGGCTTGGCTCGCGCGTCTAAGCTCACGCACAGCACGCGCTGTTTATTATCTTCCGCATTGCGCGACTCACTTCCTGACTTAAATTCAAACGAGCTGACGCGTTAAATACGACTCTTTTTCAAAAGCACATTTCTGTCTTTCGATCGATGTTTTCACGTGTAACTTTTCCAAGCAGAAAAGTTACGTTTTAAAACCGTCTTGTGCGTGTTTCTTTTAACTAAAACCCACGCACTATTTTATCATACTTTCCCAACAGGCGTGTAAATCATTACTTTTAAATTAGATGGCTTTTTTTGGAGCAAACGGGGACGCAAAAAAAAAAAAACGTTTTGACGTAAAAGTGAAGGAATGTTGTTGACTTGGAGCTAATTCTAGCTCGATAATTCCATTTTATAGCCAGCGGAATTCAATAAAGAGCTGCTTGTTTAGAGTTGATGGAAAAGGTCAGCTTTTTCCAGTGGTTAGACCAACGTGACAACTTTTTGACTACTAAAAAAGAGACAATATTTCTCTGCTACAACCATATTTCTTATGTTTTTTTTACTTCCTTATTATTTATTATTACTTCAAAAAGTTAAAACCTTGCACCAAATCTGTAATTTGACAGTTAGTATTTTTAAAAGAGAGGAAAACACTAAACATCCCTCAATGCAGGTTAAAGATATGCATGTTTTTGATTAAGAAATAAAGTCTATTGCAGATGCAAATATAAAAAGCAAAAAAAAACAAAAAAGAAGAAGAAGGCTGGACACACTGGATCACTAACTGCATCCCATTTAAAGCTGCAGGAGACTTAAAAGAAAAGACATCCTTCCATACACACAAACAGACTGCATCCGTACCTTTTTAGATGTGAGCGTGATGGCCCCGCCTGCAACCGCACAATAATGCATGTGGTTGACCCTGAAACACCTACACATTTAAATCATTTCACAGTTTTTGCATTTTTTTTTGGAACGAGCGCAAATGGCCGCGGGGTTGGAGTGTATGAAAACACACACACTATTGCAGAAATAATCAGCTTACTTTAGTTATTTTAGTTTAAAATACTTCAGAATTTTACTATGCTTACTTTGTTTTCTAATGCTTTTGGGTCACATCAGGAGCAGAACACAGGATGTATTCATGGGTCGTACCAAGTGTTATTACTACATTTTTATATCAAACTACATGGTCTTTCAGCTTACATATATTTAAAACTGTCTAATGATGTTAAAATGACCTACAATGTTTTATTTGTTAGATTGGTGTAGATGAATATGTCTAAATTAGATTTTTCTATGTATATCAGCTCAGCGTGTCACGGAAAGATCACGCAAACCCGTTTAGCATTTAGATTCAAACTAAAACCTCTGTGCTGTGAGATAACAGGGCTAATCTAATATAATAATGCTTTAAGATTTCTTTGATATTATGTACACACGTTTTGTTCCTTTTCTGTAAGCTGGAACTCTTCATTTCTTCTCATTTGCAATTCAGTTGGTCGTCATTTTTTTCCCTTTTAAACAGTTTCTTCCTTTTTCAAATCATATCTTAATGCTATCTTAAAACTTTGGATCAGAAGATATGTGTGTATCAGCTGAATTGTACTTTTATTTTTAATAATGTATGAAAGCCATTCATTTAGTTGTTCTTTAGGATTCAAAAAAGGCCAAGAGAGCTTTATTTTGTCACAGAAGAATCAATGAAAATTTAAAGAGACATACCTTGACAACTTTATCTAGACAGCTATTTTCACTCAATGAAAGGCATCTGCAGAGATAAAGAGAGCAGGAAGACGCCAGTTTTAAATGTCTTTAGACTATCTCATTACAACATTGTTTCAGCTTCTCACCTCACGTGCTTTTGCTTGATTTACAGTTATCGCTGATGTGGTTTCCTTAACAAAAGCATAAGCTTGATTCAGAGGATCGGATGACCTCAAAACCCAGACATGTTGTCTGTAACGTGGTTACACTAAACAGACTGAAGGTCCAGCTTTGCTCATGACACTATGGTTAAGTAGCTGCGTTTTGTTTTATGCAAGTAATCAGTACAGAGATCCTAAAAGTTTAGAGTAGCTATAAAACATTTGGATTTTTGTCAAATTAAATAAAGAAAAGAGTGATGCCACATGTTCTTGAAAATGTTGTAATATATTTTCCCTAATTTCTATGGTAAAGACACTGTCAGGATTTTTTAAATCCTTCTTTTTAATATGATAAAACAGAAAAAAAACATCAATATATTTGCTCCTTATTTAATAGTATGCAGGAATTATTTGTTTGCAGTACTATAGATAGCAGGTGCCGATTCTATTACTTATTTAATCTTTGTAAGGGGAAGCTTTTATCACTAAAAACATATTCAAATCAGAAAAGGAAACTTTAAAATATAAAAGTGCATAAATTATATTTGCATATAGGATAAATAAGCCAATAATATGCTTATTCAATAGTCATAGCTCAATGTCATATTTTTATTTAACGCTGATGAACTATTAAGTGTTCAAAAAAGGCTTTAATCTCGTTATTAACCAATTTAGAAAAGTAGCTAGTCTCACTATGTCCACTAGGGGGCAGCAAAGCCGATAGAGTTGTTTACATAGCTCTAATAAGAAGAAAAAGAAGAGCGCGGACGTGGTTGACGTGATTACGTCGTTAGTAACATGAAAATTATGTCAGAGTGATCCATCTCGACCTTTTACGCAATTTCCATCTTAGACACAGCCTTTTGACCTCAGCCTCCTGGAGCAACAAGATGTTCGCCGTCAGAAACTCTCTGCGCCTTTGCTCCAGGTTATCCAACCTGGCTGTGGTGAAGCGAGGATGCGCTGGAGCTTCTATCCCAGTTGACGACGTGGTGAACGGACTCACAGACGAGCAGATCCAGGTTAGCTCCTCGGGTGGCTTCTTGTTAGCATAACAAAGTTTTTCCGTGTCCATTGGTGGAAACTAGAAGCGAAACAACAGAAAACAACTTTTTACTTTTGCTAATCCAGAAATGCAATGGTTATATTTCGTGAAGGGGCTTATAAAGTTCATGCGGGGCTTTTGCAATAATGTTTGCTAACAACAAGAGAAGCAGAGAAAACCATAGTCATTAATTAATATGCACTAAGTTAAGAAACCGGATGTTCCTGAATCACTTTTTGTAAATTATTAGCCAATATTTATTCAAAATATTCTTAAAAGAAATGTTTCGGTTTATCAGTTTAACTCTAATGCAGACTTTGGGTTCTTGAAAAGCTGGCATTAAGTAACAGTTATCCAGGCAGACATGTTTGTTGGCAGGTGTGATTGCTGAAAGCTAATTGGAGGAGAGCCGGGGGTGGAGTTCATTGAAACCATTTGATTGGTTGAAATAATCCTGCCCAATTTTATTGTCATTCCGTAAATAACAAAAGGCATGTTTTGAACATGAAACAATACCATTTTCTTTTTACAAAGATTAAAAAGCTTTTATTTATACAGAGGAAATGTATTACTAGTGAAGTTTACAGTTTCATATTCATACCAGGGGGTTGTTCAGCACAATAGATCAGCTGCACTGGATGAACTGGGGTTCTTGCTTAAGGGCACTACAGTGGGAAACCAGGTAGAACTAAAATTGTTGAGCATCTGTCCCACCCCAGTGTCAACCTGTCAGATATTTTGCCCTCGTGCCCAATGTTTTTATGCACCAGTGACTTAAAAATATCAATTTATAACAAAACAGCAATCACAGCTGATGGTTCGCTTTCTAGATTTAAGCAAAGTGCAATCATTATTTTTAAATATCTAAATGCAGATACAAGGTTTAAAAGACAATTGGAAAAGGTCTAAACTGTCCATTTTTTTTTTATGATCTGCAAATGCTAAAAAAATATTCACCAAAACTGATTCCAACATCATGTTTGTTTAATGACCTCCCCTCTTTAATTTTTTTTCCTCAGTTAAGGCAGTCAGTTCATAAATTCTGCTCAGAAAAGCTTGCTCCATATGCAGATGAGATCGACAAGAACAATGCGTTTCCAGGAATGCGGGTGAGTGTTTGAGTGAGATCACAAGGTTTGAGCTGAAAGAACGCACCTGTTCTGTTGTAATATACATGAACTACAAGCAGGACGTTTGTTCTAACGAGTCATGTGACCCTTCCCTTCAGGAATATTGGAAAGCGATGGGAGAGATGGGACTGCTTGGG
The DNA here is from genome assembly GCA_036245035.1 of Adrianichthys oophorus. Lineage (NCBI taxonomy): Eukaryota > Metazoa > Chordata > Actinopteri > Beloniformes > Adrianichthyidae > Adrianichthys > Adrianichthys oophorus. Next base: position 4,033,274 of record BSAI01000115.1, on the reverse strand, counting down.
ATCACAGCTCCAGGTAAGACTGCCTTTCTTTCTTTTTTTTTTTCTTTTTTTTTTTTTACCAAATATTGATCAATTTAGATGGACATGTATTTGTAAAAATGGGAACAATCTGTGTGCTCCTCCCCCAGTGGAGGATGGGGGTACAGGGCTCGGCTACCTGGATCATGTCATCGTCATGGAGGAGATGTCCCGGGCGTCGGCAGCCATCGCTCTTAGCTACGGCGCTCACTCCAACCTGTGCGTCAACCAGCTGGTGCGTCACGCCAACCGCCAACAGAAGGAGAAGTACATGCCTACGGTCAGGGTCTCACAAAGCAACTGGTTTGGTTTGACATGAACTGGATTTGTCAGCTGAAATGATCCTCTGTTAGTTACTGTCAGGAGAGCACGTGGGAGCGCTGGCCATGAGTGAGCCGAACTCTGGGTCTGATGTCGTGTCCATGAAACTGAAAGCCACAAAGGCAGGTAAGGATTGTTGTGATTCACGCATGTAGGATCAATAATAATAGACTGTTATAGATCACATCCATGCATTGCTGAACTGCAGCTGTTTCTGCAGCTCTGGGAGCATTTTTTGTGTGTTTGTTTGCAGAAGTGGATGTGTTTTTTGGAGTGTGTAATTATAGCCCGACTACAATGCTGCACCTCGCTCTTTCTGCCACTTAGAGAGCAGCTGAAGTGTGGCAGCTGCAACACCCAAGTGGGCTAATTGCCTTCTAAATATAGGTCACGCTTACAGTATGATCACTGAAACACACCAGTGAAACAGCGACCTGTTGTCAGTTCGCAGCAGACGGGCTCATCACAACAACAGTATTTATATTCTTTCAACTACCATAACTCTACAACAGTTTACGCAATGAACGCAATTCCAGCGGATTCTGAAGTTTACAAAAGCAGCCTTGAGCTGATATGAAAAGCCGCTTTTTTTCATCAGAAAATGGGAATTCACAGTAATAGAAAAGTGTCTATCGTGCCATTTCTCTTCTACCGTTGATATAGTTTCTAACCTAATTTCATCAATATTACACCAAATATGTAATTAAATTGTCCGAGACAATTTCATGAGTGCCTTGTCAGTTTGCACACAAAAAGAAACGATGTAAAGCTGCTTTGACTCACGCGGGTTTTACGACATGCTTTACGTTATTTAACACGAGTGCAGAACGATAGACCCACAACAGCTTGAAGTTGTTTCCCCAGAGTCGAAACAGACAGATACACCGACACAGGCACCTGAAGAAGACTCGCTTTTACCAAAAAGAGGGGGTACGTCTGTGATTTGGCTGCATTTTGGATTCAAGACATCTGACACGGAGCAGAAAACAGCAATATGCAAGCTATGCAAGATGGCTATTCCTAACACAACATACCTCTACTATCATCTAAGGAAAATCCACAAAAATGAATATAGAAGATAAAAAAAATCTGAGATAAACCAATTTGTGGAATAGCGGGGGCAAGTCGTGAAGGCCACCGTGTCTGTGTCTTGACCCCCCCACCCACCCCACTGCCGCTCACACACACATCCCCACAACACCCCCACCACTGTCCGGAACAAAAACAACATAACTGCCATATGTGGCAAAAATAATTTCTTTATTTTAACTCTCAAAACTTAAATCATAACCAGTTATGTTTATTGTTTGAAAAAAAAAACGGATCTCTGAGTGGGACTCAATTCAGCTAGCTTTGTATTTAGAGATGAAAGCACTAACCACTGCGCTACCATGTCATATATGGTAAATGAAATGGTAGGTTTTAATACAGGCATCTCCAGTGTGAAAGGTTTCAGGTTCTCGGTTGTTAACATTAAATCTTTGACCGTTTACTGTAGTGCGATATGGGAAAAATTGTATATCACTATAGTAATTTTTAATATTACAAGAACAATATATATCACAGTAAAGTATATTTTCAGTTATGGTCTCTAAAAAATGGACAAAAATTTGATTGCTTACTTTTCTCAACTTTATTTTTTAAGGTACGTTTAACTGAATAGTCACAAATAAAAATCCATTTTAGTGCGGCAAAATAAATCAAATGAGAACAGCTGTGGCTGATTTATACAGTGTCCTTCAAATTTGTTTCAAAAATTAGTTTTTAAAACTAAAAAATTGTTTCGAGTTTCAAGGTAGAAAAAAAAAGTTTGCACAAAAGTTCAGCAAAAAAACAACAAAAAACTGAAACTGACAAGGTCTACCTGACCATAGAAGCTGTTAAGAGATCGTTTCCTGCTCTTGTAAAGAGTTATTGAGGCGTTTATTGATAGGATCGATTGTTTTTAACTCTGTAGATATATTATCTTTCTTACCGCTTCAATAACACAGTTTGCTTAACAGAAGGGGGTGAATTATTTCTTATTATTTTGAATTATTTCTTACGCTTCAACTTTTCTAGGCGACCATTACGTTTTGAACGGCAACAAGTTCTGGATCACAAACGGGCCGGACGCAGACATCCTGATTGTATACGCTAAGACGGACCCCGATGCCTATCAAAGAGGAATCACAGCTTTTATTGTGGAAAAAGTAATCTCAGCCTTTTAGCAATGTTAAGTGGAAAAGAAAATGATGTAAAGGTTCTAATACTTGTGTATTTGCTCATCCATCAGGACATGGCAGGATTCTCCACCGCTCAAAAACTTGAAAAACTCGGCATGAGGGGGTCCAACACCTGCGAGCTGGTCTTTGAAGACTGCAAAGTTCCAGGCATGAAGCGAAAGACCTCACTATTTAAAGAGTTTGTGATATTTTGCTGCTGTTCTGACATTGCACATCGTAGATTCTGTTTCACATTCTGTTTGCTGGTGGGCCCAGCTGAGGTTCTTAGGCCAAAGGAGGCGAACCTGGAAGCCTAGCTGCCTAATACAGCAGTCAGGCAGTTAAGCAGACGCCAGAGGATAACAATGGATTCATTTCAAATCTGTTTCGTTTTTCCTGCATTTGCGTTAATTATCCTTGAGAACTTTTAACAGAACAAATCTGGTGTTTTGTTTGATTTGTCCTTTTTAAAACATTTTTCTTTCTTGTTATTCATCACAGTGGAGAACGTGCTGGGTCCACTGAACAAAGGTGTCTATGTGATGATGAGCGGCTTGGATCTGGAGAGGCTGGTGCTTGCAGCCGGACCTGTTGGGTGAGGGGGTTTTAACTAAATCTAGAATTCAAAAACTGTCTGATTTAGCTAAAGTTTATCGATGTTTTAATTAAAACTAATATTTATATAATCAGATTATAGTAAAGGAAACAAGATTTAATTTTTTCGTGCACAGTTGAACCATTCTGAAGTCTGAACTCAATGCAATCACTCACAGAGCTGCATGTCTTTGTTTTTCCCCTGGATGTAATAGTTAACCTGTTGTAGTTTTAAAATGATTATAAATATCACTTTCAGGATCATGCAGGCGGTTTTGGACAACGCGATTCCCTACATGCACGTCAGAGAAGCATTTGGACAGAAGATTGGACACTTTCAGGTTGGATTGTTTATTTAAATGTTATAAGTTGTTGCTTCCGCTGGAATTATGGCAGTTGGCATCCATGCTGGTGTCTTAAGAAAAATCACCTTTTTCTTCACAGCTCATGCAAGGCAAGATGGCCGACATGTACACCAGACTGAGCTCATGTCGGCAGTATTTGTACAATGTCGCTCGAGCTTGTGACCGAGGACACTTCAGTTCAAAGGTAAAAAAAAAAAGCATTTAAAAAGCAAAATGTTAAGATTTTCTTCCCAGAATCTGATTCCAAGTTTGCTTTTGCAGGACTGTGCAGGAGTGATCTTATATTGCGCTGAGAATGCCACTCAAGTTGCTTTGGATGGAATTCAGTGTTTGGGTAAGAACCAAAGGAATCACACAGACACTGTTTAGAGTTTGCTTACTTTTTGGTGTTTCAAGTTCCGTGTCAAAAAATCAAAACGATCCATTTATTTGAAAATTTTCCATTTCAAATCAGACATTTTAAAGGAATAAAAAGTTCGTTTTTCTGTTTCATTTTATTTGTCAGGAAAAAAGATGTTAAGAAATTCAAACAAAAAACTCTATTTAATGAATGTGTCTGTATTGGAAGGTTTAGCTCGTAACCATGGTGACCAACCACTTCTTGGTGTTTGGATGGATCGCTGCTATGACTTTGGAGCAACAATCAGATATGATTTTTATGGACAAAAGGATTATTGATATGCTGATTATCGATGTTGCTGCTTAAAGAAAGCAATTCTGGTTTCAGGCAATGAAAATACAACAATTTTTAACATGTTTAAAAGAAATGTTTTCTTTATTTTGAATCACAAACATAAAAATAATTTCAAGTTTTCAGTTTAAGCAAAGACTGCATGTGTCTAAGTAAAAACCTGCGGAGTGATTATGTCCAGCTCGCAAGACTAATTTTAAATTATTACTAATAATGACCCACGTCATGCTGGTATCATATCTCAACAATGTAAGTTTAAGAGGATTGAGAGATGGAGCAGGGACCTGCGACGGTCAGGGGAGACAGGTAAGCCAGAGACTCACCTGTAAACTATCTTTACTGTCGTTAGGAACTAATAATAAAATGAAAATGAGTCCACTAATCTGTTCTCTAAATGCAGTTTATATAAATGACTTTTAATATGTTTCAGCCTAAAAATCACAGTATTTTGTGTGTTTTCTTTACAATTACAGCACAGGTTGTGAGATGAAAGAACGCAGGGGTAGCGCAGCTTGATTTCACAATCCCCAATAAACTGGGTCATCGCGTCACGTGCCTTTAGTACGTGAAAAAAACTACAGTAAAATGGTTGCGCTTTTTCAGATAATATTAAATAAACAATAGATTGTTTGTTTATGAATACAGAAAAAAGTTGGATTAGTTAAATTTAGTGTTTTTTGCTAAAATGAAAAAAAGTCCTTTATTCTTGTTAACCCAGTCATTTCAAACTAAAGGCTGGTTTGTTGTTACATTTAAATTAAAATGTAAAACAAGTTTATTGCCATATGTCGTGAGGGAATTCATAATGATTTATCTTAATAGGAATTAGCTTTGGTTTTGATAAAATTGTTTTAATTTTTTTTTTGTTGTTGATGAAACACTGACCACCGAGCAGAATACCATTTGAGCACAAGTTAACGTCAAAAACTTGTTGTAGAAGCTCTTCACTTATCTGTTTGTTGGAAGTTTGCTGTTCTTCTCCCTTCATCTGTTGTTTTGCTTCAAGTTAAAGTGTAGTTTTGTGGCCAAAAAGTTTCAGGAAATGATCCACAAGAGACTAAATAAACTGAAAAAGCAGACTAATCTTTTGATGAAGGTGAAATGGTAAAAGAATGTGTGTGGTGGGCTTCTATCTGTCTCAAACTCTGTCTCCATCTGACCTGTCTTCTACATCTACAGAACGACTTAAAGACCCATGTGGCATTATCTTTCCTTCCTAACAAAAGGGAGGAAAACTTTCTTAGGAAGCATCCAGAATTAATCCTGATCCATCAAATTTGTCCTCATCCCAGTTTTATCATAAAGACGTGTTGTGGTTTTGCCATCAAAACTGTCCTGGCTCCAGGATTGATCTTCTGGAAAGATGGAGTGTTTTTGTGGACAGGATTAAATGTTTTCATCTGTATTTACTTTCTGCAATGTAGAGGAATAAATAACAGTGAAGTTTCACGTTATGCAGATGATACGCATGTCTGTGTCCAGTGAAGATTTAGCAGAGTTGCTGAAATGCCATTTTTCTTAGTCTCACTCTGATCCTCTTTTGATTTATTTTTAGAGCGTTACTACTGGTCTTTAATTAAAATTACAGTTTTTAGTCAAAAAGGAAAAACCCTGTCCTTTTCTAGGATAAAGTTTCTGCAGAGTGGCAGTAGTTCATTAGAAATTCTCCTCTGAGTTGTTGTCTGGACTGTTGGTGCAGATCGACCCTGGTCCCCCTTCCCTTCTCTGTTGTTGGGAGCTCCAAACAGGGGGCTAGAAATATTCAGAAATGCAATTTTCAGCTTCATTTTCTTAATATATGTCCTCCGTCATCAGAAAAATGCCACAAGAACATGTTAAAAACACAATTTTCACTGGAGCAATTTCTTAAATAAAGCCTTCATTCAGAGTGGTGTGAACACTGCAGCCGCTCACACAGCCGGTCCACTTCAGTCTGTTTTCTACTCGCCTGGGCTTTGTGAAACGCAGAGGAGTTACAAAGCTATCACTCCATCTTTGTCTGCGGCTGGAAGTGATAACTGGTGAAGATGAGGGCTGTCTGGAACGTATCTCTCCTATCTTGTACTTTGCGTTGTTCTGAGTGTGCAACATTCACGTCATTTGTGTCCGCTTAGCATTTATTTATTTACTCTGCATTTACGAGGAAAGAGTTGCAAAAAAAACCCAAAAAACTAAATTTGTTTTTTTTTTTATTAATCTTTAGGGGAAATTGCCTCTAAATTTAGGTTATAATGCAAATGTGATTCTTTTTTCTCTCTGCATGCTTCCTCCAACCTCATCCTCACCATTCAGAGGAGAAAATATAAATCATATACCGGGCCTCCACTTCTTGATTTCGTGACACCTCTGCATGGTTTTTGTTATTTGTTGAGGGAAATAATGAACTTTTGAAGAAAATATTAATGTTTTGATCTATGCCAGATGTCTATAACGCAAAAAAGCAATATAGGTCAGTTCCATTTTGACCAAATCCCTGCAAAAGCTTCCACTTCCTTGCCTATAAAAATAAGCTTTATGTTTTTGTGATCATTAAGCCATTTATTTATAAAATGTAGCTTTTAAATATTTACAATATTTGAATTTAACAGTGTTTTATTATTTCTAAATAAAAACTTTTATTTTTCTTGTGATAGCAGCCCTTATGAGTTCCTTTCAAAATAAAATGCAACCTACGTTAAATAAGATCCTCCTGCTGCAGCAGATTTACTTGATGAAAGTAAGAAAGTTAAACATGACATTTTCTAACACTGTTGCGCAGCCGACTATGTGCTTTAAGCTGATTGTAATAATAAACCACTCTGACAGTAGATTAAACCTTTAACCATCATTTGGATCAGTTAACTGACATGATAAGTATCTAAACCTAATAAACCCAGTCAAATCCCATTCATATAAATTGTTAGCATTTCTCTTCAAAGCCAAAGATCCGGAGCCTCAGGTTTTCCCAGTCCAGTTGAAGCACAGTGTTTTATTTGAGTCAGGGTTCTAAACGTGTTCCTCTGTCCTCCATGCATGTAGGTGGGAACGGCTACATCAACGACTACCCAATGGGACGCTTCCTGAGAGATGCCAAGCTGTATGAAATCGGCGCAGGAACTAGTGAAGTCCGCAGGCTCATCATCGGACGCTCCTTCAACTCCATGTTCAAATAGATTTCAGTGAGAACATGTCGAGTGGTTTGTTTTGAGTGCAGTTATTCACACCCGCCACCTTACTGCAGAACACCTGATGAAGCTGGGATTCATATTCTTATCTTTGATGCAGGAGCGCGTTTAGGAGTAGTCAGTGACGCTGGATCAGCCTGTCATTAAATATCAGCCAGTGCCAACTCTCAAAGTTACTGAAAAAGCTCACAACTTTGATGGCAGATCTGATCAGTAAGCAGAATGTGTTCATTTAAATGCTCCTGAAATGGTGAAATGGTTTCATTCTGGATCGATTGATTTGTTCTAAATTTTGTGGCAGAAAACGACAGCACTGTTTTTCCATTCATAATCATAGCGGATAATTCAACACCGCCTGATTTTACTCGTCTGAATAAAAAATGTAATTATGTGATGGTGTAAAATAAGTGTATTTTATGTCTCTGTAAACTTTACTAGAAATCCTCCACAACCTGTTTCTCTCTGGTCCATCTTTGCGTAGATATATAGTATTAAAATAATGTATAAAATTATAGATTTGTTTGCAATAAAAGAAATGTCTGACTTTTGGTTTTTTGATTACTTCAAAATAAAACAAACTAGTTTTTAAGCTTAGTGGTTTAAAACCTATTGAAATTATTTTAAAAAATATATATATATATATTTATATATATATATATTTTTTTTTTTTTATATATATATTTATATATATATATTAAAGAACTTTCATTCAATTTTTCTGAAACAGTCAGAAACCTGGGCGTTATTTTTGACTCCAAGCTAACATTTATCCCACATATCAAGCAGGTGATTAAAACTGGTTTTTATCATCTTAGAAATTTGGCTAGGGTCCTCCCAATTCTCTCTCTTGCTAATATGGAGACGCTGATGCATGCTTTTATAATTAGTAGAGTTGATTATTGTAACGCCCTTCTAGCAGGTCTTCCAAAAAATAGCATTAAGAACCTTCAGCTTCTCCAAAATTCTGCTGCAAGAGTTCTCACCAAGACCAGAAGGCGAGCTCACATCACCCCGATTTTGAAATCCCTGCATTGGCTCCCCATCTGCTTCAGGATTGATTTTAAGATACTTTTAATGGTTTTTAAATGTCTGAACGGTCTTGCGCCTTCTTATTTATCTGATCTTTTAGTTAAATATGAACCCTCGCGGACCCTGAGATCCTCTGGCACTGGTCTACTAATCATTCCAAATGTGAAAACCAAAAATTATGGAGAGGCATCTTTTCAATACTATGGCCCCCGTCTATGGAACAGTCTGCCGGAGGACCTGAGGACCGCAGAGAACATAGAGGTTTTTAAGAAAAGGCTCAAGACCTATCTTTTTAAATTAGCTTTTTGTTAGTTTTTATCATGTTAATTTATCCTGTTTTTATTATTTTTATCATGTTTTATGATTTTACGTCGGATTATTTATAGCTTATTTGAATAGTTTTTATTCTCATGTTTTATTGCTTGTTGCTTTTATCAAAGGTTCCATTTTAATTTTAGATTTATATTTTATTATTTTTAAATCCAGTGCCTCCTCGGCTGGGTCCTCTCCCTCTGGGTCAGCTACGGTTCAGCTGTTGCAGCTCTAGATGGGGACCTGCCTCGCTACCTTGCTGTGGTGGGGCTGGGTCCTCGCCTGTGATGCTGCATTAGACTGACTATGTGGTTGTCCACGGAGGAAGA
>BSAI01000115.1:3901048-4024147 GCA_036245035.1 Adrianichthys oophorus | reverse complement strand
TATATATATATATATATATATATATATATATATATATATATATTTTGGTAACCTAAAACCGTATTTTTACAAGGAGATGAATATTTCTGGTCTGGTTATTTCCACTTTACAGGAAAAGTCATTAAAAATTGTGGATGCTCTGAAAATTATCTTATTCAAATAAGAAAAGAAAAAAAATAAGATTCATTTTGGCTTGGAAATAATGGTTTTTGAGAAGTTTTTCTCTGTTTTATGTGGGGAAAAACAGTGGAATTAAAGCCTCTTGGATGAAATGAATGTAAAAAAAACAAAAATACAATGATTTCAAATACACTTTATTCATAAATGCTTAAAGGCTTGATGTTTTTTTCAAAATAAAAGTAATATTTTTGTCCATGCACATCAGATATTACAGTAAAATATATTTCTATCATATTTCCTTTTCTTTTTTTAAGAAATGAGTCATATTTCTTCTTAAATGATTTATTTCATTCCTGCAATTTCAGAAATGCTACTCACCATGCTGCCACTAAAACCCATCTGTTAGTGCTTATAATCACTGCACCTTCAATCCATCAGCTGCCGTTTTATCTTCGTCACATACTGAGGCTCAGGCTGATTGATGAGCACAAAATCTGCTTCCTCTTTGATGCTCTGTCATAACCAATCCAGAACTGTGTTGACAGTTAAAGTTTTGCTTTTTTTAAATGCTTTGACTTCCTAACTCCTCCAGTATAGAGAAAAGAGAAAAATTTTCACACCTGATCACATGTCCGATTGACTCTACCTGCCCAACAGGAAGAGGATCCTCCACGAGTCCTGTTGTTAATATAGATACAGAATAAAAGGCTGTTCAGAAAACACACAGCCCGTCTGTCTCCGCTCAACACAGAGCTCCTTGTTTGCACAAACGGCAGAGACGAAAACAATCCCAATCCATTTGAATAATGCATGGAGTCGTACTTCAGGGTGGATTTTCCCTTCAGAGAGAAACAACATTATTATTATTGAAATCCTGATCTTATTGTTCTAAAATGTAAAAATATGAGCTCATCAAAACAGTTTTTATGGAGAATATCTTTCCAAAAACATATTTTAAATAAACTTGTCTGTTGATATATTACATTACAAACATTTTTGGGGGCTTTTACTTTTCACCAAAACAATTCCCTCTACTAAAAATGTAAAGCATATGTGTAACTACAACAGATTTTTCTTAGCAAATGCATCATTAATTAGTTTTTAGCAACGACACCAAAAGGTGCTGAAAAAGCACGTTGTGAGTGATGTAAAAGGTTTCAGCTTCACGTAACAGTTTTATTAAAACCAACTGTCGTTATTGTGCAACAGTTGACCTTCATTATTGTCATACAATCATACACCGCAGACTTGTTATTTTACTTGGGGGGAACGGGTTTTACGGCAGCAGAGGAGTGAAGGGTGGGCGTGAAAGTCTGTCAATGAAGTGTTTTGCCTTCACTCACTGGAATATTGTCACTCGTCATTCTACAATGATGACAGTGCCGACCCCTCTGAAGAGGATCGACAAAAACTTATATTTACTTAGAGAAGTTTTTCTTTTGATGTTTTTTTATTTCTGGTCTTTAATAGTAAAAAATTGACACATTTGCCAAAGTAAGTGTGTGACCTTTTCTTTGGGATTTGAAATAAATCTGCAGGATATGACCGTACTAAATGGCGTATACTTAAATAGGGCTTTTTTACCTTCCTTGAAGGCCGAAGGCACTTTACAGTCACAGTCCCATTCACACACTGATGGTGGCTCTTCTGCCAAACACTGGCGCCAACCTTCCACCAGAGGCAATGTGAGGTTCAGTGTCTTGCCCAAGGACATTTGAAACATGGGTGAGCAAGGTGGGAATCAAATCTGTAATCTTCTGACCGGAGGCTGACCGCCCTACCAATGCACCACGGCCGCCCCTAATATTAAGCTACATATGTGACGCACATTCGAGAAGAAGCTAAACGAGCATCCTTATACATAGACTTTTCATTGGAAGTGGTCTCTTGAATGCATATTTCCAAGCCCAGTGTGAATGTACCATCAGAAAGATACTGCAAACAATTGATGCACCATGGTGTGTCACATTGTTTGTCAAAGCACAAAAGGTCTGAGTTTCACCTGTCACAAAATGTACACAAAAATATAAATTTTAGCAAGTTAACCCAACTAGTCTGTTATGGTGCTTTTACAATGGACGCTTTGGTCCATACCATTTTCTTAAGCCTTACTCACCATTCCCCCATGACTAGATGCAGACTGTCCACATGCAAAAAATGCTCTAACATGTACAGGGTACGCATGTAGAGCAAAAATGTTGATGCACTTTGTTTTTTTTACTACAGACCTGCTACAGGCTACAGGTTGTAGCAAACACTTGTACAACACGTGAGGGTAAAAAAGTGTGAAGTGGTGAAGATGCAGGCATTTCAAAGAAAGGTCAAGTGAGGTCGAGTGGTCCTAACGTGTTTGTTACATTAGGACCATTTTAGTATAATCACTGATCATATGAGAACCAGCAGGTCTTCTGATGTTTTGACTGTTGTTAAAGAGACACAGTTTCTGACAAATCATCAATTATGCAAGTTGAAAAAGATGAGAAATGTCCGTGATGTTCTTTAAAGATGCACTTCAACAGAAGTTAAAAAAAAAAGAATTGATCACATTGATTAATTGTTTTAAGAATTTAGTTGAAAAAAGAAATGTTCAGCACAAACAAGCAAGAATTCTGTTCCCCACATACCACTAACCTCTCATTCATGAAGCTCTTCAATCCTCCACTGGTTACCTGTATTACTGGCACTTGTTTGAACTGGTTATATATACAAAAGACACCTATCCACATTCTTGAATAGTAAGTCTGCAACTTCTATGACCAAAACCAAAGAGCTGTCAAAAGACACTCATGGGAGAAAGTCATGTGGTCAGATAAGACCAAAAAAGAACTTTTTGGTCTTAGTTTTACTCGCCGTGTTTGGAGGAAGAACAATGATGAGTACCATCACAAGAACGCCATCCCTACCATGAAGCATGGGGGTGGTAGCGCTATGCTTTGGTCCTGTTTTTCTGGGAAGGGGACAGGACGACTGATCCGACTTAAGGAAAGAATGAACGGTTTTATATATGGTTGGACTCTGGGTAAAACATCTTCCACCATTGAGGATGAAACATGGCTAAATCTACCAGAATGACAAACATCGCCTGGGCAACTAAAGTGACCTTGTCAGAACTCAATCCAATAGAGAGTCTCTGGAGGGAATTACAAATCTTTGTTGCCCAGAACACCCCCCCAAAAAACTCCAACCAACAACTGTGGAAACATCACAAAAGTATGTTTTTCTTTCAAAACTGAAGAGTATAGCATATGTAAGAATGAGGAGTGACTTGTTCACACCTGTTTCCAGTTTTAGAGGAGCTGAAGTCAAGCTAAAGCCTCTTGGCCTCTTGGTTGGATCCGGCCATTTTATCCCATCCTGCATGCCACCTTCACCGGCTGATTTTAGAATCACGCTAATATGTGTAACTCGAGAGCCCTCTCATCTCCTTTCTTACTTTAAGGACATGTTTTACTGTGATGTTAATTAAAAATGTATCATGCACTATGTGTGCAAAAAAACAGAAGCTTATTCAAATGTGTGATTTGAGTTTCAAATAGATATAATTTTGAGTTTTGTGCAGGGACTGCTTTAGGTTTGCTACAACACAATCAAATGTTCAATCTATTATACACACCAGTCTGCGACAGAGTCAAAGAAAGAAAGAAAGAAAGAAAGAAATTAAGAGTTGAGTTGTAAAAAACCTTTAATAATCGGTCAGCACTTCACAAATTAAAAATTACACGGACAGGGAATGAGTTCAAGCAGCACAGGAGAAAAACGTGAACTCAAAAATTCAGCACCAGAGTCTCTGCTGACAGAACATAAAACATTTTCAATGGTCCAAATTTTAACAAAATCGTCAACTGAATTTGTAAGATTGTAAAAACAGAACTCTATTCCCAATCGAGCTGCCGAACGTCTCTTAAAAAGAAACAGAGCATCATCGGACCCGGTCCCCTGGATCCGGTTTTTCCGGGACATCCAAACAGCCAGCTTAGCTTCAGCTGAAAGGAAGTTCAAAAGTGTGTGAACGCTCTTTTTCCGAGTCTCGTATTTAGGACCGTAAATGAAGCAAAAGAAAGAAAGACATGGTGAACAGTAGCTGGGAAAGGCTCCAGCAACCATATGAGACTGGTTTGGATGAATGGATGAATGGATGGATGGATGAATGGATGGATGGATGGATGGATGGATGGATGGATGGAAAAAATACGGAAACCCTTTTACAAAAGGCCATACTTGATTTCTTAGGAAAACAGAAAACATGACATGTGTTAAGTAATCTCTGTCAACACAGTACTTAGTGTTTGCAGCTGCTTAGCTTATCATTTAGCAAGAAGGGCTCCTCCCAAGAAACTGAAATGCAAGCTGACTCGACCAAGTAAATAAAGGTTGTTCTTTTGCCATTTACTTTTAAATTAGTGTTTTCCAAATCACACACTCCCTATTAAAATGCATGCAAAGTAAATCATAAATTACACTACCAGAGTTACAAAGATATTAAATAACCGCTGTTTCTTGGAACTGGGGGTCTCTAATGCTTCCAAGAGCCTGTGAGAGACATTTCAATACTTTTGTCACTTTAGTACCTCTTTAGCAAAGATATTTATTTCATTTTGAACATTTTGTGGATTACATCCCAGCAAACATTGATGTACAATTGTTAAATTGCTCATGAACCTGAGTGACAAAGATGCTTGGGTCACGCAGAAGCATGCAAATCAAACTTAAAATGAGGTTTCTGACATTATTCTTTCAGGGTGGCGTCGTGGTTAGTGCTCTTGCCTCATGATCTGATTCAAATCCTGGATGCGTCCTTTGTATGTAGAGTTTGCGTGTTCTCTTCATGCATGCAATAATTTTATGGGCACTCTAGTTTCCTCCCACAGCCCAAAATCATGCTTCATAGGTTATTTGGTGACTCCAAATTGTCTCTTCACTGAACAATAGCTGGGTTGGCTTGAGCAACCTTGAAAGGGATTCAATAGGTTCTAAAGATGGATGGTACTTTTACACTTTTGTGAAACTCTCATTTGTAATTAATTTGTAACGAATTAAATTGCAAACATGTCTTTCCTCTTCAGACTTTATTGATCCAATCTATTAAACAAAAGTCTAAGGCAAATGAAGCTGTTAGACATTGGCTGAGAAGATTTTGTGCATGGAAAAGGCAACTATGACACCATTTAATAGGGTAGTAAAGAACAAATGGGTGGGTTTGGGACAGACGTGGACCGGTTGACCTCTGATTAGGAGGTTGCAGGTTTGGTTCCTGCTTCACGGAACTGTAATTGGACAAGACAAGGAACCCATCATTACTCCTGGTGGTTACAGGTTAGGGCTTTTGCAAAGAAGCAACTGTTATGGGTGTGTGAATTAAACTGTGACTATGAAATACTTTAGACCTTTGTCATTAACTGTAAAAGAGAACTGGACTAAGGGACCCCTCCCTCCCCTTGACTTGTGGAAATAAGAGAAATAACAGCTAGTCATTCTGTTTGTCAGAAAAATCCCTCTTGCTCTACTACTTTTTAGCTACATATATATATAAATATATTTATATATATTAGGGCTGTCGACGTTAATGCACGTGGTTAATTTAAAAAAATAACGCGCTAATGTATATTAATGCTGATTAGTTACACTCTGCAAAGCAACCGTCTTTGTGTGTCAAATTCTGAATGCACACTTATTCAGGCACAATCCCGCTTCTAACATGGTCACTTACCAAAGAAATACATATTTAATTGATGTTTAGTCCTTTATTCTTGTTAGTTTTTAGGTTTAGATCGCTTCTTCACAAAATGTAGAGTGTCTGATGCTGCTGAATGCAGCATGTTGCCACTGTAACACAATGTGTTATTGTCGATGTGTTTTGTGCACACAAAAAACACTTCTGAGTTAACACATTTTAAATTTAAAAATTTCAGACAAAAAAAAATGAAGGAAGCATTTTCTCTCTGGCCTTTTTTTTGTTTCATAAAACATGGCAATTAATCGTGATTAATCACAACCCAAAAGTGTGATTAATCTTCTGATTATATTTTTAAGAGACTGACAGTGGATGTGCAGCATCATAAATCATATATATATATATATATGATTTATATACATTTTTGCTTTTAAAGGGGATTTTAAAGGTTTTTTTAACGGGGTTAATGAAGTCAGAAAACAATCACAGTGGAGTTAAAGCCCCTCCTGAGTCAGGGTCTCATAAATTAGGGCTCCTTCGTGGTCGTGGAGCGGCTGAGTTCCTGTCACTGTGTCGGAAGAAAGGCGTGAACGTCGCGCGAGCCATCTGTCCGCCGCGGCGCGTGCAGCTGCTGGCGGGGCCGGTGACGTTCGGCCGGTGGCCCCTTTAAGAAACTCCATGTTTTCGCTACATGATGCGTCAACGTAGAAAGCGGATGATGCTGTTATGTAAAAACACGCCGAAGTGAGCTGGACTTCACGGTGGGGAAGAGAGAGCTGTCGACCCGCGTTTGCGGCGCTGCTGCGGGACTGTAAAGTGCGTCGAAGGGGTGTTTATTTCTTTATTTGGACTTCGGGGAACGGGAAGGAAAAACGAGCTAGAAAAACTCAACATGACTCGACCTCCGCACCGTTTTCCTCCTTCGCTTGAGGGAAACGTACACCTGACGCATCTCCTCTTCGCCAGCTGGAACTAATCTACATTTTTTTTGTATTTTTTAATCGCCTCTCTGGGTCGTTTTTCTTCACTGCGAGGTGGTAAGACTGAAGCTTCCAACTCTTATCTCGGGTAAAACTGAAAGTGTCGATGAGGCGGTTTGGGCTGGATTTTTGAGTCCGCTACTGACACAGAAACACATTCTTCTGCGAGTGTTTTTCTGCTTCTGTTTTGTTTTGTTTTTTTCCATTTGTTCAAAATGAACTTTCCGTGGGCTCCGTGCTGTGTGCGGTCACCCGGGTTCAGGTTGCCGTTTCGTCCTGGTCGCCTGAAAGCTGTCTAAACTGGAGCCGAAGCACAACTTTGTAGAGCCTTTGGATCTTTAAAGAACGCAAAAGATCAAAGCACATTTACAAAATATCCTCTTGTTTCACAAAAAGTTAACTTACTTTTTAAAGTCCCATAATTTTATCCAAAAAATGAATTTCCGAACAACTTTCACCGGGTTTAACTGGCTGTTTCCCTGGCTGATAGGCGTCTAATGCTGCGTTCACACCAGACATGTGACGCGCCTTCTTGAACGCATGGTGTTCACATTGGACCAGCAGGGATGGGCCTCTTCTATTTGTTCTCTCCTGTTTACGTGCGCATGTCCATCACATACAGTTGAGAAGAGTCTTGGTGCAAAATGTCGAAGCGGTGCAAATCTTGATCCATGGCATTTTCTTTTACAACTCCATATGAAATAAAAGACTTTGTGTCTGGGATTATTAATTCCTCCTCTTTGATGAATTCTCCAATAGTTGGCACTTCCGTGAATTACAAGGGACATCATCCATACGTCATTACCGAAACTTTAAGTTTTGCCCGGTATAACTTTCAAGTGCGCATTTTCTACACAGAATCAGAAATTGGACTTAAAGATTTGCGTAGCAATGCTGCTTTGAACCCAGAAGCCCAAAAATACACATTTACTTATGTTTACAGCCTTTTTATTGAATGTGGTCGCCTGAGGGTCGTGTGAACGTTGCTTCAGAGTACAGCTACCGGTCGCTTGAAAGGTGTCTAAACTAGAGCTATAGGCTCAACTCTATGGAGACCTTGGATCTTTAAAGAAGAAAGCAAAAGATCAAAGCACATTTACAAAACATTCATTCGTTTGCTGTAGATGTTTACCAGCAATTCAGCATATTTATGTGTAATTTTGACAAAAATACTTTCCATTTTTGTTCAAAATACAGATCAATTTGTGGATTTCATACCCTACTTTGCTGCATTACAACATAAGTGTTGAGCAACATATTTGAAATATTCCTAAACATGACGGTGAGGGCCTCTCCCTGCACTAAAAGTTTTTTTTGTGGAAAAGCCTTTGTTCAGGGCAAAGTTCTTTTGAAGGTCTTGATAAATATACACTGTTCTCATAAAGTTGGGAAATTCCTCTTTTGGGTGAAATTAGGGGAATTTATGAAATAGTCAGAACAACTGTTAAATCTTACAAAAGTGTGACATTTAAATAAACCAAGGGAATGTTTAGTTTATCTAATATTGTATTAAAAGTACAGCATCACATATAACCATTAACTTTGTAAATTGTCTTGTGTCAGCTTGAACATCACTTCCAGTGACATTTTGGACTGTTCACCAATAGGGTGACCAACAGGGATGACCAATATGAAGAAAATTTGCAAAAGACGATGTTAGGGATCAGTATTGTGATTCAATTCAATTTTATTTATGTGGCCCAAAATCACAACCATAGCCATCTCAATGGGTTTCACACTAGTATTTATGCAAAGAACATTAAGTCAATCATAAAGTTAAGGTCCCATCAGTTGTTACACACCTAGGTGTGAAATTTGTTCTCAACATTTGACCTATCCCCTGGGGGAGCGGTGAGCTGCAGTCACAGCTCCAGAACCATTTGGTGGTTTAATCCCCCAATCCAACCCCTTAATGCTGAGTGTCAAGCAGGGAGGCTGGGTCCCATTTTTAGGGTCTTTGATATGACTCGACCCCAAAACTTCCTCACAGTAGGTGAGGTAGGGGAGCAGTAAGTTAGATATTCTCTGATTGCTAGCTAGCCTATCAATAAGCCTGTCCAAAGAGGAATGTTTTAAGCCTAACTTTGAATGTAGAAATTGTGTCAGCCTCTCTTACATGACCTGGGAGCTTAATACACAAGACAGGAGCTTGGTGGCTAAAGGCTCTACCTCCAATTGTGCTTTTAGAAATTCTAGGAACCACAAGCAGTCCTGCATTTTGTGAGTGGCCATACCATTCAAGGCCTTATAGGTTAGCAGGAGGATTTTAAACTTGTTTCTAGATTCAACTTGGAGCCAGTGAAGTGAAGCTAACACAAGAGTAATGTTTTCCCTTCTGCTGGTTCCTGCTAACAATCTAGCTGCTGCATTTTGAACAAGCTGAAGACTTTTTAAAAGAACTTCTAGGACACGCTGCTAGCAAAGAGTTACAGTAATCCAGCCTAGACGTAACAAATGCAGGAATGAGTCTTTCAGCATCGCTTCTCGATATATTTCTGATCCTAGAAATATTACGTAGGGGAAAGAATGCAGTTTTACAAGCTTGTGATATGTGAGCCTTAAATGATAAATCTTGGTCAAATAAAACCCCTAGATTTCTAACTGTGGAATTGGAGGCTAAATCTACGCCATTCAGAGAGACTATCTGATCACATAGAGATCAGTGATGGCAATATGACTTGCGATACATGAACAAAAAGCAAAACAAACACAATTGATGCATAATTTCCATTTTACTGCAACCTTTATATTTAAATAAAAGTCAACATATCTAAAATTATACTCAATGATTCACGTCTACAAAGGAGGCAGGCATCCAACATAAAATGGCTCCATTTGATTGGTAAACCATGTGAAGGGGTCCATTCAAATGGTTAAATGCATATGGAACTTGATTTGATTCATTAATTACTTAAAAACTGTAAACATTTAAGTTTACCATTTATGGCAGTTTTCACCACCTTTTGCAAAACGCATATTGCACAGGCGAATATTGCAATGTCAATACATTTTTGATTTATTGTCCAGGCCAAGTTCTCATGTTGATTTACTCTTTGCTGAGACATGGTGTTTCATCAAAACCAAAACTTTTAAAGGCGAGCTTATGGTTCAGACACATACTGTCAATGTTGCTTATTTTTATAGAAAAATCTTACATAACCATTGTTTAGACTCAACCAAAATTAAACCTGCTAATTGCAAGTTGCTAATGCTTATGAACACCAGAAACATTTTTATTAAAAAAGAAGCAGTAAAGATCATTGACTGTATGCGGCTTGGGAAAGTCTGTAAATCAAACATTTGAGGTGGAGGCCGGTGGCTCCACATGCTTTTATTGAGGCATCTGATTGGTTAGTTTATAATTTGAAAGATAATTTGCTATAAAAAAAAAAATATCACAAAAAATTATTTTAGGAAGAAAATGTTAGGAAAAAGCTATACGAGGTAGAATGGTTATTCAGACAAATAGAATGAGTGATAGCTGTTTATTTCTCAACAGAAGTCCATGGGATTTTGGCTTCTTTGAGCCAGCAGGTACTTCCTGTTTAAAACGTGAGGGGGAGGGGTCACTCAGTCCAGGTTGCTTTATACAGTAAATGGCAAATTTGTCTTTCTTACACAAAAAAAAATGTATTAAAAACAACTTAATTATTTTTTTTACTTCATATAACATTTTGTCTTAAGAGATTGATTCAGATCAAAAATTTATAGTTGCATAAGTTCAAAACAATCTGATTTTCCTACTGCATTACACGTCAAATGCTTAGTTTTATTATGGAATAGACCTTGTGACTGGAAAAAAGTAAGTAACACCCTGCTGGAAAAGACCATGACAAAGAAAGTGTGAACCTTTTATCAGAGTTTATAAAACGTTGTAAACGTAAAAGTACACAAAGATGCTCTGGTTTCTTACATGAATGTAGTAGTAGGAAATAGACTGTCCACACACAAGCTTTAGAGCAATCCATCTAACACATAATCCTATTATTCCAGATTCACTTTTTTCTTGGTAGCTAGACTGAGTGGACACACACAATAAGAGAAGACAGTACTTTAGACTCGGTCTACATGTGGGTTGAGGAAAAGACTGCACAACCGGAAGAGAACTGATTAAAATGGGTGCTGGGCAATCTTGTTCATTGTTTTCAGTTTGCCATTTAAATCTATTTAAAAAAACCTCGTTGTTGGAGGAAAATGAAAGCAACTTTCCTCCCACAGCTTCACTGGAAATGTTACTGAGACTTTTTCTGCTGAAGAATCACACTAATCATAAATGATGCAGAAGTTGAGTTGAAGTTAGCTGGATTTGATCATGTGCTTTTAGCGGACTGTTGTTTGTTGATGAAAGACCTCAATTTTCAGGTGCTTCAGCTGCAAGACGGTCGGGAGTGATTTGCACAGCAAAGTGAATAGTGAAAAATATGTGTAAAACTGCAGAATTGGGGTCATTTGACAAGGGTCTATTCTGTCTATTGCTTTAGACAGGATGGGATTGATTTCAAAGAGATCATTTTTGAGTATTTCTTTATTCAAATATTAGTGAATTGGAAAAATACAGTGGGCGGGCCACTACCTCCCCTCTTTGCTCCATTTTGACGTATCCACTTGCAGTCATCAGACATCTGGCTCGAAACTGAACGACTGAATAGCTGCAATATTGTCCGTCATTGTTGTTGCACGGGTAATGTTCAGTTAGGGGTGTCAGCGGCTGTAAGATAGTGGGAGGGTGTGTAAACAGAGACATCTCAGCAATGGCGAGGTTGCTTTGCGCCAACGATACCGCCCACAATTAAAACTCTGAGCAAACTGCTTCCGCTCTACTGAAACAATGTCCTAGAAAACTACGCAGTTGATTTATTAGTGAAATCAATCAAGGAGCAGACATCAATGGGAAAAGTTGATTTCCTTTCCAGTGTGGACCACCTGCAGTATTTTTCTCTGAAGGTGCTTCTGCACTATGATAGTCCAGTAAACTCAGTTGGCCAAGAATTATTTGCTTTGGTTTAATGATCAGACCAAACCATGGCGTGTTTGGGGCAACACGCCATCAGACCAAAACATCTTCCTGAGGCAGGAAAGTAGCCAAACCAAATGAAAGTACAACATTTTTCTGCATTCCCCACTCTGTCAAAGTACCATCTCTGGAGTATATAAGTGCAAGACTGTTTTCTGTTTGCTTAATAGACACATTCCAACTTTTTCCTTGATCTGCACTTTAGCCTTTGTATGAGTTTCTTGTTATTTATGTGGTAAATGTGCAACATTTTTCTCACTTTTTCTCTTGGCTCTATTTCCTCTCTTTGGTCCACTAAAGTATAAGTCTGCATTCACACTGTATTGAAGCGTACCAGGGCCCACTTGCAAGCAAGACCCCAGCTTTCACCCAGATCAAACATAGCTTGCTTGGGCCTTTTACGCAAACAAAACTTTGGTTAAAAAAAGGTTTCTGCTGAAATAGCTTTGACATAAATAGAAACTTTGATCTTTTTTCCTTTACCTACAAAGACAAAACTTTGCTAAAGCTTTTACTCTGTCTTAAACTTTTCCTTTTCATTAGTTATGCTGTGTTATGGTTGTTTTTGTAGATGCATCTAAACGAGCAGGACATTTTTGTTGTGCAATGTTGGCTTTGTCGCCTCGTCTGCACCCCCCCCACCCCCACCCCCCGATTCTCTCCCGGTATAATACAGAGACACAGCTGTGAAAATCGCAGGTCTAATTCATGGAAACAGAGGAGGAAAGACGAGAGCCGCAGACTGGCGTCAGCTGCCCACCGGCCCACAGCTGTGGTGGATGTGCAGCTGTCAGCGAGGGGTCTTGCTCTCTTCTAACACATGTGGGGGATTGTTTGCATGGGGTGGGAGTCTGTGGCTGAAAGCTCATGTGTTTTTTTTTATTTTTTTTATTGAATGCTCATTTTGGCTAAGGCTAAATAGAACAGAAGCTCTCAGTGTGACCGACAAACGTCAAGCTCTTTCAGTGAAAAGCACATGGCACCAAGCGTCCTTCAGTTTGGCAGATGCTGAAAGCATGACTGAGACTCTGGCAGGTGGGTAGAAGGGACACCCCCCCCCTCCGGTCACTTTCTGTCACCAAATCCAGCAACAGGCCTCTTCTCAAAATGATTTACCCTTTTACATTTGCATTTCGACAACCGTAACACTTCAATCGTTTACACCACTAACGTAATTCCAGTGGATTCTGAAGCAGAGAAGAGCAGCCTTGCACTAATATGCTACTGCACAGTATACGAGACAATACTAACAACGTTAAGTATTGCATACTGGCTTTGCACCAATATAATCGTTGCTACCCAACACTGGTATTGAAAGCAGGTTCAAGAATGATCATTTAAATTTTTGCTCTTGCGTTCTGAACATAGCATCAGATGCATCCACTCCTCTCTACGACCCTCCACGCACCCGGACAACCCAAAAACCCGCAGCACATGTACAGGTCAACCCAAGCATGGGTGTATGTTACCAAGGCAGAACATAATTTTCCACAGTCTGCATTCGCTCTTCAGCAGTATTTGTGGGTATCTCCAGTTCAGTTTTTTCCTAAATGCTCTCACACAAAGTTAATGTCAGGCATCTAAATCTCTTAGAGAAACTGTCATTAAATAGAGACTTTAAACAAAATTTCCAATTGTTTTACTGAGTTTGACTCTTTCCTTCGCAGTGGCATGTCATGTTGTCTTCCTGCTTCCTCTCTCATCTTTGGGGTTTCCTTTCGATTGTCTTTTTCTCCTAAATCCAGACTTCATCGTCGTCTATCTCTCTGCTTCTTACCCCCCACCCCTCTTTTCTAGCTACTGAGGCTGTCTGGCATCTTTCTGTGCCTCTTTGAAGAGGAGCAGTAGAAGCAGATAATTGCACTTCCTGTCCTGTATCTGTAGTGCTGAACTGTCATCTGTACAACTGTAGACAATGCTAGAGCTGACAGGCAGCCTGTTAGGCGGCATAATCTTTCATTTCCCTCTCAGTTTTTTTGCGATAAGTTATCTTTTGAAGTTTTGCTTTGATTTGATTTGATTTTTTTAAAAGCGTACAATTCAGCTGACTTAATTCTATGGCTGTCGACAAAAAGACTGATAATAAAACCCCCTTTCACCTACTTTAGTACCATCGCTGTCACAGCTTCTTTATCTGGTTTGTCCTCTTCCTTGTCTAGCACTAGAAGGTTTCACACACAGTTTAGCATTTTCCAACACATTGTAAAATGTTAGCTCTGCATTTATAGTTTAATTTGAGAAAGAGTTGTTTTTTTTTTTTGTTTCTACAATGAATAAGCTGTTATCAGTGTGGCACTGCCAGCCTGGGTGTGATACAAATATTTCTCTCAAGCAAACTTCAAGGATAAATTTTCATGAACATAAACAGCCCAAAAGAGCCGGTTTACACCCAATATTAATGTGCATCCTCAGCAAAATCCTCACAACTGAGCAAATTAGTTCAAAAACTGTGGAATTTAACCACTAGTCTAACAGAGGCAGGTCTGAAATGTGCTTAGAAGCGGATCATCATTCTGGTCACTGAACTGATTTCAGGAATTTGCATAAGTATTACACAATCTGCTGTTCGGCATGGTCTGTTTATGATGTGGGCCATATGTTTGTTTGCATAAAGAGATGGTGGTCACCGGAGACACACTTCTATGGCAACATTAAACCAACGCACCCAAAGACATCCACTTGTGACTTGATCGCCCACAACAGGCATCAAGAGCAGGTGTTAATGGCTTCCTGACAGACTTAGTCTTGACTGGCTTCACAGGATTACTAGGATTCACCAGAATAAAAGCTTATTTTGCTTTATTTATAAAAAATAAACTCTCACATTGAATTTTCAGTTTTTGTTCCCAGACGCTCAACAATATTAAAGAGGGTGTGATTTTTGCAAAAGTTTTTGCTTGTTTCTATGTGATCAGTAGGGACTCAAAGCTGTAGATACACTATTACCTCTGCAGGGTTGTCCATTTTGAAGCACTGAATTGCTGTAACTATTTGTTTGGATGAGGAATAAATCAATGAATTTTTAGAGATTTAAAAACATGGTGTGTGTGGAATTTTTTACAGTACTGTGGTTTTTTTTTTGGACTGTAAGGCGTGCTCAGAATCCTTAAAATTTCTCAAAAATCAATAGTGCATCTTACGTAAACACTTTGTGTGTACTGATCTAGAACCAATTTTCTATTGCACAAAGCGCACAAAAATCTGTCAAATGTTTTTGACCAACTTACTCGACCCGCCTGATGGATTGTTGGAGCGCTGTGGCTAGCGTTCACACAGGAGCCTGGCACAGTGATACACAGCGTACTTCAACACTAGAAACTTAAAAAGCGAGAGTATTATTTTGTATTTTCTGTGTTACAATTGAACAATGTTGAGTCTTATCAATAGTTTGACCTATCTGTCGTGTTGCACTCTTGTTGCAGATGACTGTAAAACGAGACGGTTTACTAGAAAAACTTCCCATCAACCCCTCTGACCAATCACCTGCCTTATCTAGGCATTCTGGGTAAGGTAGTCATATGACATTATGACTGTTTTGCTTAATTCGTCTTAAAATCCGGTGCCCCATGGTCGGAGAATTACAATATATAGTTTTTTCTTAAATCTAGGATTGGTTGTCAACTCAGACTCCTAACAGTTTAACAGAAGTGCATCAAAGCTGTAGCAACCAAATACTTTGGTTCTGACCAAACTTTAGCTACACATCAATCAAGCTACATACACACCAGCCTCAGCAAATGGCGTTTTAGTGACCTCTTTTAATGAAAAGTCAATGTAAAGCCCTGAAAATCTGCATTTCAGGCTTCTTCGTTCAAAACTCTAGTGTTCACGTGTCGCTATGCAATTTTTTGAAGTCCGTTTTCAGGCTCTACATATAAACTGGACGTTCAATGAACGCACCCTTAAAGTTTAACCAGTTGAACTTTGATGGCTTTCACGGCAAGCAGCTGAACTTTGACCAATCAGTTTGAAAATTGATCATAGAGGATAAATAAATAATTACAGATTTTTATGCCTAAAATTATCTGAAAAAAGTATCTGAATAAATATATATATATATATATATATATATATATGTGTGTGTGTGTGTCCAAACTATATTTTAGATAATTCCAACTGTTCTGTCAGCTTCTCTCACAGCCCTACGCCCTGGCTGGGCTGCTGTCAGACTGGTTTTTCACATTAAAAATTTCTATCCAATCAGATTATCCCTCACTTGTTGCCAGGTTAATAAAAATCTGCCTTCCACTGATACGATCAGTGCTTCTGCCCTCAGCTTCCAGTTTTGCGGGGGACTTCCCATAAACTTAACTAATAAGAATTTGAGTTAGTCTCTAGCTTCATGAAGGCACGTGACATAATCCCCTCTGATTGGATGGTCAAAGCTCGCGCTACCAAAAGCTAACGTCTTCTGTACTTTGTTTTAGGCTGTAGGCAGTAGCTGCACTTGATTTTTGTTTGAATTATTCAATGTTTTACAGTTAACAATGGAAGAAAGAGAGGAAGTTGATTTAGTTGCAGATTGATTGCATAAGCCGTTCTTAAGATGCCTTTTCCGGAAAAATTGGACACCTTCAAAAAAGGCAGCCCAACTCCGAAGCTAGCGAGCCTGACTCGGGAACAAGGATTTGTCCGCCCCTTTCAGCCTTCCAGCAGTTTTGTCTGGCAAAGGTAACAGAGTTTTGTGCCAATATTGAGCAACAAAGGGGGATCTTCTATGCTGAACGTAGCATGGCCCCTCCGACCGCACTGAGCTGCAGCATCTCATTACCAGCAGCTTCATAGCAGGATTTCGGACAATATAATTTACCAGACCAAAAAACAGGTTTCAAGATCATAAAAAAACGGTGTTTATCACTCTCAACTCCCAGAGATTTTGGGAGCACCAGAAAATCTTCCCGCATGCATCCCTCTCCAGCTTAGCACAGAGCTACGAAATCTGATCTGATCTGTCTCAGCTGAGAACAGAACTGGGGGTCATGCAGGATTTTGCCGGGAAATCTTCCGCTAATCTAGCTAAACTTCTTTCATGGATAGAGTTCATCTTTAAATAAGTTGGATTTGCTGTAAATAAAAAAAAAAAATTTAAATAAAAATGCTTATTTTCAAGTTGAATGAGTTGTTAATTGTGCTTTGATGTTTCCAGCTCTTTTTGCAGTGGGAGGAGACTTGGTGATGCTTTCTATTTTGGGAAACTTTATTAGAAAACGTATGCATAACAGGAAGCACTTAGTTCGCCAGCTTGGCGTGATGCACCTCTGCTGTGTGTTTATTGCTGTGCAGGTCAGCTCTTAGCAGTCTACATTCCCCCCACTTTCCCTCCTGGTGCTCACGCCTCATTAACTCAACACACTCGGCTCCTTTACAGCTGTTAATTACACATCGTAAAGCTGATATTGATGAGTACAATCAGCATTTATTCTAATTAAACTCAATTCTGACTGCACGCTAACATGGTGCTGTAGCAGCTTTCAGTTGGGTTTTCCCTCCGATTTTTGAGTAAGTCAAGCAGTTTTTGAGTGATATCCTGCAGGGCCACAGCTCGCGTTAACAGAAGAGATGTTGTTTGATTGGTAACAATATGTTTAGTAAAGAAAGTAGCAGCAGTGATGGAGCGCTGACTGATCGCTCATACCGGTAATTAGATCCAATGCGTTATTAAAAAGGAGAGGACACAGCAAATGAGCCTAATCAAGAGGGGTATGTCCTTCTATTTTCTGCTGCCATTAATATGAGAAAGCCCTAATTGAATTCTCCCTCAGGTATCGAAGTGATTGATGTGATCATTATGACTTAGCTGAAAATCATCTAAATGCTTAACGACATGCAAAATGCTGTGGATCTATGCAGACTCCGTAAGCCTTAGTCACATGCAGTCACCCATATGGAGGGTTGACTCATACTGATGCTGCAGGTTTTTGGGTTGTCTAGATCTGTGGAGAGTCGTAGAGAGGAGCGGCCAGTTCAAGGCGCATCCCAGGTAGCACAGTTTCAGTTTCCTTGAAGCTCATTGAAAGTGGAATTGTCGTGTGTGTGTGGTAAGTGCATCTTAATGTAAGGTGCACTCACTTAGGATGTATGGGTGGTGTTGTCGGACAGTGGCCTTACGCTATACTCTACTTGTTGATAAGGTGCGACTACTGTCCCCTTACTGACCCTGCACAAATGAAGTGATACGCAAGTGCCTGTCGGACGACCGTAGGATGCAAAGAAAAACTATTCTCCGATTGTCTAATTTCTCAGTTTCTAAAGCTACGTACACACTGCCCTCATCGCTACGAGCGTTCAAGTAGCCACTTCCAATGAAAAATTGATTAGATTGGAATTTTTTTTCAAGCAATCAAAGCAAATCCAACATAGGGTAATTAGGCATCGAATTGTAGATTACTTGAAAGGAAGTGGGAGAAAGCTAACTTATACAATCCCACCCCATCTCTACCGTACCGTTTTCTTTACACGAGTTATCATTATCTAGTTCATAACTTCTAATCAGATATTTATACCTTACTAACACAGATTCAGGTCACTGTTGACCCAGAACCGGAAGCTGAAAAGTCGATTTAAACTCCCCTATATGTGCATTTCAGGCTTTTGCTGTCAAAACTCTCACGTTTGCGTGCTGCTATGCCTATTTGAAAGTTTTTAGGCTCTACGTACAAAATATGGGGCCCTTGAACGCTTGTTGAAACTATAAACCAGGTTGAACTTTGATCAATCGGGGACTCGAATTTGGTAGTGACGCATGGGTCGAGTCATTTTTAGTTCAGTGGAGTTCCTACCATTTGAAAATGGATTATAAAGGATAAATTAATAATTGCGGTTTGTGCCCAGCTAGACTTACAGTAAATGACACAAAGTCTTTTATATATTGCAATAGAGTTGTGAGAGAAAAAACCTGAGAAAAAGGAAAGAAAAAAGACCATTTGTTGTGATATTTTTATGGTAGTTGACATGTGACGTTGAAACGAAAAACTTCGTCCGCCTGGGTCATCTCAAGCATGATGTTTGACGCTGTGAAGGAGTGAGCGTGGAATAATCTTTATTAATAATTCTAAATTGTTACTTTAGTTATGTTGTTTGTATCTTAAAAATAGATATGGGTACTGAGTACTGGGAGTACTTCTGGCTTGGGGAAGGAGTGGTACTCCCGGCCCACTAATTCAGGTCTAAGAACCCTGTGTTGGGACTAAAGGGAGCAAAGTTGAGACTCAAATGAACTTGTGACCCAGTTCTGTCAGCTTTTCTGTACTGTAAATTCATGTCTCATTTGAAATGACATCAACTTAGAGTTTGATTTTTATCAATTTAAGGATTTAGAAATGAAGCCTCTGCTCGGGTTCAGTTGTGTTTTTCAAAATGAGGAAATCTTTGTCCGGCCAACAACAGATCAAAACGGAAAAAAAAAATGTGCCGCAAATCTAAAAGGTAAAAGTAGTCCAGCTGGCATGAAAACTCCAGAAATTAAACCTTCATTAACAAATTTTAGATAAAGTTATTCAGAATCCAATTCTCTTTCATGTGATTGTTGTTATAATGTAAAATGGAATCCAGGCTGCAAGACAATTTAAAAATGTCTATTTTTTAACCTTTAAACAACATTTTCAAACTGTCTGGAAAGTTGGAATCTTTATATCAAGTGATTTAATTCCGGATAAAAGTTTTTAGTTGTTTTAAATAGAAGTTCATTAAAACTATACAAGTTAAACTTTTTTCTTATTGAAGTCTGAAACTATTACGTGTACACTAAAGTTTTCTTTTTTTTTTTTAACAAAATTTAAGATTATTATTCTTGTGGGTGTAATTTTTGCATACATTTTCATTTAAACCTTGTATTAATTTTTGTTTTTAGCACAGTTTTTGAGCTTGGTCTTGAATTATTTTTTACTAACTCTTTATAAATGAACAAATGCAGCCATTTGGGACTATTTTAAAGATATATCTATATAGATAGATAGATTTTAAATGTGTTTTGCTTACTTCTTCCTTCTTTTGGGGGAAGAACTTCACGTTTTGCACAGACAGTTGAAGGGATTTAAATTGATTGGATGATCTTCAGACACGTTGCAGAAAGCAGAAGCGACCAGCGTGCGGGTTTTAGGTTAAAAAAAAAAAGTATATTTATATGAAATCGTTGTTGTTAAATGCGGCTGGGTTCGGGTGCTGCGGGAAAGCCGTGGTTCGGGCGCGATGTCCCGGTGCAGAGGCGAAGGCAGGCAGCGCATGAATATCCTCTCCGGCGTGCCACTTCGGAAGTAGGTCACCGGTTTGTTCAGCGCGTCTCCAGCCACCGGGGGGCTGTTCTCCGCGCGGATCGCGCTCGTGCGCCGCCCAACTGACCGCCGCGACCCGGACTTGGGGCTCTGCAGCGGGCTGGGGTTGGGGGGTGGGGGCTCCGTGTTTCCACGAGGTAACGTGAAAAATCGTGAAACGCGTCACGGAGACGGTCGCGGCTTGCTGGTGTCGGCGGCGGCTTTCAGGAACTGAGCTGGAACGCGAACCTCGACTCTGACGCGGAGTAATAACTCCAGAAACACCGCGGATGTTCTATCATCATGTGGAGGTTTTTATTTCTCTTTCTATGTGACTTGTGACGTAACAGCCTGGGCAGATTAACGCCGTCCACCACGAAGCTCCAGCAGCTTCCTTCAGTGCATGTGATTCCGATCTGCATGGTGCGTTTGCAGCTGGTCTCAGGGGTGGAAGGACTGTAGGTGCGGTGGCCGTCAGATTCCTGCAGGGAGAGCTACAGCCTGGGGTGGGGGTGTCGGTGGTCTTAATGACAGCTCCACACATTGTGCCCCCCCCCCTTCCTTTTAGATCCTCATACCCAGCAAACTACAGCCAGTTCATTTGCCATCAGCAGCAGAAATCCACGCAATCAAGGTTTGGATGTGTCACTCCTGCTTCAGTTGATCCTCTCTGATTGGCTGCATCAACATGTGGCCCGACCTCCCAAGTGTTTTATTTATTACCTCAGGTGAGGTAACCCCCCCCCCCTTCCATTACCTGGCTTTACTTTCCGGTGAGTTCTCTGGAGCCATTTGGTCATTTTTTAAGAAAAAGGTTGCAACTAAAGAAGCCGATGGGAAGAAATGACCTGAAATTGTCTGTTTAAAGCGTTTCATGGACAAGTGCCAAAAAGTGACCTTATGACCCTAAACTCGGCTGTATCCCCAAGTCTAGGCCCACTGTGATTATCTTTTGTTTTATTGTAAAAGCGTTCCCAGTGCTCTTTTATTATTACTCTGTTTTTGGCAAAAGTGGCAGTAGTTGATCAGAAATTAGCCTTTGAGTTGTGGGTGGGACAACCGGTGAGGAGTAAGCCTGTCCCAACTTCCCGCCATCCATCTCCCGCTAGCTTACAGTCCCTAAAATAAAACACTACGAGTGCGACAAGAATGGCGGGCAAAATTGTAGCTATCCAGTCGTACAGTTTTGAGCCAGATGCCAGCTTAGATGAAGAAAACGAATATGTACATTGATCTATTTGTCTACAAGTGGATGTATCAGAATGGAGTGGAGCAGGGAGCTTGTTTTGTAATTGTTTCATGGACAGGTGCAACATTTTAATTTTTTTATGTAGCCATTGCAATAAAATGTTCAATAGTTAATTTGCATTTAATGTTATTAAAGTAACTCAGGTTGAAGGGTTTGCCCTAAAACATTTTCACATCACCAAATCTGGCCCTCTTTACAAAAAGTTTGGACACCCCTGGCTTAAGCTTATGCCAAAAACTTACAAATAAATAAAAACAAATTTCCTAAAAAGGCAGAATAAAAGTGCATTAACGCAAGCTTACCTAATCGTGCTTCTTTGTCTATAAAGTTTATAATATTGAGAAAGTGACATTTTATTCCTTTCTACTTATTTAAATTGTTAAAACAAATAAAATGTTACTGTATTCAAGTTTTTTAAGATTTGTTGCAGAACTGTCTACAAAATTGCCAAAATGTACCGCACAATCCAAAAATAACACAACTTACTCGTGATGCTATACCTTTATGAATACTTTTATTGATGTTTATCCACCAAATATATAAGTGCACTTTAAAATAAAATGTTTTCCTTAACTGTAGTTAAAATTAAAATAGTCTCTAAATGGATACAAATAATTAATCTTAAGTACTTTGAATCATTTTTAAGATTAATATTTTTTTTTCAGAAGAGTTCAGTATTTTATGCAAGTCTTTCATACAATCTTTTTTTTTTTTACTATACATTTAATTGTTTTTACACTCAAATTTGGAACAACAACCTTACTTCATAGTTTTCCTTTAAAAAAATTTTTTTAGTGGAATTTAGATTTTATCATCTGAAAAAAACTGTTTTAATACACTTCTGTCTGAAGAAAAATAGAGTTTTACAGAATAATATATTTATAATTTCAGTGTAATACTTAAAAACTTTTTAAAAGTACTAATTTAATTGACAACTACTTTTTATTTAAAAGTAACTAACAACAAAAGTTTAAACATTGATCAAACAAAGAGTTTTTGGTCAGAAAACCCACAATTTGGTTTAATTTCTTTAAGGTTTTTTAGTAAAAAGCTACAGTTTGGTATTCATTGAACGACTGAGTTTTTTATTTTTTAGGAAAGTTTTATCAGAGGAGGTGAAAAAGTCCCCATTCCAGCAACAACAAGGCCGTATTAGATTCTTATTATTTTGTTTTTTAAACGTATGGGCACAAGCATTCAGTGTTCTCATTAAAAGCGTGGAACAAGGAGGCGTAGAGGAGAGAAATTGCTGCCAGCTGGGAATTTGCGAGTTTAAAGTTCAGGTGTGGACAATTTAAAAAAAAACCTTTCTGCGCGAAGGTGTTTGTTTGCCTCTCTGTGCTTAAGTTTCATCAAATGTAACTGGTTTTCAAGTCGTAAAGATCATAGTGAAGGTTTAGCTGCAGGGAGAAAACCAAAGATGTTCCTCAGTGACCTACTGTCCTTCAACCGTGCAGCCTTTGTCTTTCTTTAAAACGAGCATCTTGATTTGATATCCACAGACAGAAATTCAATGTGAGGCTCCTTCTTGTACTCTTGTTATCTGGAAATTAAATTTCGGCCTCATGGATTACATTTCACGGTTCACAGAGCCATTCCACAATGAGACGGGGCAGATAAGATGGTTTGGAAAATGTCCACTCCGCAGCCAAAGCGGTTTTTGTTTTACCTCCTTAAAGTCCCATGTGTTTATCATTATTATTTCCTGTTACGGACCACAGCTGAACAGGAGGGATCATGCGCGGTTAAGTTGGTTCAGGAAGTATCGTACGCTGTCAGAACAGTGATGTGTAAAACGCCATTAAAGTCGCCAAACATTCTGTTGATGAGAAATCACAGAGGGGAGCCACTGTTCTTGCTTATATTGGTCACATGACCAACTGTTCTTCTAAAAAGTATTTGCTGCTCACACTTGGACGCCGCTCCGCTGAAGCTGAACATCCAAACATAATAGCAGATCAATATATACCCTGAAAGGATGTTTTGAATCAAATTTGTTTTAAAATAATTCTGATTCAGCCTGCCTGACTGAACTTTGGACGTTATATTTCACCTGCAATAGATTCTATTAGTCCTTGATTAGATTTTGATGCAGCTTCTGTGATTCTCCGTGGATTGCCACCTTAACATCTTGAATTGGTTTAGGAGCCTTAAATATCCTAGGTGCTAAGCTGTCCTGGGCAACACCCCCAAGTAGGGTCTGTCATGGCAGACCAATCCTAAGTGACGAGCCAGACCGGTTTAGAAAATCTAGATCCATGTACGTCTCAGATTTATGTCACTGGGGCCCCACTCTGTAGCCAGGAATGGGGTTGGGGTTTGAACGCTATTGCCTGGCGGCCAGGAGTTGTCCCTACAGGTCTTGCACTTAGTGAGGATGTAGGATCATTCCCCTAAAGGACCATTACCTGCAGGGAATCTCAACAGGGGTCAACCAATTTGGCTTTTTGGACTGCAGGTCACCCAGGGTGAGGAGGAGGAGCTAGCTGCGATGGCTTGGACAGTTGTTTCGGAAGCCTCCTAGACAGTTTCCTAGGGAGATGCTCCAGGCAAGTCCCACTTGGTGGCGACCCTGGGGGAAGAGCCAGGACATACTGGGGTACTGAAATCTCTCAGCTGGAACGCCTTGGGGTCCCCCTCAGAGGAGCTGGAGGAAGCAACCAGGGAGATAAAAGTTGGGGCATCTTTGCCTCGACTGCTGCCCTTGTGACCCAGTCCTGGATGAGTGGAAGAAAATGAATGGACGAATGGATGCAGCCTTGCTGTTTAGGTCACGTGTGCTGGCATTAGAGATGGCCCAGTGATCTTTGCTTCAGTGCAAAGTTTCTGGATTAGACACATCAGTTTTAAACCCAGCAGACGCAGGCTAACGTTCATTTAATGTGACAAATTGAAGCGCGTCCGGTCATTTTTAGTCTCTTCGTCTACCATGGAGATGTTTCCTTATTAGACGCTGATAGTAAAAGTCCATTTGTTTCCCCCCCACTATAAATAGATTCATATTGACTCACTTCCTAGAGGTCAAGTGGTATAATTGTGTTGCGTGGCAGCAGCGTGAAGGATGATCCGTTTCTTTCTGCAAGCAAACATGAGTGTCATTGCAGAAAGGTCAGCCGGCAGTTGAATCATCAGAAACTCTAAAAGCTCTCTCTAAGCGAGGGGGATTTCTTTGAAGGGTTGAAAGAGCGAAGACGAATGAATCAGATGAAGAGGTTCACAAGGCCCAGAAGTTGTCTAGGATGTTTTGGCGTGTTCTCCAAATCTGCTTGTTGACATGGAAACTGTAGAAAGAAAAACACGTTTTTCCTGCCATGTCTGTCGGCATTGTTTTTTTGTGTCTCTAAAGATTGTCGAGTCAACTTTTAATTTCATGCATGGTGGAGATTTTGAGAAGTTTGTTTTGCAAATGAGATGTGTAGGTGTTGTGCCGTGGAGAATTGAAGATCTCCGTTATTCTTTTTTATTATTATTTTAAAGCATTTGTCACCCGACTGCCTCCCTGCTTTGAAGCGCTTTGTTTCTGTGAGTGGGTGATGGCGTGCGCTGTTGGACCTTTCCTGGATCGTGTGAGTCATTAATCTTCAGCATGAATTCATAACTGTAAAATCCTCTTGTTTTCACACATCTTTGCTTGCCTCCATGTTTGGTGACAGCTGTCTCGCTTTTCGTGTTGTGAAGTTTTTGTCGAGAGATTCTCATGAACCGATGAGAATCTTGTCAAATTGGGTGCCAACATGCGCTTAAAGCTGAGTGCACTCACAACCTGAAGCCTTTTTATTTCCTGGTATGCCTGTATGGAACAACAGAAATGTCAGCAACTGTCAGTCGTGGCTTCTTTTTTCAGTTTTTACTGGGAGTTCTCCCATCATGGCTGTAAATGGAGAAGGTTATCCTGCACAACATTTGGATAAACAGTGTATGGACTGAAGGATTTTCCTGCCTTTCTGTCACTTTCTTTTTTCCTGGCATTCTTCTAACACATGCATCAACCCGTCAACGCTGGAGATGTTGCCGGCAACTACTAAATAACACACACTCTTTCACGTACTGTAACTGCTCAACTGTTTATGCAGTGAATCAGCTCATTCTGATGGAAGAAAAGTGGCTTTTCATATCGTCTTTGCATCATTTTGCAACACTTTACAACCCTGGCGCCATGCTATTTTTATTTGCAACAGAATCAGTAGATTTACATTGATTTGCGTAAGCTCTTCACTACTGGAAAATGTTGCATATCAGCACAAGGCTGCTTTTGTCTGCTTCAGAATCCGTTGGAATTACGTTGGCAACGGTTGATTAGTTACGGTAGTCAAATTAATGTAAACACTAGAGCTGAAGTTCCGGCGTTGACGGATCAGCCCACTACATTAAAGAATTGAGAGGAAATTCATTTTTTAATTAAGATGTAAACCCCTCCCCCACCCCCCCTTGAGAAAATCCACAAAAAACGTGCAATATATATTTTTATGAGAAATAAATCTTTTTTTTTTTTCACAACAATGTTACCTTAAGATGCAAAAATATTGACATAAGTGTTCAGGAATGGAGCACCTTATTTACTCACAGTCTCAAATTTTATTGACACATATTTTTAACATGCTGTAACTGTAGTTTTAAGAATTATACCACAGTCTGGGTAAATACTCGATTCTGATTGGCTGCTGGGTGTGTATTAAAAAATGATAATGAACTGTAACAATGCACACCTAACAAAGAAGTTCCGGTCACATAGCTTTAATGTTCTATTTCACTGCGCAGGCTTCTTTAAAACAAATGTTTCCTTCATCCTCTGGACAAAAACAATCAGTAAGAGGTGAGGTTTCTCTCTGAACTGATGCTTTATTTAACCTATCATGATGGTTAGCATATATATCGCTTTCCTTTGCCGCTGCAGCCAAGGTCGGTTCCAGCTAAGCTGTTACTATGACAGCATGCTGATTTGGGGCTACTAATGTGTCAATGGAAGATATACTGTACTTAATTATCTACAAATATTACATTCTTGCAATACAGCAAGAAGTCATATAAACAAATCAATAACAATAGATAAGTTATTCTTGCCACAAAGTTTTAAAAAATTAGCAAAACATTTTCCGCCACAAGTGTTATTTTGAGATCTCATAGAAGCAACCATTTTGAAATAAGCAGGAGCAGCCCTTCTCCTGCCCCGAGTGGAATGATAATCCACGACAGGGAAGAAAACATAGATCAAGTTATAAACAATGGGTTTTAAGGAAAGTATAGTGTGTATTGGCACACTAATGAGATTGGGGTCTCAGAAATGCGGTTATCAAATATAATGCAATGATTATATGGGGTTATATGGTAGGCAAGGCCCTTTACTCTACACAAATTTTCTGGTATCCATCAAGTTTCCTCTTTCACCCTTAAACCTGTGAGAATCTGCTGTGTTTCTGATTGTGGTTGAACTGAAACTACAACGGTTACAGAAGCCACGCAATCTCACAGCAATAATTCCATAGTTTTTTTTTTCCTTAAAAACGTGGAACTCATCCAAAATAGTCTTCCTAATGGAAATTCAGTTTTCCCACCAAGGCCAATGGCCTGTTTAATAATTTGCAGGAAATTGAATCAAGTCCGCACCAAAATTTAATGGATTCACATAAACTGCAGTGGAAGCAAAGCTCCGGCCAGGCTGTCACTTTGGCTTAAGAAGAGTTTTTTTAATAAAGGCATTAAAACTCACATTATGTATCACTAAACATTGAAAAACAAACTTTTAGACAGCTGCTTTGCTTTCTGTTCATTTGGTTTGCATGCACCTTGGTAACATTGTAAAGCAGAAATGTTAGCAGGGTGGTTGCATCAGTCAATCCTGACACTAACAGAACTCAATTTGAAAATATCTATAGATTTTTTAAAATTCAAATTGATCATTGCCTGAAAAATGCTGTTAAATTAGAAATATAACCAAAAATATCCTTTTACACTATATATTTTTGGAAAAGCAATATTGAGTCTAATTGTGAATCACCTCGTTTTTAATTTAATTAAAATTAATTCAGGAAAACGGTCTTTCTTATCGACAGATGGATTTCACCTTGTCTGTCCAAGACGTTATGGCGCAAATAATTCCTGAGGCAAAAAACAAACCCCTTTAACTCCTTACCAGTTTTTCTTCCATCCTTATTTGTCTGAACTGTCTTTTTAAGTTTTTTTTTCTTGAAAAACGACAAAGCTAAAAAACATGACTGAAGTGAGAAATTGTTTTTCAAAAGTCAATATTATAGATTTTAGACTTTCCGGTGTTTTGGTTTTAGTTTTCCATCATTCCTGCTCTGATTATGGAGAACAGGGTGTTTCTAACATGATAAAATTCTCTAAACATGTCAAAATTGGCAACAAACTGTACATAACCAAATTCTTGATGAATGTAAGTCTTCTCTGTTGTGTTGAAGTTTAAATGTCCATTCTGTGTCTCCACAGAGTTTATGGACGACGGTGATGATCCATGACGATCTTGTCTAAAAGCTCTGTCTGAGCTGAAGCGCATCAGGATTTCTTGGATGACGAGCTTTTATCAGATCTGCTCTCTGATGCTGAGACCATGGTGAAAGCTCAACGGATCCAATCAGTGACACGTAGGAAGCCACCGAAGGTGAAGGGAGGCAAGGAAAAGAAAGACAGCAATGATGGAGGCACAAGGGGGAAGAGTGAGCCCAGTGGGAAGAAAAAGAAAGACAAAAAAGACATGCTCTGCCATAGAAGGAAGGCTGGAGGAGGCAATGGAGACGCCTTAGCCTGTTGTGTCCTCCTTACGCGCTTGGAGGACAAAGGAGTTGTTGGGAAAGACAAGAATGCACCAAAAGCTAAAAAGCAAAAGAGCTCTAAAGTCAAAAAGAAGATGTGCTTAATTCACAAAATGACCAAATCTGGACCTACAAAAACCAATCAAGCCGGCGCCTTACCAGCTCAGCCCCGTAGACGGAGGATGGCGTCGCTCAACGCCGAGGCTGTCAACAGCTTGCTGCTCTACAGACACAGTTCCGTCATGGAAAATCTCGCCAAGAAAGGCCAAGAAAGTCGATGTACAGATCTTCCTGAAACCAAAAAGGATGATTTGGGAGAAAAATCAACGCCTAAAACACGACCCAAAAAGCAATCGTCCACTCAGGCTCAAGACATTGACTGGTTGAGTTTGTTTGCTCCAACTCCACGGCGTCAGGCAGGCCTCACCGCAGCGACGCTGCTCAAGCTCACCAGCGCCCAGTATGGAACCAAACGCCAGAAGAAGATGGAATCAAAGCCGGGGAGTAAAAAGGAACTCGCACCTTTTGCCGGAGACGGCCTGAACAATAAGACTCCGCATGTGGAGAAAACTCAGACCAAAAGACGAACGCATCCCAAACGCGAGGAGCAACTAAAGCACAGACAACAGGGCACAAAAGAGCCGGTCCAGCAGAGCTCCACTGTCGGCTGCTGCAGTGTGTGCAAGACGGAGGTTCTGGATCAGGAGTGGAAGATTGCTGCAGCCGGACAGGGGTGTCTTAAGCACTCTTTCCATTGTGGATCCTCTCAGGGCTTCTCCTTTCAGAAGATCAAAGAGGAGCAGGTGGAGACGGAGGTGTCCTCCTGCTTCTGCTGCTCCCAGGAGCGGTGTGTGGAGTACTGTCACAGGATGGCCCTCTTCCTGGACGACAAGACCTTCAAAGAAAAGGAGGAGGGCCCGGTGTCAGAAGTCTTTCACCATCATCACCACCACCATCATCACCACCACCACCACCACCTTCAATCCCCCCATTCCGTAGCCCATCCAGCAGCCTTAACCATCAACCCACATGCCTACACCTGTTTCCCAAGCTACTACGTCCACTTCAGCCACCCAGATGCCCCACCCTCTGCCATACCGCCCCTCGCTCTATGCCCAAGGAGCAGCAAGAGGCCCAAGCTGCTGCCTGGAACAGGAACACCGTCTTCAGGGATCGGCCATCCGGTGTACTGCTGCACCTCTATGGAGGCGTGCTACGGAGAGCCCTGCAGGGTCAAAGGCTACTCTACCTATTCCAGTGTGATTCCAGCCATTACCAGAGGGGTGTGCCCCTTCAACCCTAGGGACTGCACCAAATGTAGTGGTGGCTTAAAAACAGGTGAGCAGAGACATCGTGGTTTCTTGATCAGAAGCCTTCTCTTTTTATTATGTCCTTCAGCAGTCCTAAGCTGCAAGAACCAGAATGTGTTTGCAATCCTTCTTTCTTTCTGTGTCTCTGAGCAAAAATGTCATATGTTCAAAAGCATATAAAAATTTGATCCTAACTAGTACCCAGCGAAAATGAATTTTGGGCATAGTGATTGACCCCCCCCTCCAACTAATTAATTAATTCATTCATTCATTAATAAACATCATGACATCACAGCAGGCAAAACCTTCAAAAAAGTTCATCATGGGGTGAAAAAATAAATTCTAAATTCACAAGCAAAACCAAAATACATGTCGGGAATAGTAAAAAAAAAAGTTTTGAAATTATTATGGGATGACCACAGAACCTAAACCTTGCGGCCATTTTGTGGCTGTTTTCGCATTAACCTGCAACATGGCAAAAAAACTTTTTTCTCCAGTGATCTGCATGAAATTTTACACACACACACACCACCAAGTTAAGTCTACAATGACCTTGACCTCAGGAAGAAGCCACCATCTTTAATTTAATAAAAACTACTTGTAGTACTTTCTACAAATGTAAACTCCTTCCAGGGATTTCAATCTGTCACCTCCTATCTCCTAGAGCATCATTGGGAAAAAAAATTGGAATTATAAGTTTGTAGATTTTAGGGATGTCAACGATTAATCGACATCATCGACTATTAAAAAAATCATCAACGCTAATTTAGTATTGTTGACGCGTCGTTTTTTGCGTTTTGTTATTTGAAATTACATTAATGATTATAATTGTATTAATAATTAATTATTTTAATTAAATTAATTATTATAATATTCTAATGCCAACCCTTCCTTGACGTCTTTGTCCTAGGTACGCTGTACTCACCTTCGTCATCTTCATCTTAATATTAGAGTATGGGTGTAATGTTTTCTATCATCGTCCTATTATTGGGCTGTAATGGGTATCCGAGTATTCTGATACTCACAATTAACTCCCAAAAATTTTAATATGAATAGTACTGAGGTCCAAGATCGCTGATTTGTAATCTCTCTAAATATGATTGGGTGTAGTAAAAGTAGAATTAGGGAAAAATTTAGTTTTTGCTCTGAAATGCAGAATAATTGTGAATTTTGAGTTTATAAATTAGAAATAAGCTGAATGCGCTGCGCTACTATCACAGGAAGTAAACAAATCTTCAAAATAAAGTGTCCGTGAAGCTTCCCATTTTCAAAGCAAAACTAGCAAGTGCGGTTTGGTTGATGGGGAAAAAAAAACGAGACTGAAGTTTCATTTTCTGACATAAGTTCTGAGAAAACAAATTTACTAACTGGAGCTTTTGCTCCGGTGTTTACATTCTTTTGATTCCGATAACTCTTCAACAGTTTACTTAATTAACGGAACTCTAGAGGATTCTGATTTGGAGAAAAGCACCTCGCACTGAAAAGCAGCGCTGCACAGTGACGTGATTACTTAATTTGCAATGAAATGGAATGCTTTAGATTTAGGACATGGTGTTGCAGAACTTTAAGGATAGAAAAACTGCGGAAATCTTTTACAGGATTTGTTATTAAATAATCCAAAACTACAAAGGTTTTGCTTACTGTTGAAGTTAACCAGAAAATTAACAAAAAAACTTCTTTAAAGTGACAAACACCATTTCTTTCTGTCTAAATATATGTGTTTTTATCAGGTTTGTTGATTCTAAACTCTTGTTCTAAACAAAAGCAGAATGATGGTGATTTATTACATATCATTTTAATTTAATACATCAAGTAAAAAGACAGACAATTATGGCTTTTTTTGCTAGCATATAGCTTACCAGGGACCTTCAACTTTTTATCTTTTATAAGGTGAAATTCATGAACTATACATGTAAAATTTCAGTTTCTGTGAACGCAACATATGGCGAACATAGCAGTACCACACATGACGCAAACCTCCACGGACTACCAGCACCGTCACCTTTTGTAAAAAAAAAATTGCATATCAGCTTACGTAAACAATAATCATTGAATAATCGAAAAATAATCTGTGACTAATCGACAACTAAAATAATTGTTAGTGATAGCCCTAGTAGATTTTGAACTGCGTTAGCATGGCCAGCTTGCAAAAGTCGCGTTCCCCTGTTGCTTGCACATTTTTTACTGAAATAATGTCAAAATTTAATAAATCCCTGGCTCAAACTGAACAAAACAATATGACATACAATATGAACATATTAGGAATGTGTCTTCAGTTAACAAAATCCCTCTGCCCTGCAGGCTGTGCGACCCAGCTTGTAGCTGTAATTTAAAATATTTTTCTCTTTGGTTGCTCTTTTCAAGAAAAGTCAGTCACCCTTTTTTATCTTCAAATGTTTGAGTCTTTTTTTTTTCACGCTGCTAAAACAGCAGAAAATAAATCTAAACACCAACATATTGCAAGGGTTTTTTTTTTAGGTCAAAAGAGCGTGAAGTTTAAAGATAAATAAGACAAGAAGCTAAGACCTCCTGTTTCTAATTGAATGCAGGTCACCTTTGCGCTGAATGTGAGTCCTGTGCAGCTGGGAGCTAATGAGCTGCCTGTGTGAGCTCAAGTGTCGTCCTCAGATGTCGTGTTCAAAAGAACGACTTGAGCGAGAACAGGAAAGCTGTGTGGAGGGAAAACAC
Organism: Adrianichthys oophorus; assembly: GCA_036245035.1. Lineage (NCBI taxonomy): Eukaryota > Metazoa > Chordata > Actinopteri > Beloniformes > Adrianichthyidae > Adrianichthys > Adrianichthys oophorus. Next base: position 3,992,096 of record BSAI01000115.1, on the reverse strand, counting down.
CAGCCGGCGTGTGTGATCATCTTAAAGCGCCGCAAAAGTGTTTCTTCTGAACTCTCAGATGTTTTTTCTGGTTCCTGCAGTCTCTGTGCCACCGCAGGAATTACTATCTGTGAAAAGCACAGCGCTAAGAACTACATAAAATCAGGTTTATAGGTTTGACTTCTGTCATACACCATCATCAACACCTTTGCTTACCCTTCTTTTATGACTAATCTGCTGTGAAAGGAGCCTGTGGTCCACCCGCTCAGCGGCCTGCCCTTTTTTCTGTCTGATTAGTTCCCTCCTCACTACTGTTTGTTTCGGTTTTGGCTCAATTAGAGACGCCCCCGGAGACACCAACGAACCAGGATTTGATTCATCTGCATAATGTGGCTTTTGTGCCTCCCCCCCACGCGCGCCTCAAGATGCAAGATTTGAAGTTCCTCCCCCGAGGAAGATGCCGAGCAGAAACAATTTCATAAGACTAAAGTGAATACATTTCATTACAAAGCGGCTCGTTCAGAGAATTTCTCGTTGAGTGGCGGTTCTAAGAGCAGCAGTCTGTGTTCCTAATCAGAGTCTGAGCAGATGGGATCTGTAGGATGTGCTTTTAAGCTTCAAGCTAATAATTATAATCAGACTGGATTTTCAAAGACGCTTATTGATCAAATGAATCTATAGCCCACAGAAATGTCACTCTGGTATTTTCTGTACATAATTTAATTAAAAATGTAGCTAGAATTTCTTGACAAAATGTGGATGGTTGTTAGAATCATACAACATTTTAGTTTTATTGACCAGTAAACACCTGAACTGATTTAAAGCTGTCTTCACTCAAAGCTAACTTTTATTAACTTCTACAAAAACTTCTTTTGTGTCAGAATTTCAAGTTATTTGTTCAGATAAGTTTTAAAACTTTAGTTCTTATGTACTGGTTGTTATCTGCGGTCAAAACGACTTTTTGCTGCTTAACCCTTTAACATCAGTGAGATTTTGCTGGTGACACCTAAATGACATGCCCTCTTTGACGTACCATAACTCTCTTGCTATGTTCACACCAAGCTCGGAATCTGGCGTTTGAACGACTGCTTCCGAAGAAAAGTCTTTGTAAATGCGTGCATATGTGCATGTCTGGCTGCTACGCTCAGAACTCTCGCGTTCATATGTCGTTATGCAAGTTTTGAAGTCTGTTTATGGGCTCTACGCAGTAAACGCACAGTAATTGAACGTGCGCTAAAAGTCAAACCAGTTGAACTTTTGCCAATTGGATTTGGTAGCGTCATTTAGGCAGTGTCTTTTTTCAAAATACAGAAGTGCCAACCATTTTAAACTTGACTATGAAGGAGAAATTACTAATTGTGGTTTGTGCTCGCTAGAATTAAATGACACCAAGTCTTTCATATACTTGAATAGAGCATTGAAGGAAAAAGTCTGCACTAAGATTAGCGAGATTTGCACCGATTTGACATTTTGCATCAAACCTCTTCCAGCTGTGAGTACATGCGCTAGTATTGGGTAGCAACGGTCTAGTGTAAACACTGTATGTTAAAAGTGCGTGCAAGAATGCCCATTTAGCTCGTTCTTGAATGCACCACACATGCCCGGTGTGTATTAATCATGAAACCATTTATGTGATCAAAATAAATCCGCCGGTTTGATGTAGAGAGAGCGGCAAACTTAACGTACGACTATCGTAACTTAAACAAGTTACAGTAGTCGAAAGAATGCCAACTTTTTAGCTAAATCTCTGGGTAAATGGGTAACCCCTGGATGCTGGCATCAGATTATCACATTAGCCACGAACAAACCTGCTTTCATGGTTGGATGTAATTTGTTTACCATGGGTAACCTTTGATGATGTTTTGGTCCTTATGCCAGTAAAATGTTTAAGGCTCATCTGGGAGCAGGGGTCAAAGCAAAGATTCCCAGACTTTCCTCTTCACAGCTTCTTCCTCCAGCTCCTTTGAGTCTTCAGCATGATGCGTCTTCCTCACACAGCGTCTTCCTCCTGAGACGCTCTGAATTCAGTTGCGAGACGTAGTCTCTCTGGTGGGTTCTGGGTCTTACCTTGGGTCTCTACCCAGTGGGACATGCCCGGAACACCTCCCCAGAGAGGCATCAAGGAAGGAAACGCTCGAGCCACCTCAACTGATTCCTCTCGATGAGGAGCAGTAGCAGCTCTACTCATCTGGATTACCCTCACCCTACATATAGGGGGCACCAAACCAGTTGTAATCAGAGGTGGCCCCAGAGGGTGTTTAGATGTTCATCCAGGTGTTTCTGTGCAAGTGATGGGTATGATTATTTTTATGTTTCTCAGGTATTGACTGTTAGAACTGACCTCATTGTTGCTTGTTGGCTTGTCCCTGTATCTTATACCCAGTATAGGTCATGTTTTTTTTCTTTACTTTTAAGACCGGATTTTTTAAAAGTCTCTGTTTCTCTGTTCCCCTCAGATGAACACTCATCAGCCATCAGTGACCACCACGGCCCCGCTTCTGTCCCCATCTGTCCGAACCCTAGAATCCTCACTGGCTGCCCCATTCCCGCCGTTCCTCCTGCTGGCCAGTCGGTGCCCCACATTCAGACCCCCCTGTCCGACCCAAGCCAACCCCAGCCTCCGCTGCATGTGGCCAAGGAGTGTCCGCAGAGTGCCAAAACGCCCAGCGGCTCCAGGTCTGGTGCGCGCGGCAGCTCTGCTATGAACAGAGACAAGAAGCAGAAGCTCAGCTCCACCAGCGTTGTGGGGCAGACAGTTGGCAAGCAGCCCAAGGGTAGCCGTCCCAAATCCACCAATGGCTGGAGGTCTGTTGGTGTGCCCTTCGAGAAGGAGGTTTTCACTGTGGTAAGTAGAAAACAGCTTTTGAACAATTTCCTAAAACAGCTGTGACAGTGGCACCCAAATTACTTTCTGTACAATTTGGCTTCATTGTCCCAGGAGAAGTTCTGGGATGATTTATCACACCTGCTCCATTCTGACTCCAGGAGCCAGGCGTAAAACTTTTTTTTTTTTTTTAATCAGCCATCTGACAATCAAGACAGAGAAGTTTTTCAATCTAACCATCCCAAGCAAAACTCTAATAGTTAGTATTTCTTCCTGCCATTGTTTCCAGGGAGAAGAGTCTCCAGTGCTGAGAAAGTGTTTTGAGGGAATCCGCAGGAAGGGGGATCTGATCCGGGTCAGAGACACTGTTCTGCTAAAGTCCGGGCCTAGAAAGAAATCCCTGCCTTACGTGGCAAAGGTTTCAGCTCTGTGGGAGGAGCCAGAGTCAGGTACAGAAAATAACAGCAGTGAGAATGTCGTAAGCACACACATAACCAAAAAAAAAAAAATGTTATTTTTTAAAGGGGAGCTGATGATGAGCCTGTTTTGGTATTACCGTCCAGAACACACCCAGGGAGGACGCAACCCGAGATTACATTGTGAGGTAAGATGCTTCTGCATGTAATCACTTTTAGTGTAAACACAAATGCAACCAAGTAATTATTGAAAATACTTAACTACATGTTAGGTTGGCTGAGAAAATGTAAGTTTCTAACCGATAGTTTGTCACAAAATGATCGCGGACAGTGAGCCGTTTGGTCCACGCCAGCTTGATACCTCAAATAGTTCACTTTATTGGTAAAGTAAAACTTCCATAAAGCAAAATAGCTAAAAGATTCATTGTTTTAGCCAATTTTGAGGGGTTTTTTTGTGTGTGTTTTCTTTTTTTTCTGATTTTAAATGAGCTGCTGATGTGATTGTGTGACATTTTAAGTTGGCAAATTAAGTGCAAAAGCAAACTAAATTCAAGTAAAGCTATAAAACAACAAAAAAAGTTAAAATCAATCCGTATTATCAATAAAATTCTAAGAAAAATGAAAGCATTTCAGTTAGTTAAATTAACACAAATTCCTCAGCCACACATAAAAAACATTTTTACAAAGAAATGACATCAAAAATGTGTCTCTAAATGTTTACAAATGAACCTTGTACCTGATTTTTCTCAATTTCTCCTTTTTTTCCCATAACTCCCTGCGCCGAGGTGTTTTCATATGATCATTTTTTGTACTGTTAACAAATGCCAAAAGCACACAGCTAAAAACATTTTGAGATGTAGAAATATTTTTTTTAAAAAAGAACAAGTAATCATACACATAACACCATCATTTGGACAAGTTAGAAAAAAATAAAGCATGTTTTATTAAGGGAATGTGTTAGGGAAGCAACCATGATTATTTTTATATACAAACATGTTTACCAGATTTTAGATCAAAGGTATTTTCTACTGTTTAAACTGCTGGTTATTTTGCAGAATGAGATCTTTGCATCTCGCCATCAAGACGTAAACAGTGTGGCCTGTATTGAAGACAAATGCTATGTCCTAACGTTGGCACAGTATTGTCGGTAGGAATCCGTTTTCTAGTCCTTTTTTCTCCTAACTAACTTTTGATGCTTTTTTCTTTCCAAAGTGTTTCTAATGGTGACGTTTTTGCCCATGTCCAGATTTTGTGCCTTGGTAAAACGCCGTAGGGAGGGCGTAGGCGAGAGCGCCGCCTCCCTGGTGGTGCCACCCGTCGTTGGAAATGCCATTGCCACCCACCACTGTGTGCCCGATGAAGTCGACCCAGACCTGGTGTTCTTCTGTCGACACGTTTATGACTTCCGCTACGGACGCCTTCTCAAAAACTTGCAGTAATGTTTAACAGACAGCAATCACGTTGCATCGCATGAAATACCATCACTTTGGGACCCTCATCCATATACTATACTTAGCTACTTACTGCAAAGTGTGAAAGGAGCTTTTTTTGCTTTGAGATCCTGCATTTATTCTTACATGTCAACAAATGTGTTATTTAATGGTCTGACATAATGTAAAAGAGTTCAAATGGCAGTGTCTTTATCTTACACGGTTCCGCTGCTGTGGGAGCTGAGTGAAGAACCTGCTGTAGAAAATTGCTGCTGTAGCTTGTAGAAATGTAAGAATCGATAGAACCGCAGTTGATGTTACCTGTGAGCAATGCTGTTCTCTGCCTGACGGAAAACAGGTGTAAGTTTCTCAGTAATATGGTTGAGGTAATGAAAATGTGAGGCGTGTCATGCTACACTGGCTCTTATGGGGAGAGGATTTGAAAACTCAGTACAGCTCTTCAGCATCATTAGCATTTCTATTATTTTCAAATGCAAAATGACTGACATATTCTTAAATCTCTACATCATGCTGATAATGAATGATATAAACCTGATGGGGTTTTTTTTAGAGTACATTGACATTATTCCTTTTTACAGCTAATGAAAAGTTAGTCTCTCGTTAGATCCCGATAACCTAGCATAACTTAGCCTAAAGAGAAAAACTTGACAAAGACTTGCGGCCTTTAAGTTCAATTAAGTACAATTTACTGTAAAAGACGACAAAAACATTTTTAAGGGACATTCACACTAAAACAGTGTCATTATAAAACGTATTTTTATACGTAAGCATGTGACGCGATCTCATTTGCAGATAATTGAAAATCTTTCAGTGAAGTTGCAGGTTGAAAATGCCAGTTCAGGGTTAACTTAGAGATGGAAAAAAAATACCTGCTGTTTTCACTTCCGATTCGCTTTGCGATAATCTTGTCCCGTAACTTTACAAACATCCCGAGTCTACATTAAATCTCTAGACCAACCACTTTTTTTAAGATAAAAAGTTTTCTCATTAAGATGTGCAAAACAGTAATGTTTTTTTTTTAAATTATTTTAGAAATAATCATTGTTGTCCAGTAAACAAGTTTTTAGATTGTTGATCATGATTATTTGTCATATTATGATAAAATTCCTAACATTGTATAAGCGTGGACTCGTACCATAAAGTCTAAAATCTATTTTGTCTCATTTTTCCAGGCTAAACGTGGTTTGTTAGCATACTTTATTTCTTTTTTTTAGTTTATTTGAACAAATAACCAACCACTCCATTTTGAATGAAGTAGTTTTAGATGAAACTGCTGTACGGTGGATGTTTCCCCAACAAAAATTAGTTTCCATCCTATTTTCTTTTGTGACAGAAGTGGAGGTCGTTTCAGTCCCAAATAGAGGAAAATGAGCTAATAATTTTTATTAAATTAAGTTTCGAACTCATGACCACTGAATCTGTTGATGGCAAATGCTGATGTGGAAGGGTTTTTGTTAGATCGCTTTCTGGGAGAAAATCCAATTTCCTGTCACATTTACAACTTTAAAATGCACCTCGGCAAAGATTTATTCAATGAACATGCACTTAACAAGAAGGAAAAAAGCACACACACAGCATCGAGGGGGTTCTGAAAAAGATATTCTTTGTTGAAGTTGTTTTCTAGAAGTATGATTTTTGTCATAATCTTGTACATTTGCATTTAAATACTGGTTTGATGTCAGACGACCTCAGATGGCGTTGCTTAGCCACTTGTGTGCTTGTTTCTTCACTGACGAGCTGGTGGAGTAATGTATTCGCTGTAGCATTTAGATCTGTGAGGACATGTTCCTACGTTTGAGAAAAGATGCATATTTATTTCTGTACTGAAAACCTATAATTTATTTTCAAGAGATGATGTTAAAGAATAGAGTTTAAGAGGAGTAGCTTTCATTCCTATTATTAAATAAAAAAGGAACATTTTCTCTGCTTAGTTGCAGAAATCAGGGATGAAAAGTGAGTCACTTACAACATCAGTCTTTGAGTTGCTTACTGTATGAAAGCCCATTAAATGTCACGTCGGGATGCAAATTTGAGGACATCTGTACAACTATGGGACAAGGATAGACGTAGATACTTCACCTGCAGGACCAAAATTTCCTTTGGCTTCTCTATGCTTCCTTTCATCCCTGTTTCATGTATGTTTAGATTGTTTTTTTTTTTTTTAAAGGATTTAAACCATTAGCCTGTGACCTTGATTCTTCTGCCTTATCCAGAGCCTTTAATTTAGGGAGCATGTAGTGATCCTGTACTTTGCCTGGGGTTACAAAGCTTATAAAAGCTGCACTCTGTCCTGATCCCAAATGCTTTTGAGGGGTCTGTGCGTTTTTTCCTATACGTGACAAGAAAAACAACACTCCTTACATTTTTTTTGTTTGTTTCTACTTTGAAAAAGTCTTGTTACTTATTTTAAAACCAGACTAAAAGTAAGAGAGGCAAGAATTAGAGGGCATTTTTGCTGATATGAAATCAAATTGAGACTCGTCGGCTTGAAGTTTGCCCAGAAGCTTGTTTGGCTTTGTCAGGAATTGAGTATTTTTGAAGCAGCAGCTGATAAAAGTCGTTTTATTTTTTTCAGACTCACAAAAAGTTTTTAATGCACAAAAAGTATATTAATCCTTCTTAGCCTTTGGCTTCCCCTGGATAGACATGTCATGACAAATCATGTTTTTCAAAGGTTGGGGAAGAGCCTGCAATTTATTTTTTTGGACAGTTTTACATTGGAAACAGCTAAATATATTCAGTTGTTGACATGTATTTTTTTTTATGCAACCCCACCAAAGCAAAATAATAATAATAATAATAATAAAATTAAAAATGAAATTCCAAAAGCCCACCCTGATGTGGTAGAGACCTGCACACACCAGATATACTTTGGCCTTAGTAACCCCCCCCACAAATAATATTTAATCAAGATACAGTATGTATTACTTATGTCTTAAATGGTCCTCTGTGCCTGTTCCCATTTTTCCAAGAGTTTTCCATTACAAGAAGGATGACTAGTTTGTGTATTTTCTTGAATGCTTTGTTTGTTTGTTTTTTAAATCTGAAAACCACAAACATTTGCACCAAAAAATGTTAAATCATTTTTGAAAAGTTTCATTCCCAGGTGTACAAAAACCTGAACGTTGACTCTTTTTATGTGAATTAAAAATTTTATTCTTTGCATGGATCTTTTGGAAATTATCTTGGAAATATTAATCACAGCACAGAATATTTGTATGGTTTCGAATGGACCTCTGTAACATAAGAAAATATTTAATTGTAATAAATAATATATGAGTTTGAACATATTTGACATTTGTTGTGTTTTAATCTGGTTCACAACTGCAGTAATATCGTATGTCCACACGGTGGACACGGTCCACACAAATATTCAACCTACATTTATTTAATGAAAACGGACTAAATGTTCAAAAAGAATAGACTTAAGCAACCATTTTCACTGTAGAGTTTAGAAAGTCAAGTTTAAATTGCATTTAATGGTTTTAATTAGGCTTATTAGGAAGTGAAGCCTAAAATGTACTTGAAGTAAAAATTCTTCAAACTTGTTTTAATAAGAAAAAATATTACTTGATTAGGAATAAAAAATGACATCCACTGTGAATTTTTGGAGAAAACATATGTACTTAAAAAAAATAAGTGCATGTATGTGTTTAATACAATTCTGTTCATTTATTTTTGAGTGGAATTCAGGTTGAGTCATGGTGTTTTACTAAACATAAAAGAAATGTAAAAAAAATCAACAAAGCAAATGAAAAGAGATTCAAATGTATTTCTAATGTATTATCTAATCTAGCCCAAAAATTCCAGTTTGGTCAAAATCTTTCGATAAAAAGCACGTTGTTGCTAAGTCTAAGGGTGTATTCTGACTGGACACGTCTGGTTCGCTTAAAGTGAACCAGAGTTTGTTTCAGTCTCAATACACCCAAGTGGACCCTGGTCCAGGACCAGGAACCGTACTCTCTGGCTCATCTTTAGAGGTTGGTTCTGTTCATTTCCAATCAGAATGAGCTCCGGTTTGCTCAGCGTTTTTCTCTGTCTGAATAGGCTCTGTTCTCGGAACTGAACAACTGAACCAAAACAGCTACTGTAGCCGAGCATTATGGGAATTCTAAGGAGGATAAAGCTAACTGTTGATTAAAAAAAGTTGTTTTTAAAATCATGAATAAACTAAATAGAAAGTTAAATAATAACAGAAGTACTATTTTTGGTCAAATTCACTTCATTAAAAGTGAGTGAAACTCGTTTCTAGTTAATAGACCTGCAGGGATAGAATCCTTCCAGCTGCACCACGTGAAGGTTCAAATATTCCAAAGTTATAAATTCCATATTCTGCCATTTATGATCGGCTTGAAAGCTTTGGTTCAAAATGATAAGTAAGGGTTATAAATTAGTGAAGTTTAGAACACCGACATACCAAACTGTGCTTCTATTTACAATATACTTTGTTCATGAATAAAGTCGAATGAATGCAAATGTATCCCTCTGCTACTCAGAAAAATATTACAAATTATGGTTCTGCTTTTAAGACTGCTTTTAACATAGATATTTTCCACTTTTCATTAAATTTTTTTTAACATTCTTAAAATGAAACGATCAAAGTTTGAAGGAAAACAAGAAACGAATCACTTCAAATGCTTTAAGTGAGGAGTGAAGAGGATCAAATCAATGCGCGCATTGTTCAGAACTGGACATTAAAAGTGACAGGAGAGCTGCTCATTTGAATCAGTCATCCTTTAAATGTGAAATTGATGTCATCGCAGTTGTATTTGTGTAAAGCATCATGGGAATTATGCCTGTAATAACACGCCGAAAGGAGATGAATCGACAAACTCCCACCATTGTGATGGATGAAACCTCTGGTCTTATTCAAGGACCTCATAAACATAACAAAACATAAGCGACTGTGAGGCAGAAGAGCAGCTTCTTCAGTCCAAAGACCATTTAGTTTGATTAAAGGTCTGCATCTTATTATGAAGGTTAGAGGTACAATGGTTCTCCAAATGTATACTCTTGGAACCATGATTTCAGATGAACATGGGTAGGAAAGGAAAAGCAAGGTTATTTGTTTAGCACATTTCATGTACAAAGACAATTAAAACTTTAAAATCAAAACTTCAGTAAAAAAAACGTTCTCAATAAATGAGAGGAATTTAAAAAAAGATCAAAAATTAAAGCAAAAGCCGTAAACATTCCTCAGAGAGTTTGGTCCATATCAAATGACCAGCAAGTTGCAGCTAAACCCTTTCTGGAGCAATTTACCAAATTTCCTCTTTAATAAGGATCTCAGTTTAAATTTTAAATCATGTAATTTCTCTTTAAAGATGACAAATTAAATATGTTTTGATAAATTTCAAAATCTCTCAGTTCCTCCTATACTATGAAGCAGCTACTATGTAGGTCACAGGGAAGGTCATTTATTTCTTTAACAAAACATAAAAGGTCTCTATTTATAAACTGGAGAATTCCTATTGTATGGCAAGATAAAAGAAGACATTTTTCTTTTCAAGCATCAAAGAATTAGTTTGCATAAAGTATGGAGCCATAGAAAGAACATTTTTTTATTTTTCTGTGTATATTTCACTGGACTTAAAGCGCTGGCCAACATTCTTTGTTGTTGTTTATCAGGATAACAGTGAAGGGTTAATAAAACCTTTTTAATTCTAAATATTTGAAGAAAATGTGAAAATCTGTCATTGATAAAAATTGAATGCTAGGATCAATAAGCAACAAAAAGATTGAAAATTGCATTCTGACATTATAAACATAAATAAATAAACATAAATAATAAACATAAATAAACATTTTGAGGTTTGCAGAGCTATCAGACGTTAGCAGAGGAGACAGAAATGTCTTCAAATGGATTTTTCTCTCTGACTGGTCGGTTCTGTGGAAACATCAGGGGAGCAGGTGTTTCCGCAGAGGTCCTGACATGTTTGAACCCACATCTGTTGACTCATCTTTATTTTCCCTGCATTTTTCCTAGAGTTTGAAGTGTTTCTGACATCTCTGTGGCCTCACCCTTCCAGGGAACCATGTGCAGGAAAATTGTCAAAAAAATACTGTTTTGTGTTTGCAGATGTGAACAGGTTTTTTTTTTTATTTCTGTGTGCCAAATCCCCTATTTTTTAGGCGAAATATTGTTCATTTTTCATCAAAAGACTTCAAAGATCATTGGTACCGCAGTGCATCATTGAGAGCAGGTGTTTCTCCTCAACAGATGTTCAAAATGAATCAAACATTTGAGGTGGGGGCCAGTGGGCACCGCATGTTTTTATTGAGGCATCTGATTGGTCAGTTAATAACTTGAATAACGTGTGATAAAGAAAAGACATCATGAAAAAAAAATAGGATTAGATGCTAAGAAAAAGGTTTTAGAGCAAAAATGTTTTTTTCTCTGACAAATAGACCGAGTAATAGCTGTTTATTTTGAAATAGAAGTTTATGGGATGGAGGGAGGAGGGAGGGGTCAATCAGTCCAGTTCTCTCTTATACAGTCTACAGTAGAGAGACTCTTCCAAGAGTTTTGAGAAGAAAAAAGGGTAATCAACCAACTGTGAAAAAAGGAAAAAGCAAAGAGAAAGCAAAAAAAATGTAGCAACACTTCCAAAAGTATACGAAGAATAACAAAATGGGAACAGAATCAAAAGAAACTCAAAAAGAAGACTAAGAAAGTAAAGAATGAGAAGACACATAAGAGAGGTAAGGCATAAGAAGGGGCAGAAAATAGTCATTTTGAGAATGTTTTTGTTGTTGACGCCACTCCATAGGGTACTGTTTTGCTCCTTCATTCAAGGATTGTTGTGTCTTTTGCCTTTTTTAGCAAAACCTGACAAATTAAAGAAATTAAAGATGTTATGGACATTTTACCCTGGGTAAGGATTTAAAAAAAACAAATGAATGATGCAACCACTGCAGAGAACAACCTATCTTATTGTTCGCCCTGGGCCCCCAAACTGCTAAGTCCGCCACTGATTGGAAGTGGTCGCTTGAATGCACTTTGAGGGCAGAATTGCGAACGTAGCTTAAAACATTAGAAAAACTATCTTGACAAGATTGTATTTTTGGACTAAAGAGAAAAAACAACTTTTCCTTAAGGAAGGATCTTTTCACTTTCTTAAAATTCAGTTTTTGCAGTGTATCGGAGTGTTTTTGCTTATGTATTGCAGTGCAAATGATCATATAGAAGATCCATACATTCAGTCAGAAAGGACTTTCATTTCCATCAATCCACCAGAATTCAATTCAATTCATTTTTATTTATATAGCCCAAAATCACAACCATAGCCGCCTCAACGGGTTTCAAACACATCACATATTAATGACACTTGATAGCTGCGGTACCTGCTGATGGCAAAAATCCATAAGGTGTCTTTTCCATTTGTTTTTTTTTAGTATTTGTGTCTGCTGGGTGTATTTTTAGACGCTGCCATGATCTTCCTTTCCACATCACAGTCTCAAAGTTGACATTTAACGTGCAACAGATTTTTACGCGCATGCTGTGTGTAACGAATGGCACAGCTGCAGCTGGAGGAGGGAGAAAGCATTCACTAATTAAAATCCAACAACGACAAAAACGTTATTCAGTATTTGTCGTGGAAACCTACATATGTCAGTTTTTTTGTTTGTTTATTTTTTTAAATCATATGTTGGAAAAATAAAACACTTCTTGCGTTTTTTATATGTCCTAAAACAAACAAAAGATGAAATCTTTAACTGACAAGGCGAGAAGTGACAACAGGGGACGCTTCATTTTTAGGAGGAACCATTTATTGGAACCCACATCCTTGATTTTGTAGAATTTTCTTTTTCCCTAACTCCACACAGCCCCAGGATAGCAACATAACAAGCTCAAACTCAGTCACAACCACTCTGAAAATAAATGGCACACAACCCTTCCTTTTAACAATGAATCACCGACCTTCCAGGCCACTTAATGAACAATTAGGGGTGCAATGATTCATTTTAACAAAGATTCGATTTTCAGTTTTTCAAGTTTAGGAACAACGGCAATTCAGCCACGAAGTGGTAGGCCATGCAAACTGATGAAGAGGGGTCAGCTGATGGTGAAGCTCATAGTGCAAAGAGGTCACTGACTGTCTGCACGGTCAACTGCTGCGGAGCTCCAAACTTCATGTGACCTTCAGATTAGCCCAAGTACAGTATGTCGAGAGTTTCATGAAATGGGTTTCCATGGCCGAGCAGTTGCATCCAAGCCAGTCATCACCAAGTGCAATGCAAAGCGTCGGATGCAGTGGTGTAAAGCACGCCACCACTGGACTCCGGAGCGGTGGAGCCGACTTCTCTGGAGGGATGACTCACGCTTTTCCATCTGGCAATCTGATGGACGAGTCTGGGTTTGAAGGTTGCCAGGAGAACGGTACATTCCGGACTACACTGTGCCAAGTGTGAAATTTGGTGGAGGAGGTATTATGGTGTGGGCTTTTTTTTCAGGGCTTGGCCCCTTAGTTCCAGTGAAATGAACTCTGAATGCTTCAGGATGCCAAAACATTTTGGATAATTCCATGCTCCCGACCTTGTTAGCAACACTTAGGAGCGGCCCCTTCCTCTTCCAACATGACTGTGCACCAGTGCACAAAGCTGAGCGAATGCTTTTGGTAATATAACGTATATGGTTCTTGTCTGATTGTCAGTACGGTTAAAGCTGGTGGTGATTGGTGTCTTGGTGACACCTGGGCTTTAAAAAGGCCTCATATTTTTTCCCTGTCTTTCTGCCAGATTGAATGATTATGAGGATTTTGTGGTTGAATTTAAAATACTTTGCTAAAGATATAAATAATCCCACTTCTGACACCAATGTGAAAAAGATGAGAAAGGACAGCAGGAAGCACCTTTACTTTGACAACAACCATTTATTTTAACCAAGACTTTACACACCTTTGTGTGACGAGTGTATCACACAGATTCTGGAGATCAAACCAAGTCACATAGTAAAGGATTGGCACAGAAACAATGTATTCTTTTAAAGTAATTGATAAATGATCTTTAAGCACATTAACAAATAACCCGCAAGTTATAACAGAATTCCTAAAACATTTTCTCTTTGTAGACAGACCAGAGATACTGGCTTGCATTTATGAAGATTTAGTTAATAATTTTGAAACAGCAAAGATTCTGGATGATAAAAACTTGAACGAATGTGTAAATCACATGACATTACAGTACATACATGTAATATGCTACATCACAAATAATGGATCTAAATAACTATACATTTATTTTTTGTTTCTCATGATTATCATAATAAAATGAACATTTGGGTCAAATAGAAGATTTTTCAAAGATGATCACATTTTAGACATGCATGTTTCAGAGAAATATAAAAGAATTTCAATTGTACTTTAAATATGTTATCATTTCACTCGGTTAATTGTTCATTTTTAACACCTATCAAGACTTAAAAAATCTGAAAAGTGGAAAATTGGCAGTAAATGTATGCATTTGAGGTAAAAAAAAAAAACATAGAAAATAAACCAAAAATGGTTGATGTCTCAACTAAAATAAACTAACTCTAGCAGTAGTTTTCCTGTGGAATTCTGTCTTGCATGGTAACACCCTGCAAATCGCCCACAATGGTGGAAGTGTAAAGGTGGGCCATTTTATGAGACACTGTCATGATGCTCGACCCTTGACCCCTGTACTTTCCTTTTCCTCTCCGCCGAGACAGGAAGTGGAGACACAAGCAGGACAAGAATTTATTGTGCAATGAGGCGTAAATGAAGGGGTTGTAGCAGGCTGAGCTCATGGCGAGCAGGTGTGCAGATACCTGGATGACATTTACGTAGTTCTTCCCCAGGATTGAAAAATCTGTGTCCAGGTCACGTATCAGGTTCACCACCTGGGGAAAAAAAACATGCTTATCCGTAACATAACTGACTGTTTCCAAAGTGTGAAAAAGTAAACTGGAAATAGTCCTGAGTGGGTTAGAAGTCAGTTTTTTAGACATTTTTCTTCTAATGCTACGATCACACCGGGCAGGTGACAGACGTTCAAGAACGCGCTTAAACTGAATGTGCGTTTAGCATATGGTGTTCACAATGAACAAGCAGGAAGAGGCTTGTTACTCTTCTTTTTCTACCTTTTACTAGCACATGTCCACCACCTACAATTGGAAGAGGCTGATTGCGAAATGTTGAAGTGGTGCAAATCTTGTGAATCTTTCCAGGCGTTTTCTTTCACAGCTCTATTCCCATAAATGAAAGACTGGTGTCACATAATTCCAAGTGGGCACAAACCACAATTCTTAATTTCTCCTTTATTATCAATTTTCAAATGGTCGGCATTTCCGCGAAATAAAAGGGACGCCATCCAAACATTACTACCAAATCTGAGTCCCTGTTTGATCAAATTTTGGTTTAACTTTCAATGCGCATCAATGGCTGCCATTAAGTATTTAGAGCCTGAAAACAGAAATCGAAACTTGCGTAGCTACATGTCTTGATTGGTCAAAGTTTGACCTGGTTCAATGGCTGTGCGTTTTGTGCGTATAGCCCAAAAACTGTCTTGAAACGTACGTACACATGAACGCACGAGTTTTGATCGGTCAAAGTTTGACCTGGTTTAATTTGCAACGCGTGCTTAACGGCTAAGTGTTTTGTACGTAGAGTCCAAAAGCTGTCATAGAAACTTGCGTAGCAATGTGTGAATACGAAAGTTTTGATTGGTCGAGGTTCAACTTGGTTTAACTTGCCACCTGCATTCAGTGGCCACGCCTTTTGCTCGTAGACCCTGAAAATGATCGTAGAAACTTGTGCAGCTACATGTAAATGGGAGAGTCCTGACTGGTCAAGGTTCCACCAAGTTCAAGTTACAACACGCATTCAATGGCCACGCGATTTGTAAAAAGAGCCCAATAACGGTCGTAGGTGTGTGTGAATGCAACAGTTTTGAACACTGAAGCCCAAAACACGCATTCACGCGTTTACATCGACTTTTCATTGGAAGGGGCTGCTTGAACGCGCATTGCTGAGGGCGGTGTGAACGTTCATGAGAAAAAATCTGCTTTGCTAAATAGATATTTTAGTAAAAAGTATGAAATAATTTCACATGTACTCCATTACGTATGTACACAGTGAGAAAGTTGAAGTCTTTTTCATCTTTAAATGTATTTTTATCATTAAATCTGGTCTTTTGTGCACCTGTAAAGGGAGCCAGGAGAAGGCAAAGCAGAGAACAGACGACAGCAGCAGACAGAATGTCTTCCTTCTCCGTCTGCTCCAGGACGCTCGTGCAGACCTCAGCTCCAGGCAGGCGGTCAAACTGGACATAGTTCTTTGCTTCAAGTGATAGGAGATGGCGCAGTAGGATATGGAGACAGCAGCCAGTGGAACAAAGTAGGAGAAGAGGAGGATGAAGCAGGAGTAAATGAGGCGACCTCGCTCCTGGCCGTCCCAGAACTCCTCACAAACAGTCATCTCCAGGCCTGCGGAGTGGAGGTCCAGGTAGACGGTGTGGAGTGCGATGGGTGAGGACAAACCCAAGGAGGACAACCAGATGACCACCACCAGACCCCAGCAGAACTGGCAGCCTGCTCTTTTGCGGATGGGGTAAGCCACGATGATGTAGCGGTCCACCGCAATGGCCATGAGCGACAGGACGGCTGCGTAGACGGCTGCAGACTGCATGATAGCAACAAAGTGGCACATGTGGTAGCCAAACACCCACCCACGCCTGTCAAAGGCATAGGACGCCGTCAAGGGGACGCAGAAGACGCACATGACAAGGTCGACGAGGGCCAGGTTACTGATGAGGAAATTTGTGGTACTGTGTCTTTTTTTGTTGTGCCAGATGAAGAAGAGGAGAAAGAGGTTCCCAGAGCACGCCACCAGAACCACGGCAGTGTAGAGCGGGATGAAGAGCAGCTTTAGGCTGATCAGAAAGTCAAAGCCAGAGAAGGAGGGGACCGAGAAGAGGGGCGGCGAGAGGAGGAGGTGCGAGGCGTTGCAGCAGGAGGAGAAGGAGGGTGGCAAGTCAGAGGCTGGGGCGGAGGAGTTCAGGGCGGATTGATTTAACCCGCTCTTCCAGTCCATTGCTGCAGAGGCAAAATCAAATAAACGGTTTATTGTCTTCATCCAAACGACCTCCATTTATTTATCTTCCCTTTTCCAAATAAGATTCAATCTTGACCTATTGATGCAAATGTGCATCAAACTACTTTTGCTCTAAAATTACCTTGATTTGGCTTCTGCATTAAAGCAAAAACGTTTTTGTTTCAGAGCTGCAAACAAATTTAAGCATCAAGAGGTTAAATTAATCCTTGAAGTTTGGAACAAAAGCTGATCTGGGAAATCAGAAAAATCCCTATAACTATTATGATTTTTCTGGATTTCTAGCCTTTTTTTCCCATTAAAAAATTGTCTTCATAAAATACTTCACTTTATGGCTGTTTTCTGTTAAATCTTCAGATTTTCTTATTAATACTTAATTATTTATCAACTTTCTATTAACTCCAAATAACACTTCAGATGCAAAATTTTCCACAATTATTCAAAATGTTACTAGTCTACGAATCAAAACTGTCTCTTCTAACATGCAGAATGAGCTAAACAATAATAGAACTAACAGAATATGAAGCAAAAGGCACTTTACAGGTCAATTATGAATCCATTTGTGGCAAATAGTTTCAAAATAAAAGCGCGTGCAGTCTAAAAAGAGAAAAGTACCTTCAGGAGACGATCCTCGCTGTGGTGCCGTCTCACCTCTCTCTGCTTCAGAATGAGGAGGTCTCTCTTACTCTGTGTGTGTCTGAGACCCACACAACACAGCATAGTTTTAATTGTGTGAGTCATCTCTTCCAGGCAAAATTATAACCATCACCTTATGAAACTCCTAAAAGATTTACACATTAATTATAACCTTTTCTAGGAATCTATACCCCTACTGTTCATTTTTTTTAATGTTTTGCAACAAATGTACTCATTTTGTGCCTTTTTTTTCATTGAACACTATATATGTGTGAATAAAAAGGAATCATAAGATGTTACAAATCTAGATTGTAAGAGGAGGTAAAAGCTCTATCCGTCATTCTGTTGTTATCTGTGAGTTTTATCACACTGTCGCCATGCATTGATGAAAAAAGGATCCAAATTGACCCGTTGGAATGGAAAACACGTTCCTTTTTTATTCCAGCAGCAGCAGCAGAGTCATTATTCAAAATACTTAACATTATTTAAGAACTGTTGGTGTCCTTGTCAGAGAGCAGCGTGAGGCTGTGACGCAGGAAGCCGGCAAACAGTGACCAGAGCCAGAATTAATGGGCGTCTAAATTTAGAGACTTACTCTGAAAACAATAATTATCCAAATCAGGTCAATACTTCACGCTATTGATCTTAATGCCTTGAACAGTTACATGATGGTAATTATGTTCACAAAAGGTTTGTGTGGTTCAGAGAGAACATAAACCTTGATCTTCACATATGATCTCAGAGTGGATTTGCTTCCTGCGTATGTGTCGCGGCGTCACATTTTGAAATCAAATCTCAAATAAACAGAATAAAAAATGGTAACAAATAATCTTTTTTCATTATATACTATATGTGCAATGTGGTTTTTCTGCGTTGACATGTAATGTGCTTTTTCCTTTGCTCCATGTGGGTGACAGGAACAAGATTGTAGTGATCGGGACTCACTTTGGGGAAATGATTAGGCTGCTGAGCTATCAATTCCTGCAGGAAGGTCAGAGGGGCTATTCTTCTTTTGTCTGATAATATTCCTGTATAGAGTGTAACTTATTTATTGCTTCCATTTCAGGCAAAAGTAATAAAAGCGTGTTTGGCTTTTATCAAGGTCTTGTGATGGGTGCCACAGCGAAGAATGAGACAGGTTCAGTCTTAATTCTGGGAAAAGATGGCGTCACACGCATATACGTCTCACAAATTAAACTCTGACTTTTGGCTACTTCATTCAAAATATAAATATTTTATGGTAAATCCAATTATTTTTCAATGCTTTACATACCTCATTTTACCAATGAGGAGAGTTTTCATCAATTGGTGAACACTTCAGGAGAAATCTTAACATTTTCTTGTTAAATATGAAGGCTGAGAATTGTTAATTGTGTCGTGTTGAAGCACTTTTAAAGACCAAATCTGTTGAAAACTGTGTTTTTGGTCTTTTTAACATGGTCTTGTAGCTTTTTTCTCACAAGGAAGAACACAAATTGAGAAAATGAAGCTTAAAATTGCATTTCTGAGTATTTCTTTATTCAAAACGTTCTCAATCAGGAGCAGACGGAAAAATGCATTTTGAAAAAGATTGTATTTGTGACTCAGCAAATGAAATGTTCGGGTCACAAGCTCCCTGCTCTGCTCCATTCTGATGCTTCCTCTTGTAGACACCTGGATCCGTGTACATCTTTGTTTTCCTCGTCTGAGCTGGCATCTGACATCTGAAAGCTCCAATATTGCTCACCATTTTTGTTGTGCCGGAAATGTTAGGTTGGGGGTGTGAGGGGCTGTAAGCTAGTGGGAGAGAGTGTAAAAAAACAGCTGTTCCAGTGTTTTTCTCATCCTTGTCTTCAACTTTTGATTGACAGATTCTCCCGAACCTGCTTTCAAATGGAAGAAGGGGTGCGGACTTCCAACAAGCTCATCTCCTGATTGGTGAGAGTGGTTGCCATAGAAACGATACGTCAGGCAGTCTCGGATCAATCACTGGCTGTCTGGCTCCAACATGGCAACATCGTGACAACTGAATTGACTTCCTTTCTTTGGAGCTGGAAGTAAACAGTTTTTCCATGGATTTCCATGAGTTTTCATATACAGTCAATGGTTCATATGGGAGAATACTCAGTCTCTTCATCACCACCAAAAACAACTAAATGAAGTCTATTGCTTTTTTATATGGGCCAGTAATTCAAGTACAAATATAATCTCCCTTTATGGAATAATCTGTTCTAAATTGGATCATAAAAACCACGGTTAATTATAGCTTTTGCTTGGTTTAATGGTTTAATGTTTTTTTTTAGTGCAGCAGGTCAAGATGACCTCGAGTACAAATTGACGCTTTGTTAACAAACCGAGCAAACATTCTGTTGACAATTTTCAGCAAACGTGCCCCAAAGCGCCCCGTTTTTAGCCAGAAAACCACGTCTCCTTGTCTTTTTTGTTTTGTCTCTCCCAGCCGTCAAATTCAAAGCGAGCCGTTTTCCATCAAAAGATAAAGTGTCTTACTTTCAGCAGTTAATGCGCCTTTTTTCTCCTGCAGTGATTGAAAATAGGGTTTATGGGAGTAGCACTTTGTGCCAACTGTAAATCTTCACATGCGGCACGTTGCAGCAGTCACAGGTTCCTTTCCCCCCGGTGTGGCGTGGGTCCAGAAAAACCTCACGTGTGCATCCGATGTGCACGCATAAGTGGCCAATTAAGGGTCTAAAAGCAGGACCTGCTGGAGTCCCTTTTTTTGTGTATCCACAGTTGTTAGGTTGAGCCAGTTTGAGCGTTAAATGCATACAAATCCAAAAATGTTCATCTGTTGTCACCAAGCTGTTTTCCTGTCTGTACAGCATAAAAATGGAGCCATGAAACAAAACGATTAAGGAACAAGAATAAGCTGTAAGACCTGTGGCAGAAGTGAAAAGCTGTGTGAAAAAATTAATACCACAAATCTTCTTTTAAATTACTTGCAGGTTGCAAGGTTGGGGACATCAATATATATATTTTTACTATCTCATATTTTTTTCTGTTATGATTAAAAAGTAGCAGGTCACTGGGATCAGCCGAGATGTGGGATTCATTTTGTTAAATGGAAGAAAGCTCATTGAGCCATCGTAATGACTAAAACACAGCTTACACGTGGTCGTTTTCCCGGAGATATGCGGCTGCTTTTTGACCCGAGACAGCCTGCTTAGCACATCTTAGTCTCAGAGATTATTAAATATGAAAAAGTGAACTCCAAATTAACAAAAGGAAGTCCTTTTAATCACACTGAAGAATAATGGAAGACAAAAATCTCATTAAATTTCATAACTTCCATTGTAATGTGTCCTTGAGGACAGACGATCAATGGATTCCCAAAGGTTTAAGCTTCAAAGATCCCAACGAATAGGAAATGTGGAAAATTATAATGTTACTTCTTTGTATTCCAGCTGCTCACTTATATAGTATTGGAAACATAATTCCTGTTATGTGTGAAAGTTTGTTTGGTCAAAAAGAGTTGGAGACAGAATATTTTCTCTTGAAAAAACACACCTGGACAAATATTGTATTTTGTTTTCTGCAGATTCAGAAAGGAAATCCTTGAGCTAAATCAAAAAGGACTGAAAGCTTTTATTTTAAAGGATCAAAATTAAAACATTCATAAATGAGAATGAGTTTTTACTTTAGCAGCCCACAACAAAAAACAAAAGTAAAGCAGCATAATAAACAGAATATAACGTCATAAAAATAATAAAGGAAAAAGGAAAGATTCATCCAAACAGTGAGGCAAATAAGTTATCCCACTCAGAAATCATGGAGAGGTCTAAGATTTTCATCTTAGATGCATGTCCACGGTCAGAGACACAATCCAAAAAGATCTGGACATCACATTGTATGTTTTTTTTTAATAATTGATTTGTATGTTACCGCTGTAACAAAATATTTGAACACTTGAGAAAATCAATGTTAAAATTTGGTACGGTAGGCTTTGTTTGCAATTACACAGGTCAGACGTTTCTTATATATATATTTTTTTTTTTACCAGGTTTGCACACACTGCAGTGGGGATTTTGGCCCACTCCTCCACACAGATTTTCTCTAGATCAATCAGGTTTCTTGGCTGTTGCTGAGAAACATGGAGTTTGAGCTCCCTCCAAGGATTTTCAATCGGGATTAGGTCTGGAGACTGGCCAGGCCACTCCAGAACCCTGATGGGATTCTTACGGAGCCGCTCCATGGTTATCCTGGCTGTGTGCTTCAGGTCATTGTCATGTTGGAATCCCCAGACACGACCCATCTTCAATGCTCTAACTGAAGGAGGTTGTTCCCCCAAAATCTCCCAATGCTTGGACTTGCAAAACCCCAGGGTAATCGAATACTTATTTGCCTCACAGTATTAACGCTAAATTGGATCATTATGACCAAAAGAAAGAGAAAGGAAGTTATTCATTCAAGCAAACGGAACATGTAAAAAGTGTAAAGAGGATAAATCAGTGACACATTATGAAAAAAAAAACTTAAAAGGAAAATCACAACTATAATTGACGTCTTTCAGTAAAGAACAATGTTAAATACAAGAAAAAATATTCATTTATTTAAGATTGTTGGGACTTCTTTTTTAAATGAAAAAAAAGACAAATTATTGATGTAACTTGAAGCTGACAGAAGAAATGATAAGGAAAATAAACACATGACGATGATATAATATTTTGAACTTTTTATTGCCTGATTCATAAAGAGAAATTTTGAAACAAGCTTGTAAAAAAATGGCATTATAGTATATATATTCAATTCTTGACAATGGTGAAACTAATTTGTAATCAGTTAGCCTGATTATTTAAAAGCTGACAAAAAAAACGGTGGTTCAGGTCAGCCCAGGTCTAATCTCCTGGGCATGCCTCCAGGAGAACGATGACAAATTGAAGAAATGGGTAAGAACAACCTCTAAATACAGTTGAGGTGAACTCCAAAGTGAAGGGACGTCACCATCTATCACCGAGTGGACTTTTGTGGAAGACGACCACGGAGGACAGCGGCGGCGGAATCGAATTAAAAGACTGGAATTTTCCACCATAAATGGTGATGAGCAAGAGGAGCTGTCTTTTGAACGGTTGAGACAGAAGGGCAGCTTTGTGGTCAAACAAAGATAAGATGATTGGAGAGGCTGGGAGTTGTCCTGAGGTTGTCCCTGAAGGCGTCCTCCAGGAAAAGTGCAAAGTAAATGTCCAAACTATCAGACTATGGTGAGACAGTCATGTGGAAAATAATTATTATACATATGTATGAAAAGTGCTTTATAAAGTTTTTTTTTTTTTTTTGAAATATATAGTTAAGTCAATATATAGTTAAGGAGTGGACTGAAATATGAATCCACAGGTGCCAAAGACTCATCAATAGTTAGGGCACAATGACATTTTAGAGGGATGCTTCATAACTTTATTTAAAATATTTTCAATGACAGATGCAATCCCTGATTTTTGTGATTTTTTTTACTCATTTTTACATTATTTTAGTGGAAATAATGTTTGTTTTTTAATTAAATGAGAAGTATTGTCTGTTTAGTCCAAGTGTGAACGTTATTTGGTGTTAAAGAACAAAAAGATGGCCTGTTTAGTTTGCAAAGCGGCACCTGAGACAGATTCAAGTCCCTTTGCAGCGCTGTGATGAACAAAATGAAGCAAGGGAAAAAAATGAACGGCTGAATGGCTTTCAAATTATTCAAGAATGTTTGACCAACGGCACAGTGCCCCAGTCCCTGTAGACCTTTAAGATTAGTAACTCAAGGTAACTCTGAAAGTATAAGCAGTATTTTGTTTTTTACTTTTGATTAAGAGCCTTTATGAAACACTGCTGAGTGTGAGGGCTAGAAATTACAGCGAGAAGTGATTTATGTCCCAAAGTACTGAAGAGCACTTGTGTTTAACCAGTCATTTCACTTTCCAATGAAAAAATTAGTTGGATTTTTTGCTTTGTAATTTCCAGTATGTAAAATCTATGATAAAGTTGAGTTAAAAAAGTACAATTATGTCTAATTTAATATGATTTTTTTTCCAGATCCTAGATACACCAGAGTATTATTTGAATTAACTTTTTTTTTTGCACATGCTTAAATGCATCATGTACAGAAAACAATCGAACTTACATCTACTTGCAAGCACATAATTTAGAGTATGTACCATTTATATTTGTTTTAATATTTAAGTGTCCAAGCTATTCTTTATGTGCCCTGACTGGACGTTGGCACA
Source organism: Adrianichthys oophorus (assembly GCA_036245035.1). Classification (NCBI taxonomy): domain Eukaryota; kingdom Metazoa; phylum Chordata; class Actinopteri; order Beloniformes; family Adrianichthyidae; genus Adrianichthys; species Adrianichthys oophorus. The sequence continues at coordinate 3,968,525 of BSAI01000115.1, read as the reverse complement.
AAAAATGAAAGGAAGTTGGATTTTGCTGGATTTCTTGCACAATTTCCCCAGAAAGTTTATTTTTTTGACTCGTAGGAAATGTTCCTCTCTGGGTTAGAGGGGCTCATATTTATTTTAAACGTCTTTACGTCTAAAGCCTTCATTTTAAAATCCTGGCACAGATTTTTTTATTCGTACAAAACTCCCAAAGGCTATTTTTTTTACATCTATTTAGCTTTTTTTGTGGAAGTCTTATGTGCACAAGATTTTTTTTCTCTTTCTGGACCTAAAAGGACACCATACTTTCCACTGGTGCGGTCACTGAGACTTGGTTGTACGTCCTGCACACGCTTAAGATTTAAATGAATAAAAAAAAAAAAAAACATTAAATCCAGAACATTATGGTTTAATAAAGTTTCTTCAATACTTTAAACATCCTGTAAATAAAGCTGCTACATCTACAAACCAGGGAAATCTTCGCATTAATGCTTTTTGTGACATGAACATGATAAAAACAACATAGATTTTGATGGTGGAATAATATTTACTAGATTATATTAGGGTCTGCGCAACTTCATATATCAACGTTAAAATAAAAATTTAAAAAAAGATGAACAGAATGAACAACTTCCATCTTTGTAAGCTTCATTTGTAACATGGCACTGCATGTGACGCTCTGATTTAGACCCGCTTCTTTAAGAAAACAACGTTAAATGATCGTTTCTTTTGCTACAAGACAGACGTGTGTAGATTTATTTACAGTAACACAGAGGTGTGATGAGGTTAGGAGACGAAAAGAAAGAACAAGTTGTTACACATTGTGGAGGGGGGAAAAAGGATGTTAGGGTGGGTGATGAATCATCAAATGGAAATTAAGACCAACAGATTTCTTTCAGAGTTCTGCTTTGAAATGATCTCATTTTTCTGGGCTCAAAGCATCGTCCTTGTCGGAGACGTACGACTCGTCTGTTTCTTCCTCGCTTCGCATTTGATTTGGTTCCGGTTTCTGCGACGGCCTCAAGAGGTATTCCAGCTCCTCTGCACTGATGGCGACTTTCTCAGGGATCAGCCACCTCTTGAAGTGTTCCAGAGCACTACATGGGGGGGGGGGACAATGTACACAAAGAGATATAAAAAGACGGAATACGGTTCACTTCTGAAAAATGTCATGGAAAGTAAAAAAAAAAAAAAAGTGCAAACAATTCCAAGAACAATTTTACTAAAAATATTTCTTAAAAATTTAAATTTCCAATCACATTTTAAATACTTGTACATTTATGGTATATTTTTTCCCCTATCTTTTATTTCGCATTTATTTAATTCTAAATAAAAATTAGGAAGAATAAAACTATTTATTTGCATGCATTTTTTTCTTGGTGTTTGTTGTTTTTCTTGCAGAAAGAACCCATCCTCCACGCTATGAAAAACATTGGATAAAAAAAAAAAGTACTTTTATTTTGGAAACCAGGCCTGCACAGTAAATCGTACATTTAGCATCATTGCGAAATCAGCCTGTGCAATTCGCCTATCGCAAAAGACGGCGTAAACTGCGATCAATTTTTACCTTAATTTAGGTGTGCTCACACTGACCAATCAGTGACTCCTTGACATCGTTGACCAATCAAATGGAGCCCTTTTAGGTCAGTGGCCCGCCTCCTTTATAGAGTGGGTCATTTGGAGGATAATTTAAGTTATTTTGAGTTTTATTTACATATAACTATTTCCTAAAACGTGTCAGATGTTGCAGAGAAGGCCTCAACAACACCACCTTGAATGTATCATCATGAATAAGAGCTCAGGCTCTACATCCCACCTCTCATCCATGTCACCCCCCTGGAAGAGCTCGGAGGTCTGGGCGTCGTGCAGGAACCTGTCCCAGCATTCCTTCTTGGCCTGAGACAAGGAGCGCAGCATCTCCTTGGAGGTCACATCACTCGACTGACCCTTGATCTTCTTCAGACGGTTCTCTGTGGAACAATGCAAACATGATGGATTGATCTGATGCCTGTGGGAAAATCAACACTTTAAATTTAGAATTATATATATATTTATGAAACTGTGAGTTTAAAAAAATACAGAAAACTTCACAAACTATTTATAAAAGAGACCTAAACTGGCGATGTACATCTCTGAGTCGTCCATGGGTTCCCAGGTCGAGCTGAAGGAGCCATTGCTGCTTCCATTTATTTGTCCGTTTGGGTGGTCTCCATCTTGGGTTTCTGGGTAGAACGAGTCCCTGAATTCAGATTCGTTCTCCGCGGCCGTTTCGGTTGGAGGTCCCGGCAAACCGGAGCAGATCTCCGTCCAAAGCTCCCCGCTGGACCGAACCTCCTGGTTTTCAAAGTCGTCTATCATGGCGCTGCCGGTATCGAACCTACACAAACATAGCTAATTTTAGGTGAGCATGCTGGGAATTCTCCGTCAATTTTGGTTTCCAAGATGAGACGCTGTTAGCTTACTTTAATACTTCTTTACGCTGTGTATGCACTTCAATGTTTATACCATTTACATAAAATTTTAAAAAAAAGGTGACTTACCTGTTAGATGTCGACCAATTTGTTGTTTTTAATTGCAGTCTCAAGATAAAAGATTAAACTTTAGCTTTTCTAGCTAACCGTCTCCATGATCAGACAACCGTTTAACAACAAAAGTCCCACTTCCTTTTTCCCGAGCATTCGTTCAGCTGATTGGATGCTCACATCTGTCATGCAGCGTCTTTCCAGTTGTGATTGGATGAGGTCTTTTACGTAGAAAAGACACACTTGCGTCTGAGGAGGCAGACCGGAAGTGTGTTTTTACCTTAATGTCACGGCGGCCCACTACCAAAGGTAAACAAGCGCAAATGACCTTTATTTAGTAGTTTTATTGAGCACAATTTTCTTTTAAAAAGACAAGAATAATATATTACTTTAAACCACTTACACTAATTTAATTAAAAAAATGACGTGAACTTTGACAGTGTCACTTTTTGGACCAGCTGGATATAGGTTGGAGCTGAATACAGGCTAATTATAATTAGCTTCGCTGCATGCTCTTAACGCCTTAATGAATCGACGTATTCTGTTAAATGTTGCGGTTATCTGAGCTCCACGTTGTCTGATGCTGCAGGGAGCTGCACGTGGGGAGATGCACGCGGTTCTGCGCCTGGCTGTAGTGGCGGTTCCCATGGGTGTGCTCCTGTCCAGGACCATGGCGTGGATGTCCAGTGGCAAAACACACGCAGACCTCATCAGCAGACTAAGAGGTAAAGAGCTTCCACCAAGAGTCTTGCTGCCGACAGTGGGGTCATAGTTCATATTAGGATGCAGTTAAGTTCACTACATTTGAAAACACTGGATTTGTTGTGTCATTGTTACTGTTGTGACTGTTTGAGTTCCTTCTCCTTCAGATCATGGGGTCATCCGGAGCGACCGAGTGTTTGATGCCATGTTGGCAACCGACAGAGGGCGTTACTCCAGAGACTATCCTTATGCAGACTCTCCACAGACCATAGGTAACACCGTTTTGTGGAACCTTCCTCTTGTTCCACTTGTTTTTAGTTTTTTTTTCTGGGTATCCCAGCATCCTCCCACAGTCCATATGCCTGATATGTCCATCTGTGAATTTTAAAGACCCACTGACCTGGCATCTGACTCAAAACTGTAGCTAGCGGGAGAGCGCACAAACACATAGCTCAGTTATGGGTGTCAGGTCTTGGATTGGTTCCACAGCGTCTCAGGTGCTGGATTTCTTTGGATATTGTTTGCTGGGCGCTCTGACACTTGATCTGGTTTATTCTGGAGACACATGCTCAGACTGAGGAGTTAGACAGTCGACTCAACTGCCAGGATTTTTTGTTTTATAACGGTAATAATTGTTCCCCATTTGGGGCTAAAACAAAAGTGGGAGCTGGATTGACAGTAGCGACTATTCAGGAAGAATGGCGTGCTCCAAATCCCACATTTTTCCTGAGACCAATGAGGTTTTTGCATCAAAAAGTTCTTTACTTTGTTACAGATTTCTTCAAAAATTCATGGTGTTTCAACGTTTGCTTTTTACAGGCTACAGGGCCACCATCAGCGCACCTCACATGGTGAGTTCCAGAAACATTCTTGAACTTTTACAGATTAGAATATAATTCAAAACACTTCCGTTTGTGTCTTAATATTAGAAACTTAAATCTCTGCTAAAAAACACCGGAAGTATCCTCATTTATTTGTTTTCTTTGGTTTAACTCGACAGCACGCTCATGCTTTGGAGCTTTTAAGCGACAAACTTTCCGCAGGAGCATCTGCACTGGATGTAGGCTCCGGCAGTGGATACCTCACGGCCTGCTTTGCCAGAATGGTAACTTCTAGACAATTTTGTCAAAACTCTTTTGTTGCTCTGGGACACAAACAACAGCCGTTTATTCTCTGATGTGCGCAGACTGGGCAGAGTGGCAAAGTGGTCGGTATTGAACACATCGAGGAACTGGTTCAAATGTCTATAAAAAACGTGCAAGCCGACGACCCCGAGCTGCTGTCATCTGGACGCATCAGGCTCGTCGGTGAGTCGGCGAGCTTCTCCCAGATGTTTGGTCATAAATAACTCCTCTGTGTGTCGCTTTGCTTGCAGTGGGAGATGGGAGACTTGGCTATCCAGAAGGAGCCCCTTATGATGCTATTCATGTTGGTGCAGCTGCAGCCTCAGTTCCCAAAGCTGTAAAGACTGCTTCTTCTTTTTTTTTATTTTTATTTTTCATATGCACAAATACAGTAAGTCTTGCATGTTTTCATTCGGTCATGAAAGCTCTTGGAGCAGCTGAAGCCAGGTGGGCGCTTGGTTCTCCCAGTGGGCCCTGAAGGTAGCAACCAGGTGTTAGAACAGTATGACCGGCAGAACGATGGGACCTTCACCAAGAAATCTTTAATGGGAGTAGTCTATGTCCCCCTCACTGACAAGAGGCACCAGTGGCCAGGGTAAGACACCGCCTTCTGGCTAAAATTACCAAATTGTTCCCATGTGAGCCTTCTCCACCCGCCACTCCTTTCTTCTTTCCTCAGAGGCGAGCTCTGACTGCAGTGTGGTTGCCTCCGCAGGAGGTGGCGCTGGTGCTGTGGCTCTGGAGCCCTGTAGTCCTCTGCATGTCTCACCGAGAGCCTGTCTTTATGGCCCTGCTGTTCCACCGGGTTGGCACCCAGCAATGTACAAGAGAGGATTTCTGCTCTGCGGGCCTGAACAGACCCGAGAGTTAAAATCTCAGACTGGGTTGTCCCGATTGACCTTTTCCCAGAATCCTTAGTCTGTAAGAACATAATGGTCGATGAGAAAGCAGAATTTTGTCATTACATGATGAGTAGCATAAAAAGCAATCCTAACATGTACCACAAAACCTTTAGCAAACTAACTAATATATATTTTCACGTGTTTTTTTGGATTCACCCGCCGGCTATATGTGCCCAGTATTTCTTGTTTAAAAAATATGTGCCAAGAGTTTTTTATTTGAAAAACAAAAAAATATGTTTTTTCTTGTGCAAAGCCATCCTAAGTAAATTTTAAAGATATTTTTTGCCAGTAATTGAAGCTTAAGGTACAAATTCAAACTAAATAGTCTTGGGGGGGGGAGAAATGTAAATATTTTTGTAACATTTGCAAAAGGTTGAATATGAATACATTTGTGTGATAAAAATTCAATTTACCGAAATTTTTTCATTTCCTAATATACCCTTGGTTTGTTTATATATATATATATATATATATATATATATATACATAATAAAATATCAGTGGAAAGGTCAAATATTAAAAAATATGGAACAATTAAAGTTTACAAAATTCAGACTATTTACTTATAAAATGTGCATATTTAAGACTTTATATTAAAAACATTTGAAATGCAGCATAAGTTAAATAAGTAAGGAAAACACTAAAGACCATATCACTGCTAATATTTATATGAAATGTATTATTTTAACTATAGAAAAAAATAGAGTAAAAGTATTTGTCTTTACAAAGATGCTTGTAAAACTTTTCAGACAATTTTTGCTAAATTAGCAAGTGTGAGAATCACAAATAAAGCACGTTAGACGACAATATTGCATCATAGTTATGTTCGAAGGCTGCTGTGGCATAGTGGTTAGCACTTTCACCTCACAGTGAGAAGGTTACACTGTGAAGGTCCCTTCTGTGAGGAGTTTGCATGTTCTGCCTTCATAGAATAACTTATGATCTTGAATTGTCCCTTAGGTGTGAATGTGTGGCCCTGCAACAGATGACTGATCCCTCCAGACACTAGCTGGGATAGGCTCCAGCAACCCATGACAGATTCGGTGGGTTCTGAAAATTGATGAAAAGAATTGTGGGACGCTCTTTGTTGAACTATTTCAAGAAAAAAAAATTTGATTGAAACCTAATTAACATAGTCAGAAATAGATTGAAAAATAAAAGAAGAAAAGTAAATGCACATAGGTTATGTCATTAAAAGTACTCTTAATTATAGACATATTTGTACATGACATACTGAATCAATTTAATAGAATGATTGACAAATAGTTTATTGCTTAAAAGGGAGTGGAAAGAAACACATTTATATAATCCCACTTTTGTGTTTCACCTAACTTAAAAAAAAAATTATCACATAGTTGCCATAATACAAGATCGTCTATGTGGAGTTATTTATACTTTCAGTCCAAGTGCATATTCTTAAAATGATCAGATGTTTTAAGGCTGTAAACCCCTCACTACACATTTTATACACTTTTTTTCCAGACAGGAATGATCCTTTTTACATTTTTCTGTCCTTTAAACTCTGAAAGTAGAAAAATATATTTTTTATTAAAAGAAAACAATCAAAACTTGGGACAGCTCGCATGAAGAAAACGAAGACGTTAATGGATCTATATATCTGCTCCTTATTCGCCACAATTAGAATAAAGAAATACACAGAAACCCAATTTTAATCTTCATTTTCTTTATATTTGTCATCCATCATCAGAAAAATACTACAATGACACTTTGAGAACACCAAAAAACACAATTTTCATTGGAGTAGGTCTTTAGCAATCATCCAACAAGGGACATTAGAAATGATTAATAGTGACTCACGGTTTACAGCTCTTCGATCTTGCATTGCTGCACTATTGCGTCTTTTTCCACCGAAGGCCTCGCTGATTTGTCTGCAGGTTTGTTTTTGTGAGCCAAGAACTTGGTAATATGTAGTTGTTGGCGCTTCTTTTTCTTCTGGTTGAGGAGATGCTTATAAATACACATGCTTCCTTCAATTACGTTCGAAAACTGTAACGAACGAAATGTACAAGGGTCCCACTCTTGCGCAGCTCGCTGAAGTTCATTGGCCATTCTCACCATGGTTGCCAAGCGGTCAAGTGTTAGCCCGTCCTCCTCTTCTACATCAACACTTGCTTCCTTTTCATCCTCTTCTACCTCACCCTCGCTTGGTGGCTTTGTCATCTCAGCCAGGTCCTCATCAGTCAGCGGTTGGGAGTGAGCATCAATTAAAGAATTAACGTCCTCAGCAGTCATTTCATTAAAACCGTCTCCCCTGAGCCGTTTAGCCAGACTCACGACCATATCCACCACAGAGCGATTGATCTCATCAAGACGGCTTTCAGTAGGGTTGTGCACTGCATCTGGCCACAGTTTTACCCAGCAGGCATTTAAAGTTTCATTTTTCATGTCCTGCATTGCTCTCTGAATATTTTGGAGACACGATGCGATGGTGTACTCACGCCAGTAGTCCTTAAATGAGAAATTTTTATCTGAGTCCATAGCATCGACAAGATGTTGGAGGGTGTTGCGCGTATAGAGCGCCTTGAAAGCACGGATGATGCCTTGGTCCATAGGTTGAATCAGGGATGACGTGTTTGGCGGCAGAAATTCGATTTGCACACCATTGTGTGACAAATCATCCGAGAGGCCTCCGGCGTTGTCTATGAGCAGGAGCACTTTAAAGTCGAGTCCTTTTTCGGTCAAATAACGCTTGACCTCCGGGATGAAACACCCTTTGAACCAGTTCAGATTTAGCGCTTTTGTCATCCAAGCCATTGCGTTATGCATCCAGTAAACAGGCAAAGTACTCATATTCTTGTCTTTTAGGGCTCTTGGATTTTTAGACCTAGATATAAGCCCTGGTTTTATCATAAAGCCTGCAGCATTTCCACACATAACCAGAGTCACACGAACTTTTTGGGTCTTGAAGCCTGAGGTTTTGGCATCGTCCTGCATTAGAAAAGTGCGAGAGGGCATTCGTTTCCAAAATAAGCCTGTATCATCCATATTAAAAACTTGTTCAGGCTTATATCGCCCTTCTTCGATTATTGTTTTAAATTTGGTTTTCGCGTAAGCCTCTGCTCCAGCGGTATCCGCGGAGACGACCTCTCCCTGCAGAGAAACACTTTTGAGTCCAAAGCGTTTCTGAAATTTGTCAAACCAGCCTTTGCTGGCATGAAACGGACTCGGTTCTGAGTGAAAAGCACTCGTTGATGGACTGGGCTCCGTGTCATTCTGCTCCTCGCTGTCATGGACGTCATTGCTGCCAGCGAAAGCTTTATAAAGCGTTTTGGCTTTTGTGCGGATAATGTTGGTATCCAGCGTAATGTTCCTTTTCCTGCAGTCACTGATCCACAAAGCTAAAGCAGACTCCATCCTTATGATGGTCTTGTTGCGGACAGTTACTACCCTTTTTGCATCCTTGTTGAAGCTTATTGCTGCTGTCCTTCTTATATTATTTTCCTCCTTCTTAATGTAACGAACCGTAGATTCATTTATTCCATAATGGCGCCCTACGGCAGAGAAACTTTTACCTTCCTTTAGCATGTCCAGAAGTCCAACTTTTTGAGCGACGGTTAGCATCTTTCTCTGCCTTTTGGGTGTTACCGCAGGCGCCTTTGATGTCGCAGAGCGTTTTGATGACATCATTGAGGAGAAAAGGTTCAAACACACAGTAAAGTAAAGCACTTTAGAGTCTGAATCTGAACCCTCTTCACAGAAATCACAGCATTGGGGAGATTGACAACACCAATGAACACCATGCATAAAAATAATCTGCAAAACAGTGGGATTGCGAAAGGTGAACCGCAATACATCCAGGAAACACTATTCCAGAAATCATGATTACACATTAGTCATCTGTTGCTTTATGATCTCAACAGATTAATAAAAATTTGCTTTGAAACTTTTTTTCTCCAAGCACTCAGTAAATTATTCCAGAATTGAACATGATGTCACAGATGAACCAAGTTAAAGTTATGTTTGATGAATGGTTCATAGAAGTATAATTCATTAAGTTCATTGAAGATCATTTGTTGATATTTTGATGTCCTTGTTTGTGGAGTTTAGTTCAGTGAAGACCTCAGTTACCATGGTGATTTTCTTGGCCTTATCTTTCACTCATCGATGTTGTTGGGTACCATAACCTTGTGTTCTGTTAGAGTTTTACAGTTTCAAGTGTTATGAATTTTCTGTCATTTTCATATTCTTTTGGCTCTTAAATACTATGCCGAGTACTAGTTTGTTCTCTTGTGAAAGGAATGGAAGCCCTCAATGTTATTTAAATCCATAGAAATCCTTTTAGATTTGAGGAAATCCTCCACCTGCTGCTCCTCGGAGCTCCTCTCCTCATCCCTGGTTTTATCCCTGTCGGCGGTGGTCGTGGATTCTGGAGTTCGGCTCCCGGTCGTCTACTTGTTCCACTAAATTATTGCCATTCTGCTGGTCCACGAGCGCTCGTAGATTCCTCAGTTCCTCCAGGATGTGTTCCTGCTGAATCTTAATGACTGACACATCCTCAACCAAGACATCAACGGTTTTTTGAATGTCTCTTAATAGGAACACCACCAGGTTTAGATCTGGGGACATAGTCGGCTGTAAACTGCTGTTATCTGCTAGCTTAGCGCTGTTGCCTTCCGTCGACCCGGAACCGGAAGTTCTTAAAAATGGGGAAAAAAATCTCCAGTCAAAAAATACCGCAATGCATGCTGGTATATTGGGTAGAAGTTTGCTGTTTAGCGTGTTCATCCAAACTGAAGTTAAAAGACAGACAATTCGTATTTCTTTGTGTTTTGAAATTAACCGGATTCCGAGGGCGCCTCGCTTTCGTCGGAGAAGCGCTTCGATGATGGAACAGGAAGTAGCGGCTCCAGAGAACCCGGCGGACTCGGAGCGCGCGGTGTCAGAGGTTGAAAGCACGCGCGCAGCTGCAGCCAAAAGCGGCAAACGCAAGAAAGACGAGGAGTCCGAGGCTAACGTCAGCGGGAAGAAACGCAGGGGAGCCGGAGGAAAGACTCTCCGTCCGGGCGAGAGGTACGTCCCACCACCGCAAAAACGGAACCCGGGCGTGAGCTTTAGCCAGGAGCACTTCAGCGAGACGTCCTACTACTTCGAGGGCGGGCTGAGGAAGGTGCGTCCTTACTATTTCGACTTTAAGACCTATTGCAAAGGGCGCTGGATCGGGAAGAGCCTGCTGGAGGTGTTCAAGAGCGAGTTCAGAGCGGAGTCCATAGAGTATTATCTTGAGGCGGCCAAGGAGGGTCGCATCCGGCTGAACGAGGCGCCAGTGGAGGACCTGTCCGTGGTTCTCAAGGTTGGTAGGAACCAGGAGCCTTTAAACTCCAATTTGTAAAGCGTTCCCAATGGTCTTTTTCGTTATAATTATGTTTTTAGCCCCAAAAAACAAAACAAAATTAAAAAGTGTTGTTTTCTAGAATATAGTTTCAGTGGAGTGGCAGTAGTTTATTAGAAATTCCCCTCTAAGCTGTGGGTGGGACTATATATATATTTTTTGTCTCCACAGCTCTATTCCGATATATGAAAGACTCGGTGTCATATAATTCCAGCCGGGCTCAAACCGCAACTATTAAATTCTCCTTCCTTGGTTTGTTTTCAAACGGTTGCCATCTGATTGGCCAAAGTTAACCTGATTTAACCCTAAATGCGTGTTTAATGTCCGCTTGTTTTGTACTTAAAGCTCAAAACAGACTTAAAACCTTGCCTAGTGACGTGTAAATGCGAGAGTTTGAACGTGAAAGCCCGAAACATGCGTTTACGTGTGTTTGCATAGACTTGCAAGAGGTTGCTTGAACCCACCAAAAACCAAATTTTCATCAGAGTCGGTCTTTAAATGCTATATCACAACTAAAAGTGTTGTTTCTGAATTAATTATTTCTCATGATGCAAAGTAATAATCCAACATACCACCAGTGGAAAATTTTTAACAGATTTGATGCTATTCCTGGTTATCTTGAATTTATGTGTCCATTCTACAGAATAATGACCACATGAGGAACACCGTCCATCGCCATGAGCCTCCTGTGGTCGGCACGCCCCTGGAGATCCTGGCGGATGACGGCCAAGTGCTGGTGGTGGATAAGCCAGCCTCCATCCCCGTCCACCCGTGCGGCCGCTTCCGCCACAACACGGTGATTTTCATTCTTGGCAAAGAGCATGGGGTTTCGGAGCTTCACACCGTCCACAGGCTGGACAGGCTGACCTCCGGAGTCCTGCTGTTTGCCCGGACTGTCGAGACGTCCAAGAAGTTGGACCAGATGGTGAGAGATCGAGAGGTACGTTCAGGAAGCTTTTTAATTGCGGCAAACTGTTGGTTTTTCTGAAATTGATGCCTGATCTTTGTCTTCTCAGATCGAGAAGGAGTATGTCTGTCGAGTGGAGGGCGAGTTTCCTGAAGGTGAAGTGGTCTGCGAGGAACCCATCCTGGTCGTGTCCTTTAAGGTCGGCCTGTGCAGAGTCCACCCAAAGGGAAAGGAGTGCCGAACGGTTTTCCAGAGGCTCAGCTTCAACGGGAAAATGAGTGTTGTGCGTTGCTTACCGCTAACTGGCCGCACCCACCAGATCAGAGTTCACCTTCAGTTCCTGGGCTTCCCTATCCTGAATGATCCAATCTATGGCTCCTCTGCTTGGGGTCCTAACCGAGGGAAAGGGGGAATTCTGGGAAAGAGTGACGAGGAAATTCTGCAGGCGTTGGTGGAAGAGCATCGCTCTCAGGAAAACCTTGACTTTCTGGATGACTTGATAGGCGGGAAAGAGGCGGCCGAGAAAAACATCACGGACAACTGTCAGCAACAAGTGGATCCTTGTGGTGATAAGTCTGGTGTGATGACTGACGGCACCTCTGTCAAAGACTCATGTAATCCATCCACGCCCAACGGAAGCGAAAAGGCCACCAACGTCCCGAAAGGAAGTCGAGACCATTTATGCAGCGAGTGTAAAATAGTACGGTCAGATCCCACGGAGAAAGAGCTGATCATGTACCTCCACGCTTTACGTTACAAAGGACCCGACTTTGAGTATTTCACACGTCTTCCCGAGTGGGCCAAAGATGACTGGGTAGAACCCTGGTGAAGCTGACTCAACAGAAGCAGCGAACCCTTTTTTTTTTTTTTTTTAAACAATACTTTCAAACGGACAAACGATCAACATTTGAAATTTGCAGGAAAACTAGTGTTTATTATTTTTTTTGTTTTTGGAAAAAAATAACATTAGTAATAGAGATATTTCTATATAATCCAAATTATAATTCTTGCATGTATGCATTTATATAATTTATGTTGGAAGGCAGGTTATTCTGTGAAGGAAAATAAAGGACAACGTTGTGAATACACAGATACATTTTCTCACATATATATATTTTTATGCTTTCATGCGAAACTACCATCACTGCAGTTTCATGATCCTTTTATCTTCACATAACTTACAGTAAACATCTTGCACAAAAAGAAACTTTGAGTCCTAAAAAAACATTTGGCACATGCTGTTCATGTCAGGAATACTGAGATGCACGGAAACAGCTGATGTGACTTCTCACGTTTGGGGTGACGGTGTACCATGCCCGGCAGGCCAAGCATGTTTTAACAGAGGCAGACTTGGAGTAAACCATTTTTCACCAAACATTTAGTGCATTAAAAGTCATGGCATGGTTAGTAAACAGAGTTTGTTGGCACTGACACTTGGTAAACAGTTTTAAAACGACAGTAAAAGTGAAAAGCAGTCTACACGCAACTACTGGTAACTGGAAGCTTCTGTTTTGCACAAAACTCTGCGCCATATCACATCTGAGTGACATGTATTCTACGTCCAAATTCCCTAAAAGACTTTATAGTGTGGGACTGTTTAGTGCCCTGGATTTTAAAGACACACTCCGATCATCTTCTGATCTGTTTTAAAAGTGTTCCCAGTGGTCTTTTTTTTTATCCCAATCATACAATTTTTAGCCAAAAATTAAGAAAAAAAAACTGTCATTTTCATTAGAAACCTATCTGAGTTGTGTGCGGACCTGTTGACATGGAGCCATTTACTGAGAGCTCTCTGTTTACACTCTCTCCCACTAATTTACAGGTCCTCACACCCCCAACCTACCATTACAGCTGCAACAAAAATAGCGAACAAACTAGGAAAACATAGACATACATTGTCGCCTATAAGTGGATGCATCACAATGGACCGGAGCACGGATCGTGTGACCCGCCCAGACTATTTTCTACGTCACAAATATGATCTGAACTACATTTTTTTCTGTCTGCTCCTGATTCACAATCATTTGAATAAATGCAATTTAGAGCTTAATTTTCTTTATATATGTCCTCCATTGTGAGATAGGTGTTAATAACAATAAAAACATTTTTTATCGGAGTGGGTCTTTAGCACAATTTATACACATGCTCACTAGATATTTTTTTGGATGTCACCCTTTTTCTAAAGAAGAAACCTAAGAAATTAGGACATTTCACAAAGATTATTTATGAATCCACTGTGTTCTTTATGAAGAAACTAAAAAAGTTATTTCAATAATTTTTTTTTCCAATGACAAATTGTTCAAACGCAATGCATTGTGGTCAATATTAGCTGACAAAAGGCTCGACTGGTTGAGAGCAGGCACATTAGGTTGAGTCACACTCTGTTGTTTTGCAGCTGAAGGAAACGGCAACGACTTTCATGGACACTGAGAAGCTCAAAGGCAGAAATCCTGATGGGTCTTCAGTGGGACCTTCTGCAGCAGCAGCAGCTATAAACTTCAACAACGGTGGCTACAGCAGAAACGTTCTGTTTTGTGCTGATTCTAGAAGAAAACCGCATTATTGTTGATGCAAATGAATAAGAAAGGGTTGGTTTTAGGTCAAATTGTGCAAATGATTCACGTGCAGCTTCTCATAGGATTTAAACCAGCCTTATGCTACATTTATTTCACTTGACTCATTTTTTTTGGCTTAAATTTAGGAAAGGCTACTCCAACATTTATCACTGTAATTAGGACATTAAGACTGAAACAATCAAGAAAATATTATATATTGAGCTTTGGGAATTGAACTTCCTGTAAACTTGAATATAGTTGAAGCGAAAGTGAAAGACTCGTTTCTTTCAAAAGAACATCAGTGTACAGGGTCAGGAAAGTAGAAAGTCTCAGGCACACAGTCAGTCCAGCAGATGCAGTTGGTGCTGAATAAACATGGACTGTGGTTTGGTGCATGCTTCTGAATGGAAAGCCTCCACTTCAGCGTGCTCTGGCCCAGCGTTTCTCAGTCCTGATCTTGACGGACCTGCTACTGATCTGCATGTTTTCCTGCTCTAAAACAGCTCATTTAAATGCAGAGACGACCAGAAGTTTGAAACACTAGAGACCAGGCTTATTTCAAAACTCCCAGATAACCTGCATCCTGATATGCTGTCGAATGTCACACATGCATTTGGCTTTTTCTTCCTTAAACCATAATCCCTTATTAACCCTTTAACACCAGAGACGCCAAAATAACACCGTCACACGGTTAACATGATTCCAACGGATTCAGACGCAGACAAAAATATGCCAAGCTGCTTTTGTCCACGATAGAATCTGCTTATTTGCATTGATTGCTGAGATCTTCACCCCTTTAAAGTGTTGCGTATCAGCGCAGGGATTCTTTTCTGCTCTTCGGAATCCGCTGGAATTAAATGCGTAAAAAGGTTGAAGAGTTACGGTAGTCAAAAAAAATGTCAAGACTGGAGCTAAGGCAACACCCAAATAAGACACGCTCTTTGATCTAGCATCACTCTGACCGTTAACGTGATTAACGAATTAACGAATTCTGAAGTGGAGAAAAGTGGCTTAGCATGTCGGCAAAGCTGCTTTTCTCTGCAACAGAATCAGTTCATTTACATCAATTGCGTAAACACTTCCCTACTGTAAAGTGTTTTGTATGAGTACAAAGTAGCTTTTTGTATTTCATAATTCGCCGGAATTACATTAATTGCCTAAGTGGTTGAAGAGCTGCAGTAGTCCAAAGAATGTCAACACCGGAGATAATGCTCCAATGGTAACCCTTTATCATTATTCCAATGGATTCCGACGAAGAAAAAAACGGCTATACCAATTGGCAAAAAGCTTTTCTCCTTATCGGCAAAACCACTTTTCTTGGCATCAGTTTCAGAAGATTTACAATGATTGTGTAAGCACTTCACTGCTGTAAAGTTAAGAAAAGTGGCTTTTCACATCGGCCTTGTACTGTTACGTAGCACGTTACTCATGTCATGTGTTGCATTGTAGCGCAAAGTTCTTATCTCCGTTTCAGAATCCGCTGGAATTACGTTAATTGCGTAAACAGTTGAAGAATTGAGGTCGTTGGAAGAATGTCAACGCTGACTCTAAACTCTGGTGGAAAAAGGTTAAATGTTTCTTCCGGTTGCTTTATTACTGTGGTTTATTACAAATGACTGATGAATACACAGTGTTTTTTTTGTCTCCTCTGGCTCTCCCTAGCAGGTGGCCTCCTGTTGTCCATCCCTCTTTATCCAAACGTCGGGTAAGTCTGGTTTGCTGTTGGGTAGAATGACCACCTCCTCGCTGCGGCTCGAGTGGTCTTTGCCTCCGGTCTCGTAAACGGTTTCCCTCAGCGAGAGGCGGAGCGTGTCTCGCCTGCCGTTCAGGTGTCCCGGCTGCAGCTGGACGTCGGCACCACCGTCACTTCCCTGCGAGCGCGAGGGCCCCGCTTCAACGTCACTGAGGCACGTGTCGCAGGAGTCCTCCAAACCTTCGCAGGAGCTCTGAGAGCAGGAGAATAGGGGCGTTTTACGCTGACCTTCGCCATCTGCGGCGTTTTCGCCTTCGCAAAGTGACGGCTGGTCAGAAGTCTCCAGCGTTTGGCTGATCAAGCTTGATGATGAGGAGCAGGGCGTGTCGCTCCACTCCTTGACCTCAGCCGTGCATGTTTTGCACAGCAGCTTGTCTGCTGCAGCATTCTTCAGGCTGAATGGATGCAGAGCGCGCTCCCTGTAAGGGGAGGAAGTCTGCAGAGCAGGAGGAGCTTGGCAGATCGCATGGCTGCACGTCTCCTCGTTTTCCTTGCCCGTGGTGTTGTTGCCCAACTCTCCCTCGCAGTATTCAATCTCGTCTGAAAGCACAGACGGTCGGTTGGACAGTTTACTGGTGCAGGTGCTGTTCTCAAAGCTGTCGCTCAGTCGGTACGCTAGCGGCTGCAGCTCGTACTGCTCCGCCCTTCTGTTCACGCCGCCCCCAACTTCCATCTGTTTCTGCTGGCGCTGGTGATGGGGATAAAGGTACCTGCACGGCTCTCTGTCGTAACTCCGCCTAACTCGGAACTTGCCAAAGGCCCCGTTTGCAGCCGAGGATGACGAGGAGCCTGGCTCGGGGCAGGAGGTCAGTGCACTATCTGCTTTCTCTGAGAGACATCGCAGGGGAATCATTCCACAGCTCCTCTTGGGCCCAAAGAAGCAGCACAGCGACTGGAAGAAAAAAGTGGCAAATCCACAGGCGACGCATTTGACCAAAAATAAAAAAATGCCGAGCTTCCTGAAGTGCAAGGCCGTGGCGGGCAGCATGATGATGCCCGTGAAGAAGAACGCGCCGGAAACAATCGCTACAGGACACCCCATCTTTTTAGTGGAGTGCGCAACTTTTCCAATTGTATCCGAATGAGGAGCTAAAGTGTAGGAAATGCAATAGTTAGCAATAAAGTCGACAGACAACCCCGCAGCTGCTGATATGAAAACAGCCTCAACGCCGCTTAGCTGCCATTCCAGAAGAACGAGGAGCCCAACCGTGACGAACACCGTTCCTCCGACTGCGGCGGTCGCATAAATGCTCAGCGCAATGTTCCAGGTCGTTAGTAGGAGCAAAACGAAGCTGAGAGCCACTGAGGAGCCAGCCACAACGAGCATCTCTGTGCTTAAAGACTGCTGTAGATCAAAAAGAGACAGCGGGCCGACGAACCAACCCTTCTCCAGTCCTTGTGGGGCTCCTGACATTTCTCCGTTGAACCATGTCAG
Organism: Adrianichthys oophorus; assembly: GCA_036245035.1. Lineage (NCBI taxonomy): Eukaryota > Metazoa > Chordata > Actinopteri > Beloniformes > Adrianichthyidae > Adrianichthys > Adrianichthys oophorus. The sequence goes on along the minus strand of BSAI01000115.1, from coordinate 3,951,299 downwards.
GATTTCTCGGTAAAAAACACTGGTCCTGCTGAAGTTGAAGCTGTAGAGGTATGTGGTTTTGAAGGCCAGCACAAGGGCTGCGACCCTGCCGTCTGGATGGACGTACAGACCGCCACGTGGTGCCAGACGACCCTCAGCGTACCTCTCCACCAGCATCAGGCTGAGGCAGCTCTCAAAAACGCTGGGGGGGTAGGGGAAATGGACGTCACCGCAGCAGAAATGGCTGTCCGAGCATTGTCTCGAAGAGACCCAACGCACCAGCTGATCAACGAGGCAGACGTTTTCGACAACGTCTTCATCCTCCAGAGTTGGAGGGGAGTAAAAGCTTTGGTTCTGGACTCGTGCACACAGATCCTTCAACCAAATCTGAGCTTCAGGGTGGCTCATATTAAAGTCAGGGTCAAGGACCAGTGAGCCGCTGCTCCGTGGGTCCAAGTGATCCCCGTTATCGATTGGTTTGACACCCCAGACGAGCATTAGTGTGACAGGCTTATCCTCGCCACGCTTCTGCCTCTCAAACATAAAAACGTGACTGTACTCTGCATCATACCGCTCGAACGGGTGACTAGAGCGAAAAAGCGGAGCGGCCTGGCTTTCCAGGGTGGGCAGCTTCATTCCCGGCTCGACGCAGGACATGTATGTGCCCCCCGCCGCCAGAACGGCAAACCAGCACACCCAAATGTACCGAAACTTGACCACTCCACAGGGTAAGATTTTTAGGAACAACAAACTCGAGGTGTCTGCAAGGCCTCGTTTGATTTCTCTCAGCTTCTGCGAGACAACGAAAAGGCATTTTTTGCGAGAGCTTGTTTCCCAGAAGCCCCCTGTGTTTTTGGAGCAGCAGGGCTTCCATCCCTGAGCGGCCAAAGACGCGGGAGGGACCTTTCTGTAGCGATCGCGCAACGTAAACCCACACGGCAGCCAAAACAAAGCCAAGAGGGAGCTGATTAACGATGACGTACCCAGATAGACGGAGAAACATCTGATCGCCGGGATGCTGCTGAGGTAACCGGACCAAAATGCCACGCTGGAGGTTAGCCCAGACGCTAAAATCAAATAGCCAACTTCCTGCAGAGCTCTAGTTACTCTCTTCCCTGGTGAAGCTGAGGGATTCTGCATCAGATGCAGATTCCAGAAGTCGCTGAAGATGAAAACCTGATTGGAGCAGCTGCCTAAGAGAATGAGAGCCGCTGACAGGTTGATCATGGGGAAGAAAGTCAGGCGAAACACCACCTTGTAGAAAAAATAGGACGTCAGGAGGGCGCCGGCGATTGCGAGAATTGATAACGCTACAATGAAGACAGAGTTCAGATATAAAACCATGGTGAATAAAAGAGAAAAAACAGCTAAAACGAGGTACACCGAATCTCTGGCTAGGTAGTACTTGAAAAGGCTCTTCTTAATCCCAAAGTCAATCCCAGTGATGGTCGTATTATTGTAGGTCAGATCCCTGCTTTCCAGACTGGTCATGTAAACGTCCATCATGGGCTCACCCTTATCCACCGGCAGGAACATCAGGCTGTACTTCAGGGTGGGGATCTGGTACTCCACAGTGTCCGGGCCCAGGAAGTCTTTGTCCACCAGGAAGTGCAGGATTTGGAAAACCACGCGGGATTGCTTGCAGCGCGAGGGCACAGAGGAGCAGCTGCCGCGCCGCGGTCTGTCCACGCAGGACTCCACCAGGCGCCCCTCGTGGTAGTATGGAGCACATTTTCTGAGAAGTTTCAGAGCATCGGAAACCTGGTAAGAAAGAAATACAACTGAAGTCAGAATCACTCCAATGAGATTCATTTTCGTTGACATTTACAGTTTTCACCACTAATCAATTCTGTTTTTGTAAAATCTGCCTTAAATATGATCTGTAAACTTACTAATCTAGTGCAAAAGTGACCCTTTAAATATTTGTGTTTCCATCCCTATGAGTCCACAGAGCAGAACATGTGCAAATATGTTTTAAAAGCAAGCAGAATAAAAATTCTGTTCAAGCCCCTATATTCATCGCCTCATACAGTAAGCCAGAAATAAGAAACTAAACCAGAGATGAAGAAATATTGTTAAAATTAATCATATAAATATGTCAGTTTTTCACTTAAAAAGCACTTTTGTTGGATATCGACCTATAGTTGGATATTGACCTATACTTTGAACGCAATGCAGCATCCAGCCCTTGTTTTTTCAGCAATGGCCGCTTGTTTAAAATTGAGTGGAAATTTTCACCATCTTGTTTATTTTGTTTTTTTGTTTTTGGTAATTGCTGCTACCAAAAATGAACAAACAAAAAAAAAGTCAAATTCTCTTTAAAAGCCCAGAAAAAATTTGAGTTTGCACTTCTTTGGAAATTAACTGTTTCCTTCATTCGTCTGCTCAGCTGTTGGACAAGGCAAGTTAAAAAAAAAAAAAAGAAAGAAAGAAACCATTTCCAAAATCCAAATCCAAGAGGAAAAAGTGGATCTGTTAACCTACTTCATAAGGACTGAATTTTTAAGCATTCAGGTTAGGGAACAAAAAGTTAAATATTTCTTTCAGAACATTTCAGCTATCGCATTTTTTTTAATGAAAAATACAGTTCAGAGGGCTGCACGGTGGCGCAGTGGTTAGCGCTCCTGCCTCACAGCAAGAAGGTTCCCGGTTCAAGTCCTGGCTGGGGGACCTTTCTGTGTGGAGTTTGCATGTTCTCCCCGTGCATGCGTGGGTTTTTTCCGGGTACTCCGGCTTCCTCCCACCGTCCAAAAACATGCTTCATAGGTTAATTGGTCACTCTAAATTGTCCCTAGGTGTGAATGTGAGTGTGTATGGGTGTGTGATTGTGGCCCCTGCGACAGACTGGCGACCAGTCCAGGGGTGTACCCTGCCTTCACCCATGAGTAGCTGGGTTAGGCTCCGGCAACCCCGTGACCCCGAAAGGGATAAAGCGGCTTGGAAAATGAATGAATGAATGAATACAGTTCAGTTCCTAAATTGCATTTGTTCTATAAGAGGGAGGAAGCTGCAGTACTTGCTGGGCGTTGAGGCTGAGGCAGCAGGAGGCGTTGGAGAGAGCCGCCAAGTAATTCCCCAGAGACCAGCTTGGACAGCAGCCTCTCCTGGTTGTTCCCTCAGCTTTCACGTGCTGCTGGCACAGGTCCTGGAACTTGGCCTGGGAGCGAATCTGATTCACACACGGCAAAAAAAAAACAAAAACAAATGTTTGCTCTTTTGGACTGGAATCGAGGGTAGATGAAGCAAAGGTGAAAGGTTTGGTCTAAAGTGACAAAAAGCGGTGAGGAGGTGGAGCAGAACGTACCCTCTCTTCCTCCATCTCACACATGGCGTGAATCGCCTTCAGACTCCAGAGGCTGGCGGAGTTTTCAGATCGAAACACGAGTCGGGCCAAACTTTCGCCTGAGCACAGAAAGGCATAAGGATTCAACATAAAAGTGCCAAACAACAAATGAAAATTGTGTTTTTGGTGTATGTAACATGCTCTTTTGGCATTTTTCTAAAGATGGTGAACATATATGACGAAAATTTAACTTAAAATGATATTTGAGTTTTTCTTTAGTCAAACTGTAGTGAATCAGGAGCAGATGAAAACATTTTATTTAAAAAGGATCCCGCCCACAACTCAGAGGCGAATTTCTAACAAATCCCTGCCGCTCTGCAGAAACTATGTTCTAGAAAACAATACAGATTTGTTGTCATTTTTTCTGAAAATATGCAGAGGGAAGCTGTGGATGAAACCACATTAGGAGTTTAAAAAAAGAGAGCACTTGTGAAGTTATTTAGCATAAATAACTGCTCAGAGTTTTCTCACCTGGAGCATCACAGAGGAAGGCGTCTGGCGAAGAGTCTGAAGCCAACATCCTCTTAAAACGACCTCTGGAAACATCTCGACTTCCATTACCGCCTTGACTGAAGACGTCCTCCAACCTTTTACAGACACAACAGAACCAGTATTGTTATAAATCCTCTGAAAAAGTGTTATTGTTAATACATAAATGACTAATATAATTTAAGCCACAAACTAAAATGTCTAAAATGGTCTTAAATAGGATGAAATATCTTGGGCTGACTGATAGTTGGCGTGATCTCCACCAAAGTGAGAAAGATTTCACCTTTCTGTCACAAATGCATGGAAGTTATGCAACATTAGATTACATTTCAGTAACAAAAAAGGACATCCATAAAGTCAAAGATAAAGAAACTTGATTTTGGTTTTGAACCAGGCTGGAGATACTGAAGAATTAGTGTCTCACTGCTGACAAATATTATGTTTCAAGAGGAAATGCGGTTCGCTATGGAAGAATATTTTGTTTTTAATGATATTGGAATGACTTTACTTTTAGTCTTGTGGGATGTAGCAAAGGCTGCGATACAATGGAAATTAATCTCTAGAGAGTCTAGATTAAAGACGGAAAGGCTGCAAATCACAAGACTGGAGACGAACACAAACAACAGCAAAAACAAGTGATTCTGGACAAACTTAAGGACTGTAAATCAGACGAGCTGTTAACCTATTAGGCAGAAGGTGCCTTCAGATTTATTGGTTGTAAGTATTATGAATTTGGCAACAAGGTCAGTCGATTATTAGCATTTCAGCTACAAAAAGCCCAGGCAAGCCGCATTGTGCCAAAGATTAAACAATTATGAACAACTGTACAAGAACCAAGTCCAAGAGCTTTTCAACAAAGTATCATTGAAGAAATGAACAATAGAGGAAACCTCTTGATTGATAGAACCAATTAAAGAAGAAGAAGTTAGAGGAACTATTGGCAAATTAAAACGCCTGGAACTGATGGGTTTGCAGGAGAATTTTACAATGTTCATGTTATAGAGCTTTCTCCTGTATTATGCAAACTATGAAGGTTTAGGAAAGACAAAAGTAAATAAATATATATGCCATTAAATAATTTAATAAAAGTGTCATTAAAAATTGGAAATCAATAAACAAATGTTTAAATATACGTGGCATTAAAATATTAAAATTGCCCGAGAAAAAATATACATTTTAGAATATCCATTCAATAAGAACCAATTCTGAGTACATGTACGTTAATGGATGGATGGACAAAACAGAGATTCGACTTTAAGAGAATATGACATTTGTGAGGTATGATCATCCTATGCTAATATTTGTCATAATATAATTATAGACGCTGTTATTCTTTATGCAAATAGTGTTTTTCCATAGAAACTGCTGACCTTCCACTGAGCTGCTGCGGTACAGCAGTCATAGCTTTCCCAGGGCCCGTGTTCTCTTGCAGTTTGGATAAACTGGACAGCCGAACTCCAATATACGTCCCCCGTGGCTCAAAACCCTGAAGACACAAACACAAATGATTTTGCCATCACACGCCACAGCTGATCCCAGACAGAAGCCAGGCAGCAAGACTTTTCCGCTGCTTCCTTTGGGAGGTCACCGCGCCCTCTTCATTCACACCTCCTTCTTCTCCACGTCCATGAGCCTCCTCTTTGACCTCCTTCCTGGTAGCTCCAACCTCACCATTCTTTAACCAACGTCACCATTGTCCCTCCTTTTTTTTTTTTTTAAATCCTCTTAAACTACAATTCCCAGAGCTCCGCCCCTTCACATTTGGTACCATTAAAATCCCCAGATATTCTCTGTAGATACCAAAAGGAGTTCCTTCAGTAGAATGCAACGGTTGGGGGATAATTGGGTTTTGAAAAGTTTGCGTTTCTGGTTCAAGCAAGACACTTCCTTGTTTCCATGTCCTTGTCCCCACTCCGGGTTGGGGTCACACACAAGTGAGCCATGCGGTGAACCCTGAAGGGAACAGCCCAAAGGAAAAACAAACAATTTTTCATGTTTTCAATGGAAAACAATTGTATGGACAGAAATGATCACGTTCTAGTTTTTTATTTTATTCTGGATCTATATTTTTTGTCACAAAAATGTTAAAATATAAATTCATGTGTACGCTGGACACGTTTGGGTTTGTGTGAATACAGCACAGTTTCATCCCAAGAGAAAATGATCACTAATTCACATTTTTCCTCACAGTTCCGACACACTAATTTGAACTAATGGTTAACATTTTGCTTCATCCATTTAAAAACATGTTTTCTACCAGCAAGGGGTCAGAGAAATCTGGCAACGGCCCAATAAGAAGTCCAGCCAGCGAACATCCCAGCAGCAGAACAGCACAGCCCAGCAGGGGCAGCAATGGATAGTCCACGATCAGCCGGGAGTAACTGCCAGAAGAAAACCACAGAGGAGAACGCTTCAGTAACACAAAGCAAATGTGGAAATGAAAACAAATAATGAAACAATTAACAGAATTCATTGATTTCCTGCTGGAAGAAATAAGATCCATGAAGATCCAGCAAGAGCAGATTCCGAACGCACTGGCAACCGAATGGAAAACATTGAAAAACAAATGGATGACCAGGAGCAGAACTCCAGGATTAATGATGTGAAGAAGTCTGGAGAAGTTTGTACCCACTGCAGTCTAAACGAGATAAGTGAAGATGCTGGACTTTCAAGGTGAGCAGTCAAACCCTACAAACAATGGCTTCTAAAAACAACGCATTTTCTTCAACAGTCATCTGTGACCACAACCTTCAGAGAGATCTGAATTGTGAGCAACCCGAGCTTAACATATGCAGTGATTATGATAACAACATGCAAGATGACATCGACCCTGATCAATTCTTTTCCACTGTTAATCTGGACGGCAAATATTACAGCATAGATGACTTTAAAAACTCTGTTAACCCTGAAGGAAAACTGTCAATCATTCACTTTAACAGCAGAAGCATGTACAACAAATTTGGAGACATCAAGGACTTTCTACAGAATCTGGGACGTTCCTTTAACATCATAACCATATCAGAAACTTGGTTCACCTGCAACAAAGGCACTGATTTAGAATTGGAAAACTATGAACTCAATTATGCGAACAGAGTTAGCAAACAAGGTGGAGGAGTTGCAATCTATGTGCAAAAAAATATGAAGTTTACAGAAATTGATAAAATGTCAGTTGCAGTGGATTGAATACTGGAATGTATCACAATCAAAATCTGCAATGAATCAAGGAAGAATGTCATTATAATCTATATACAGGTCACCAGGGTCAAGCTCAGAAGTGTTCAGTGACTGGATGGATAAAATGTTTCACTCTCAGAATAACAAAACTTTGTTTATTTGTGGAGATCTGAATATAGATCTGATAAATCCCAGCAAACATAAAGCAACAGATGATTTCATTAGCAGAATGTACGAGTTTATAACTAACCATAACGAGACCCAGCAGAATCACTGCTCACAGTGCTACTCTTATTGATGGTATATTTACTAATAATATAGAAAACACTCATATGAGTGGACTCATGATATCCAACATAACTGATCATTTACCCATTTTCACAGTATTTGATATCAACGTGACAACAAAGAAAATAATTTAAAAAAAACAGACTACACAAGGTTAAGAAATGAGAAAAACAATGACCTCCCTTAATAATGACTTATCCAGACAGAACTGGAACTCTGTGTACAGAGAGAAAGATGTGGACACCGCTTATGAATGTTTTTTTAGAAATATTTAGTTCACTCTATAACAAAAACTGTCCAATTCATTAATTCAAGAACAAATTTGTCAAATGCCCGTGGCTAACTACTGGTCTACAAAATGCATGTAAAAAGAAAAATAACCTCTATAAAAAATTCTTAAAACAAAGGTCAAGAGAAAGTGAACAGAGATACAAGTCTTACAAAAATAAACGAACTGAAATAACACAGCACAGTAAAAAAAAGTGTTCTACAATAATCTACTGGATGAAAATAAAAAGAAAGTGAAGAGAGTTTGGGAAATATTAAACAGTATCATTAAAAGATTACTTTACAGATGAGAAAGGTCAAAACTGTACTATAAATGAAGCAGCAAACAGTTTTAACAACTATTTTGTAAATGTGGGTCCAGAGTTGGCAGCAGAAATTCCAAAGTACAAAACCAGCAAAGAAAATATTCCACCATCACAAGGATCCCACACTCAATCCTTCCTTCATGTGAACGAAAATGATCTGATATCAATTGATAATAAATTCAAGAGTAAAAACTCAGCAGATTGTAATGATATTAATATGACAGTAGTGAAGAAGGTGATTAACAGAATCTCTAAGCCTCTAACACACATATGTAACTTATCACTACAAACTGAGAAATTCCCAAACCAAATGAAAATTGCATTGGAGACAAACACCTGTTTACAAACTATAGACCTATTTCTCTCCTTCCACAATTCTCAAAAATTTTAGAAAAGATATTCAATGATAAATTAGCTAAATTTATAGAAAAACATAACATTATAAATGAAAACCAATATGGTTTTATAGAAAACAGATCAACCTCATTGGCTATCATTGATGCTGTTGAGGAAATCAATAAATAAACTGGACAATAAGAAATCTGCAGCTGGAATTTTCGTTGACTTAAAAAAAGCATTTGACTTTCAATCATGACATCCTACTTGATAAACTGGAAGTGTAAGGGATAAGAGGACTAGCGCTAAGTTGGGTCAAAAGCTATTTAACGGGAAGAAAACAGTTTGTCAAGATTAATGAATTTACATCAGAGGTCAAGGAGATAAGTGGTGGTGTCCCCCAAGGATCAATTCTAGGCCTGCTGCTATTCAATATTTACATAAATGATATATTCAATGTTTCAAAACTTTTAAAACTCATTTTATTTGCTGATGACACAAATATATTTTATTCTACAGACAATCAAAGGAAACTTATACATGTGGTGAACACAGAGTCAAACAAAATAAAATCATGGATGGATTACAACAAACTATCTTTGAATCTCGAAAAAACCAAAGTGATGTTTTTTGGTAATTACAAGGCCAACACAGAGCTCTCAGTTACAATAAATAACGTCTTAATAGAAAACGTCACAGAAATCTAATTCTTAAGGATTGTTATTGATTGAACAAACTAAGTTGAAACCTACACATCATACACACACAAACTAAAGTTTCAAAAAGTATTTCAATCATAGATAAATCTAAATATATGTTAGAATACATCTGTAGATATGTATTATACTGCTCCTTAATATTACCATATTTCACCTACTGTATATAAATTTGGGGTATTAATTATAAAAGTTCACTACATCCTCTCTTTTTAATTCAAAAATGAGCCATCAGAATTGTACATAAAGCTGACCTTCTTGATCACACAAACAATTTATTTTATTAATCCAGACTTTTAAAACTGTATGACCTTGTGGATTTTTGCACCGCCCAAATTCTATACAGAGCTAGTGGTAAAACATTACCATTGAATGTCCAAAAACAGTTCTTAGAAAATGAAGAAGACAACAAACTGAGGGGATGTAGGAACGTCAGGATCAAATTGATCACAACCACAAAGAAAAGTTTTTGTGTGTCTGTGTGCAGCTCTAAACTTTGGAACGGGTTAAGAAATGAGCTCAAACAATGTTCAAACATCCAAACATTTAAGAAAATGTATAAAGAAACTCTAATCTCACAATATGAAGATAAGAACAGTTAAAGATCAACTGGTGATTGAATAACTTCAAATATGTGGACGTGTGAACTTGAATGTGCTGAAATAATAAAAAAATCACAATCAATGAGTATTAAATTGTGTAATGTGCAATAATGATCTTTGAAATATTATTACAATCTATTGATTAACTATTGATTTTCTTTACTTGATCTAAAACATGTACCAATCAACTAATCAAGCTCAACTAGACTTCAGTCATTAATCATTATACTCAACGAATATTACAAATGTGACTTAAGTGCACTCTTTTTGTTTGCTTATTTTTCATTGTTTGTTTGTTTTTTAAATTTCTTTCTTTTCTTTCAATCGATGTATTTCAGCGTCTCAGTAGTGAGTTTGATTATTCTGTGTGATTATTTTCTTGTACTGTCCAATTTAGGCTTGAAATAAACCAATCAATCAATTAAGTAAAAACAGGTTTCACTGCTTACTTTTTAAGGAGGCTGCAAAGTCGTCCATATCTGTGAACAACCAGAAACATCCATCAATGAAATGAAATGGCTGATTTTGTAAAAGAAATGAAAACCTGAAAAGAAACAAAACAATTTGACATTCTAAGACAGTTCATTAAACTTCAATTATTATCTTATCCATCCATCCATCCATCCATCCATCCATCCATCCATCCATCCATCCATCCATCCAGCCATCCATCTCCTAAACCAAATTAATCCCATTAGGTGTCACATGTTTGCTGGAGCCTATCCTAGCTACTGTTGGTGAAAGCGGGGTACATCCTAAGCAGGTCTCCAGTTGGTTTCAGGGTTGTAACCCAATATAAAAGTCACGTATGACAGTAACATTCGCTTTTTGCCAAACAAAGAAAGGCAAGTTTTCTAAAGAATTTTGTGTCATTTTTAGCATGTCCACTTGTTTTAGTATTAGAACAGACTAATGGCCCAAAATGTGATTCTTCAGACACCAAAAAAATAAATTAATAAAAAATGCCACAAATCCAACAATATAATCTTTTTCTATTCATATGAACTTAAAAAACTTATATCAATGTCTTGGTTTCCCTCAAAAAACGTTATTTCATTGTAGTGCTCCTTTTCACAGAGAAATTGGTTGTGTTGCTGTAAGCTGTCATGTCAGCCTGCTTTTATCAGGTATCTTTTTTGTTGTTGTTTAGTTTTTCAGAGGTACACAGACTTATTTGTTCTCCATTTTTGTTTTGTCCAACCCAACAGACTAAAGAAAGCGCGAGTTGCTTCTCCATTGGTTCTTAAAGAGCTTTCACCTTACAAAAAAAGGGGAAAAAAACAGTATTATTAGTAGTAGTTAGTGCACCATATGTATTTAAACTCACCGAACTGTAACCACATGATGCTGCCTCGGTTTCCGTGCCCGGCTCTCATTCGACCCGCGGAGCCAGTGACATCTGACCGTCCCGTGACTCGATGTCTGATGGGCAGAACTGCAGCTGTGTCCCACTTTGACCAGAGCGTTTCCCTCGCCGTGACAACCTGAACGACAGGCATGGCAGGCCTGCAGTTTGGCTGAACCGGGAGGGCCGCAGTGCCGACATTGTTTCCGCTTTGGTGAGTCGTGGAGGCAGTGAGGGACCTGGAGGAAAAAATAATTTGAAAAAATGTCGTACCGGATAGACAATGAAAATCAATCATTGTTTCAAATTTAAAAGTATATATTAAAATGTTCTATTTTTGTCTAAAAGACAAATATTTTACAAACAAAATTGAAATCATATTTCAATGTAAGCTTACTTTACAATTAGTGGCCAAAATCCAAACATTTTGGTGTAAAATTTGTAAATACCAAAAAATGTTTCTATCGAAACATTCTTTTATTTCTATTCTCCAGTTTAAAGTTTTCTGCATGTATCATTGCTTTAATACACTTTATAAAACAACTTCAATCAAATCTATCTTAAAAACACCTTATTTGTTTTGTTTTACTCATTTTTATGATAAGAAACGCAATCTCAAATCATCACACTTCCCCCACTGTGCTTGATAGTTGGTGAAAGCTCATTATGGTGGGTTTATGGTCAAATTTATCTGCCAAATTTCCTTGACAAACCCCAAACTTCTTACAATGCACATTTTTAAAGAAAGGAATATGTATTTTACAATTCTTTATGTGTTTACTGATATTTCATAGATGTACACATATTTTTTATTTTTGATATGTGTCCTCATAGGGCTTAATTACTTTCGGCATCATAATAATTAAATATTTTACTGTTGACACATCTTTTATTTTTAATTTTTGATCATATTTAGCTTTTATTCAGCAAAAGTCAGAAATGTGCTGAAAGAAATAATATAAGATAGAGTATTTAGTTTTTTTCTCACAGTAAATCTTTTGCTGAGATTACCAATTTTCCTTTTTGAATTCCAGTCTTTTTGGCGACATAATGACTCTACTTGGCACAGCTTCCAAAATGTAACACCCATGTTTCCAAGTGTATTTGTGCTGCACAACAATGCAGCCAAAGCTCCGACGTACTTGGTGGTAAAGCTGGAAAGAGGAGGAGGGCCTGCCAAGGCTGCTGCAGCTGTCGCACAGCTCCCTGTCAGACTGGCTGATTGTCAGCTGGGTCTCAGCAGACCCGTCAGGAGGGCACAGAGAAAGCATCGGGATGCCACTGAAAGAAGGAAATCACAAACGCACTTTGAATGTCATGTCGGGGACACGTTTGGCAGAGGAGCAAAAAATAAATAAATAACGGTGCCGATTTTCCAAGCGCAAACATTTCCGTTTCCAGATTCCATTCCTTGGCTCTGCTGCAACTCCCATACAGAAAAGTGCAGAGCTCAGCTGAACTAATGAGTTGAGGAATGAATTTCTGGAGAAAAAACGTGCTGTGGCGAATGCACACAAGGAGGGCCAATTAAAGCAGAAGTGGGACGAGGCAGAATAAAGTAAGCATGAGATTTGGAGACTGTTTTTATAACACCATGACATCCACTTAGAACCGGAAAGCAGGAGGTCTGACATGGATTGAATCCAGAAAGGAAGATAGCTGGAATTTATCCCAAAGTTTCCATCCATCCATTTTTTAATTTCCTTACAGGATCATTGGGTTGCTGGAGCCTATCCTAGATAGTGTAGGACAAAGGTGGGGTACACCCTGGACAGTCTGGTCTGTCTTGGGGCCAAAGACTCATACCAGATCCTGAATTGACCTATGAAGCATGTTTTTGGACTGTGGGAGGAAACCAGAGTTCCCAGAGAAAGCCCACGCCATGCACGAGGAAAAGACGCAACCTCCACACAGGAAGGTCCCAGCCGGGATTCCAACCAGCACCTTCTCACTGTGAGGCCAGAGCGCTAACTGAACAGAACACTTTCTGAAGTCTTTTTCGAAAATTTGATGAGCCGTAATTTTGGTTGAAGTTCAAATGTCTTCTAATCAAACAACAGAACATTGATGAGGTAACTTACAAGAAAAGGTTGCATTTTTCCTTTAGATATTTTTGAAATTCTCTGGCTTCAACCAAGAGTTCTACAAAGCTGCAATTTATTTTACATTAAAATTTTAAATGAGATAGGAAATTACAAATATGTAAAAGCCCCATTAGATAGGAACATTTTTTGATAAATTCCCTTAGTTTTTGTTTTTTTCTACTGATTATTTGCGCAACTGCATGTTTTGTCGATGTATTTTCTTACATAAATACCGGAAACTTGGACCTCAAGCTGAACATTTTGCTAAGTTATTTCATACTTTTACATTCTGGAAGGAAAACAAATCCATTTACTGCTGTTAAGGACCATGCAGAAATGTAGAAGGTGACAGAGCTGTTTAATATAAAAGCATTATTAAAAAAAAGCACAAATAAAAGGCACAACTGAACCTAAACAAAAGAAATGTAAAACTATGACTGTTCTGAAAAATAAAGACACTTCACTAAAAAGGAACTAACCTAACACACAAATAGTCAAAAGAGGTTAATTCTGGTTTGATCCAACAAAGACATTTAAATGACAATCCGACACCACAGAAACTGAGTCAGGAGAAATCTCCTCCCCCGCATTACAGATGAACTTGGTATGACCTAACAAGCTGGCTGTAGCTTTTAAAGTCCCTCCAGGACATGGTTTCTGCAGAGCAACAGGAGTTTATTAGAAGTGAGCCTCTTGGTTGTGGGCCGCGTTGTTGGCGTAGAGCAGCCTCTCTCCTCTGCCCATCACCTGTAACTGAGAGCTCTCTGTTTACACTCTCTATCTAACAGGTTTATAGGTGGAGTCAGAATACCAAAAGTTGTTTTTCCGACTGTTAAAGGAAACTGTGGCTATTAATAAAGTATGGTTGTGTATCTAAACCTGCAGTGTTCCAGAAACCACAAGAAAAAGCTTCTCCATAATTGCAGTAAATGTTTGTTTTCCTGCAGCGCTCCTGATTCAGCCATCATTTCTGTTGTGTTGCCATGGCAGCAAGAGTAAACAGAGCTGAAGCCAGACTGCGACTTTAGGTTAGTGGAGCTGATGAGGGATGTTTCGGAGTTGTGTTGCAACATAACAAATAAATAATGTATTTAAGAGCCAGAAAGTCAGAAGTACCAAATAATTTAGGATCACTGAATTATATATTCATCCCTCCATGGATTTCACTCATCACTCACGGAGTCTCCAAACAACAATGAGAGCAGATCCTCTGACTAATTCATGATTTTGCAGCAAAATATATATTTAGATAATTCAGAATTTTTTTAAATAAAAGGAAGAACCTTCCAAAAGGAAAAGTTTTGCACAAAAGTTAAAAACACAGCAAAGGTCCAAAATGTTATGATTCTAAGCGTGAAACACAAGAAAAGTCATGCGCATGTGAAATTACTGATATGGACCAGGAAGTTCAAAAGTTTCAGAGGCATTGGGGCAGCGTCAGGCCTAAAACTGCAAAGTAATGTGGTCGATTCCACAGGAAGACAGACCAAACACTCAGCTTTAGGGGATCGAACGGATTCCAGAACAGGTGAAGAAAGAAAACCTGGCAGAGGAGATGGATCATATTTAGTGTGATAATGTGACACAGAGCGGTCGACCACTGATCAGGCGATTGCTGGTTCAGTTCCCATGTGTCAAAGTCACAGAACACTGAACCCCACATTGCTCATGGTGGTTGTAGGTTGGTTTTAAAAGTTTCAAACCTGAAAATCCTCAAAGTTGCAGTAAAAAAAGGGAAAATGTTTAGAAAATTAATGTGGACATCACAACATCAGGAGTCAAAGAGTAAAACTGTAATACTTTTAATGCATTTGTGATACATTTATTCCTAAATAAAATGTATTTTATCTTGAAATGAAAGGCGGCAATATTTGTTCGTCAAAACATTCAAAGTCAGTCAGTTGTGGTCAAAACTGTTAACAGGGATCCAAAGTTGTGTGTATTTGACCCAAAAGGTTGCTGCTTTCTGCAGCAGTGTCGGTCGCACAGGGAGTTTTAAAGAAAAGACTCACACTGCAAAAATGAAAAATGCTTGTTTGAAATTGAGCTTTGAAAAAGAAAGAAAGAAAGAAAGAAAGAAAGAAAGGATGCTCCCCGCTCCTGAGAAAAAAGGAGCATGGTTTTATGCTTAAAAAAAAAAAAATTCCTGTGGGGCTGTGAATATTTTTCTTCACTGGTGTCAGGCTGTCAGTGAAGTACAAAGTGAGTGTTAGGCTGACAACACAGAGGATGACACTTTGCAGATCTCTGGATTGGTGTGTGGATTTCATTTTCAGCACTGCAGCAGCATGTTTTACAAAAAAAACATCTAATTCCAAGAAAAATATGAAGCAAATATCCTGATCTGACACCACATTTTAGGACTTTTGCACTTTTATCAGCTTAAAATGTAAAATATTAACTAAAACAATGTTTTTTTTAATAAATAAATATTAGCCATCATGCATCTGAGAAGCTCCTTAGTTCTAGATGAAAAGAATAACTGAAATTTATCATTTTCATAATATTTGTATTCATATTTGGTCAAACATTTGGGGAAAATCACAATAATAAAACAGCAGCCCACCTCTGGCCAGCCTGCTGAACGCCCCTGTCATCCACAGGAGACTCATCTGTGATTATCTCATCCGTGCTTTCTCCAGTCTTCGAGCTGTCATCCATCTCCATCCGGATTAAGATGAAAATTATTCCCAAAAATCGATCCGGATGATAGCGGGGCGAATTTAGTGATGGAGTCAATCCAGAGGCTCGGTTCTGAGGCTGCTACTACACGGAGCAGCAGGAGCGCTGCTGGGCGGGGCTGAAGCTGCGTCCAGCTGCTGATTGGCTGAGGCTGGATGACGCGGCGGGAGGGGATGCTTTAGGCGCAGGCTAAGAGTCCGCGAGCCCGTTTGCACGCGCTCCAAAGAGCTGACCCTTTGGTTTTCTTGAGTTATTAGATTATTTAAACGATTTGTGAACTATAAGATTTGTAATCCCCCAAAACATTAAATTAATTTTATTATTTTACATCTAAGAATGTGTAAAAAAAAAAAAGCCAGTAAATTTATATATAAAAAAATCCACTATTTTTAAAGATTGACACATTGCTAATTTTATCAGGATTTGGATATTTAAAGAAAAACATGACATAAAGCCTACGTTTTTTTAATTATTTATAAATTTAAAATGACCCTCGCCTCATTGCGGTACACGATGGAATATACCAAGTCAAAAAAATGCACGAGGGGAGCACAATTCATCGGTGGCTGGGTGGGTCACACACAGGTAATCAGGAACATTTTTCAGTCAAACATCCATCTGAAGCTCAAATTACTCACAAATCAAACAAAATTGCACATTCAACAAGAAAAACTCAATTCCAATCTCTCAAATAAAATATGACAAGTATTGGTTTAGTCCGAGGCCGAGCTAATGTGCTACCAAGCGGTAGTTGGTGTCAGAGGATGCTAGCAATAAAAAGAAAAGGACAAAACTATCCGGCGCCCAATTTAGATAAAAGAGGAAAATACACCAAGAAAAAAGTGAAAAGGTATGATACTGAACATTGTTAATATCATTATTTAAGCCTAAGACAACTTTATTACACATGCACAGTGATATTAGAAGAGTTAGACTAAGGCTGTTGTTAGCTTATATTTTTTATGTTTAGTTAATCCAAACTCAATTTGTGTATTAAATTCAGCTAATTCAATACAATTTTATATTCACTCACATCCAACCGATTTTAAATAATTCCTTCACTCATGCTTCCATTAAAGTGCCGTAACACGACATGATGACCTGCTGTCATGTTATTTATTTAGAAATTTGTAATGACATATTTTCAGTACTTTGTCTCTTATTCTCAGTATTATTAGAATTACTTTGTGGTGATTCCTCAGCTTGTTGTCAGAAATTGCATCAATGAAAATATACAGCTTCTGTGACCTCTCTGCTATGGTCTAAGTATTTTGTAAGAATGTTCCATTTTTCTATTCTTTTTGATGCACATTTTAAAATATTTGTAACACATTTTTAGTTTCTTCTAAGAGAAGTAGACCAAGTTTACAGTGTATTTTATAGGTTGATTTGTGATATTTGTATTTATAAACCTAAATTAAGCATGTGTGACGTTATTCTCAAAAGAGTTACTATTACTTTTAGTAATAGTTATAACAGTCCTATGAGCTGTAAGAATTTACTAACTTCTAGTTGTACTTTATGTAAGAAAGGTTTGTTAAATATTCGAACTGTACATCAAGACTATGATTCACATTGAATTTTGATGAAAAAATCTGACTATTGAGCATGCGTGTAAATGGAAAAATGTCTCCCTTCTGCAACCTGCCCCAGGTGGTTCTGTAACAAACGGCAACATTTGGCTTTTCATTCATTCAATTTCCGAACTAATGTTAACTCCTACATTACTCCTACTCTTTTGCATGTTCTCCCCGTGCACGTGGGTTTTCTCCGGGGACTCCGGCTTCCTCCCACCGTCCAAAAACATGCTTCATAGGTTAATTGGTTACTCTAAATTGTCCCTAGGTATGGATGTGAGTGTGCATGGGTGTGTGATTGTGGCCCCTGCTAAAGACTGGCGACCAGTCCAGGGGTGTCCCCTTTGCCCATGAATGGCCAGGTTAGGTTCCAGCAGTCCCGTGACCCCGAAAGGGAGAAAACGGCTTTTCGAAAATGAAATGAATGTTACCTCCTATTATTTATTTCCTGCATAACTTTGACTATTCACCTGAAAGGGCTTTGTTTCAAAGTGAAGTTTACAGTTCTACAAATGGCACATCCAAAACATGATGAAATGTTCTTGTGGCATTTTCTCATGATAGACGACATATTTAAAGAAAACAAAGCTCAAAATTGCATTTCTGAGTATTTCTTTATTTAAATCGCTGTGAATCGGGAGCAGACAAAAAATGCAGTTGAAAAAAGACCGCATTTGTGACGTTAAAAATACGCTGAGCGGATTGCAAACTCCCAGCTCCGCTCCATTCTGATGCTTAAAATGCGGTATTGACAAGATTTCATTTAGCAAAAATGTTGATCACAAAACCAAAAAAACTTGAAAAAGATCCAAAGCAACTAATGAGAGTTCAACCTGCAGCTGATGAAGTCCCTGGGATGTTTTTAAGAAATTCGGTCCACAGAGTCAGCCAAAACCAGCTGCGCCGTTGGTTGACAGAGTTTTCTGAGCAGCCTGTGAGGCAGCTGATAGAGCTAATGCTTTGTTGACTTCAAACACTGATTAACTTACACTGTATGGCTGCTATGGTTGCCACACACACACACTGAGACGAAGATACAAATCCACACACATCCCCATGCTGACAGGCTGGATACCAGACATACATATAATGAGGAGCTGAAAAGAGGGCTTGGCTTGTGGCTGGTGCACGGAGGTGGCAGCCATGGTAATTTCCTGTGGCAGATTTCTGCCTGTGAACACTGACGGGGGAAGAAAAGGCTTCATTACTGCTGCAGAGCCGCTTTGAGATGTGGCACAAAAATAGTCGGCTGCCCGGAGAAACACAAGGAGGACACGGTGCAGAAAACACACAAAAATAAGAGTGTAAATCGTGTCTTCCAATAAAAACCAAACAGAAACAGTAACAAAATCAAATTCAGTGTAAAATAGAAACAAAAAATGCTTGTTAATAATGTCAGAAATGCAAAACTAATACAATTCAAATTTGGAAATGTAGCTTTTTAAATTGGTTTACTTTTAAGACTGAATTTGCTTCATTTTTTGCGCCAATTTAATTGCAACTGATGGGGATTTTTGTTTGTATGTAATAGTTTAGTCACACTCCTAAAACACTGTTTTGGTTGTGGTGCAAAGGCAGAGTGGTAACTTCTGATCAGGAGATCACAGGTTTGTCCCTTGGCAGAACACCAAACTCCACAATCCTCCTGGAGGTTATAGGTTGGTGCTGGTGTTCAGCAGTGGAAGCAGAGCCACCACCAGTGTTTGAATGTGTGTGCATATGAATAGGACTGTGACTCTGCAGCACCTTGGACCTTCAAGTAAAGCACTATAGAAGTATACACTATTGTATTTCTTTACCAAATTCTTACATGATTCATGTTGAGTTAATTTTTTTGGTAAATTTTTGGAGCAATCCTAATTTGGGTGGGCTATGGCGTTTTCATGTCAACCCAATTTATGTTTTTCTTAATGAATAAAATCAACCAGCAAAAAGTTTGTCCCTTTTTAACCTCAGAGGTGGGTCAAAACAACCCAACGGGTAATTTTTTTTTTTTGTTTTTAGTGTGCATAAAGTTGCAACACAACTGTTTTTTTAAGTTAAATTTCGTGGTCAATTATTCATTCATTCATTCATTCATTTTCCAATCCGCTTTATCCCTTTCGGGGTCACGGGGCCGCCGGAGCCCAACCCGGCCACCCATGGGCGAAGGCAGGGCACACCCCTGGACCGGTCGCCAGTCCGTCGCAGGGGTGGTCAATTATTGTGTATTCTAAATTATTTATTGCTTTTAAAAATTCTGTTTTTAATAATAAATTTGTCCTTTCTTATTCATTGTGAACATTTTTAGGGGGGGTTAAACAAGAACTGTTTGTGTTGTTTTGTTTTTTCAGAACCTCAAAATATTAAATTCATCTAAATTATTTATTATTTCTTCTGACAAAATTGTATTTGCATAAATGCAAATTTATTGATAAAACACAACATTTTCCATAATTAACTAAATATGTAAATTTTAACATAAAATTAATATCAAATTCCACCAAAAAAAGCTCTGAAAACTATATTGATATCTGTAATTCTTTGCATATATTTATGTCATCAAACCCTCTGTTTACTATTATCTCTGTACTGTACATTCTATATCATCATAGTTCCCTTTCTTGTATACTTGCATTTTGTTCATTAAGTTTTTTTTTTAAGCTTTAGAGTCGAGATGTGATTTGCACTTCAGGGCCACCGTAGTTTTTAGTTTGCAAAAAGTTGCAATTCAACTTTTTCGTAATAGGTAATATGTCTTGGTGAAATAATCTAACGCACTTCCTGCTGTTTTAAAAAAAAAGTTATTTATTTAAAGTAAAATGTGCTTGTGTTCTTCGTTATGAAAATTTTTTGAGGGGGTGTAAAAAAAGGGGGGCTGCACGGTGGCGCAGTGGTTAGCGCTCCTGCCTCACAGCAAGAAGGTTCCCGGTTCAAGTCCTGGCTGGGGGACCTTTCTGTGTGGAGTTTGCATGTTCTCCCCGTGCATGCGTGGGTTTTCTCCGGGTACTCCGGCTTCCTCCCACCGTCCAAAAACATGCTTCACAGGTTAATTGGTAATTGGTTAATCTAAATTGTCCGTAGGTGTGAATGTGAGTGTGTATGGGTGTGTGATTGTGGCCCCTGCGACAGACTGGCGACCAGTCCAGGGGTGTCCCCTGCCTTCGCCCATGAGTAGCCGGGTTAGGCTCCGGCAGCCCCGTGACCCAGAAAGGGATACAGCGGCTTGGAAAATGAATGAATGAATGTAAAAAAGGGAGTTTTCAAATCTAGTAAGAATGCGCTTTGCTGCCACCTGGCGGACAATTTGTGGAAGTGACAAACAATGAGTTTGCCCTCATAAAAACTTCATATATAGCTTATGCAATCAACTTCAGTTTATATATATATATATATTGGGAAAGTGGAATAAAAATGTTGTCATAAAATATTGATGTTCTTATTTTTAAATATCCTATTTGTGGTGTGAAGTGCGCAGATTTGCGTAGTTTGGGGTATTTCTACTATACAAAGTCAGATCTGGAGTGATTATGTAGCTGTGCTGGTCAGGTCTGGGTGGCAGCACGAGGTCGGGCGCTGCTATTTCGTCCGGTGGGTGTAAAGTTTCGCGCAGACATGGACACACCTCCAGAGGGAGTTCCTGGGAGGAGGTGGTGGTGGAAACGGGTGGCCAGACGTTTCTCCTGCAGAAAGACTTTCCTCAAACTGGGAGCCAGTGGCAGCCTCGGCCCGCGGCTGTGCGTCCTTCCAGCTGTGGCGCGGCGGCCGTGCCAAAAAGGGGAGATGGTGGGCTCTTTACGCGCGGCTGCCCTCCTGGCCTGTGCTGTTCTGTGCGCGCTGGTGTTGCTCCTGATCAGCGGCGTGCAGCAGTTTCGAGCCCAACTGTCCGGTGATGAGGAGGAGCTGCTTCGCCAGCTGAAGGAGAGACGGAGAGACCTCGTCCCGCTCCACCAGGAGGCTGGAAACGATCCATCAGGGGTTGGAAGTCGACTGGATTCCAGTGGTGGCGCGCGCGGCTCCACGGAGGCGCATCTGGATGAAGTGGGTTGCGAGGCTCTGGTGGGCATGCAGGCGCTGGAGGTGCTCGGCTCTGGATACACTAAGCTGGTTTTCAAAGCGAGCCTGGCCGGAGGTCAGTCTGTGGCCTTAAAGGTGGTCAATGAGCAGGGCATAGATATGAACAAGTGTTTGGAGGAGTTCAGGGATCCCGAGGGCTGCCGGGAGCTGGTTTCCTACAATCTGAAGAAGGAGATGATGCTCCTGCGTAAACTGCAACATCCAAACGTCATAAAGGTAAACTTTTCTGCCTTTTTTCACTTTAAGTTTGTGCGCTCTGGTACCAAAGTGGCAGCAAAATGATTACATTCTTTTGCCTTTAGCACTGAGATTCCCTTCTAAATGAGTTAAATGCTTGCCCCTGCCCTGACCTTTGGGTCAAATTTGGCAGGAGAGCACAATGTGCCCCTTCTGTCGCCTCTGCTATCATGAGTTTCTTCATTAAAACTAATTTTTCAGCCAATTTTGAAGCTATTTGAGCTGAACTCAAGCACTTTTTAGCTGTGACAACCATCTGGAGTATATTACAGTCTTTCAAACTCCCCAAGATCCATTCTTTCCCATCTGCAGCTAAAGGGTCACTGTGTAGGAGTCCAGGGAGGGCGAGGAGTGGAGGACGGACGTCTGGCCATCATCCTGGAGCAGGGGGATCCTCTCCAGATGATCCAGCTGCTCCAGAGCCCCTGGGAGGACAGATTCAGGGTAGGCCGTCTTATGGTAGACCCTCCTAAGTCTGACATTTGCTGACTTTGCAGGGGTGTCATCTCTTTCCAAACACACGGTTTTAGCTCGACCCCCCCATCACAGGTATGCTCCCAGTGGGAGTCAGCAGGATCTGAATTTACACTCCAGTGATCCAGATATGCACACGCCTTTGTGCATGGCTGCGTTTGAAAGAAACAACGGATGGGAGGTGGAGAACAGGGAAAAAAAGTCACAGAGTCTGTAGGGGTGTTTTTTCTCCACATTGTGGGTTCCATTTTGCTGCGTCACCCACAGCAGGTCATGACAGCACCCCAGGCCTGCTAAGGCTAACACCCCTGGACCCCCCCCCCACCATTTCAGCTATGCTGAGTTCAGCAGCAGTAGTAATCCAGGGGTGTTTGGTTTCATCCCACAGAGTGACATCCCAGCATTACACAACGCTGCAGCTATGTTTGCAGTGACAAACACAAGCAAGGAAGTTTGCATATTTGTCCCCAAAATTTGAAAAGCAATAGTGTCAAAAACTACATTTCCATTGATTTATTGATTGATTTTTGTTTTATTTTCAAGCACCAAATAAAACAGTTAAATTAAAAGTCATAAACATAAAATGCTCCATAAGGAATGGTTAGAATAAAAGTCATGAATTCACCCCCAATCTTACTATGTTATTTGCATCTGTTTTTACCCATTAAATTATAATAATCACATAAACACAAAAAAGAAAGGAAAAGCATTAAGGTACCAAAGCAACTTTACACGCCATGATTGTCTGTACATCAGTCTTCTCATTTTCTAATTTGTCTCCAAATTTTTCATTATCTCTGGCTCATATTTTAATTTTCTTTTGTGCAACAATGACATTTAGAAAAAAAATCTAAAAAATGATGGGACAAAACTGAAAAAAATGATTAAAAAAGATGACTGACAACATCAATTTACTAATGTGTTTTTAAAATAGCAGATGAGTTGCTGTAAGCTAGTGGGAGACAGTGTAAACAGATAGATGATGGGAAGAGGGGGAGGGCTTTCTCCATGCCAACAGTTCTGCCTACGGCTCAGAAGTGAATTACTAATGAACTCCTGCCACTCTGCAGAAACTATGTCCTAGAAAACGACACTTTAAAAAAATGGCTACAAATGGAATAATCATAATTAAAAGACCGCTTTTAAAATAGATCAAAAGATGATTGAAGTGGATATAAAACAAAAAATATATATATATTGAAGGTCTCACCGCGTAATAGTTTTCATAAAACTCCTTTTTGTGAGTTTCTCAGCTCTTCTCTCAGGTTTTCTTCTGTCTGACCTCCAGGTGTGTCTGGACCTGGTCCGGCTCCTTCACTTCCTGTCCCGGTCTCCGTTGGGCTCCATAGGCCTGCTGGACTTCCAGCCGCAGCAGTTTGTCACGGTGTCCGGCGAGCTGAAGCTCACAGACCTGGATGACGGGAGCCCGGAGGAGCCGCTCTGTCAGACGGACGCCGACTGCACGCTCCAGTTTCCGCAGCAGAACTTCTCCCTGGCCTGCTCGGATCAGGGCTTGTGCGAGCATCTGAACGAGAAGAGGAACCTCTACAACGCCTACAGGTGCTTGAAAAAGCCACATTTTCTCTGTGGACGTGTGGTAATACTTAAATGAGGATAGTAAAGACAAACAGGTGGAAAAGTAGATCAGGACTTTCTGGGTTTGATGATTTATGAGTGGCTCGAACAGCAGAGTGAGAAAAATCATGTTCTGCCGGCGTGATTTGACAAGGCTTGTCTTCCTTGATCTGTCCCTGAATGCCCTGTCTCTTGAATGGCCCCAGGTATTTCTTCACTTACCTGCTGCCTCACCAGGCCCCGCCCAGGCTCACACACCTGGTCGACCACATCATGAACAGCACAGGTGAGGACGGGACTCATCTCGCCGTGATTAACTATTGAAGATCAGAAAGCGAGTCGCTTCATTATCCGACAGTCGTGTAACGGCATGCCCCTGTCGGGATGCCTCTTGTAATGAGCTCAAAGTGACGTTCCTTTGGAGTTTTTATCTGTTAAGATCACATGGGGGAGGATCTGCTGCTGACTTCTTCATGTGTGTCCAGGCGAGCTGAAAGCTGACGTCAATCAGACGCTGGAGGCCTTTGAACACATCCTCCACCTGTATAAATCAGGACTACACCTGGATAACATACCTCCATCCATACTCAGAGGTCAGTACTGGTGGAATGGAGGCTGATTTTTTTTTGTAAAGCTCTCCTGGAAACCTTCTTCCTGCACTTAAAAAAAAAATTCTTATACTTTCTGCAAAGCTGCAGTAGTTCATTTGAAATTCACCTCGAAGTTGTTGGCGTGGAGCAACTCCGCCCACAATTCCCCTCCCCGTTGGTGAGAGCTTGGAGCAGGAAGCATAAATAGGATCTTTTTCCAACAATATGTTTTCGTCTGCTCCTGATTCACAGCGATTTGAATAAAGAAATACTCAGAAATGCTTTTTAAGCTTCATTTTCCTAAAATATGTTGTCCATCATACGAAAAATGCCACAAGAACATGTCAAAACACCAAAAACCAACAAGAAAACACAAAATTTTAATTGATTTTCTTTCATGAAGTATTAAAAATATGAATACAACATCAATGTAACAACTTCAGTCCTTAAAAAAATCCGACTTTATACTTTCTTTCTTTTTATTTTCTGCCTCCACCTCCTCTTCTCTCCTCGATTCCCCCTCACCATCCCTCCGCTCCTCTCAGCAGCATGAAATATTAATAACAGAACGGCCGCCTGCGTTCCTGCCGAGACATTTTTCCGTCCCCCAGATGCTGGACTGTTTACATAGCAGCGCTTTGTCAGTTTAATCACAGGTCCGAGGGTGGAGAGGCCTGGGCATCCAGGCTGACACGGGGAGGGAGTGTTTTAGCTTTAACTAGGAGGTGGTGCTAGCCAATTGCAGCTGCTGAGCGTGTGATAAGGTTAAAAAAAATGCTGTTTATTATTTCTGCATATTTTTAGGTTAACAGAAACTGAGGTATTCACGAGGTGGCGGACAAGCCTGGTGTTTTTTTTTTTAGGTGTTTTTCAGTCTGTGTGCAGCCAAGCTTTTCTGTTTCCTGTTACTACAAAAAACAAACAAAAAAATTACCTGCCTAACGTTCCCTACTGCCAACCGGCCGGCGCTGATTGTCTTATCTTGATCCCATCTAACGAGAAAACAACTAAAACCTTCCCAGAAATCTGCAACTGCCAACCAAACAATAAAAACAGGCCAACCAAAGTGACAACCGGCTTTATTAAAGACCCGCTCTTATAAAAATAGTGTTTTAAACATATTTTTGGAGTGTTTTTCTTATGATGGAGGACATATATAAAGAAACTTAAGCTTAAAATTGCTTTTCTGAGTATTTCTTTATTTAAGTTTTTGTGAATCAGGAGCAGAGGAAAAAAAATGCAGTTTAAATGAGCCCATTTGTGAGGCCCTAGGCGGGCCACAAACTCCGTTCTGATGCATCCACTCGCAGACGAATAGATCCATGTTGGTCTTTGGTTTCCTTGTCCGAGCTGGAATCTAGCTCCCAACTGTACGGATGGAAAGCTCCAATATTTGTTGCAGCGGTAATTTTACATTTGACGCGTGAGGAGCTGTAAGCTAGTGGGAGAGCATGTGACCAGAAAGCTCTCACATGACACGTTTTTTTGTTTTTGCCTAAAAACAACATAATCATAATGAAGACCACTGGGAAGACATTTCAAATCGCTCAAAGATGATCGAAGTTGGATTTTTTAAAGGAGTAGCACAAATTGTGTGTTAGCCTTGCAGTTCTCTGATTAGTGTATTAGAAGTAAAATATGAAATTAGGTTTGTTAAAGGTTACGGTTAGCTTTTGAACTTGCTGTGACTCCGTTTACGGTGCAGCTCAGCAAAATGTCCTCACCAAGCCTAATAAAACTGTTTGTTTGACAGAGGGTTGAGAAATCCAAATGTGGATGAACTTTCTGCAGCAGCTGTAAGGAGGGTGGAAGCTTCCAACCATCAAATATTCCATTAAATTAAAGCAGATTTAGCATCTAAAAATATGTTTAAAAAAAAAAGTCTCCACGATTTCCACATTTTGTCCTCTTTCTCAATCTGAAAATAGATTTTTGTGTGTTTCGCACACATGCGACTGGAGGCTGCGTCCTTCCATTTACAAAGGTTAACAGTTTAAAGCCATGTGCTGCCCCCCCCCCCCCACATACAGGCTCACAGTTGAAGCTTTTGTCCATTACTGGAAAATGTGTGTGTGTGCAGACCAATGCGTGCGTGTTTTGCTGTCTTGGCTCCAGCTAATGTGGAGCAGATGATTTAAGGCCCAGTCCTCGGGACGTCTGACTGGGGGAGTTATAATGATGAATGTAACACAAATGCTTTTTGGAGGGAGGGAAGTGAACTCCAGGCTTTGCTCGGCTGTGGAACAGCAGCTTAGAAGTGGTTTTTGATGCTCTTTAGTCTTTCAAAATGTGCTTGTTACTTGAAAAATGAAAGGGTAACTTCTCACAATCTGATGCGTCATACATTCCAAGATGATTTCTCAGCAAAACTGAAGCTTATTTTTTTCTTTTCATTTTTAAAATTGGTGATTTCTTGTAATCCATCTTGACTGTTGTTCTATAGCATGAACATGAAGTTTTAGAAACTGAGAATCCATTTGATTTTTTTGGGGGTTCCCTATGACCTCTTATTGAGTGCTGTCTCTTTTTCTTGGTTAGACTACACGGTGATGCGAGGTATGGGGACCTCTGGGACCGTGGAGTACCGCTGCTGGCCCTCCTACAGCCAGCAGGGCTGCGTACTGTCCGTCCACGGTGCCAAAGAGGCGGCTCATATCTGTAACTCCCACTCTCAGTGCAACAGCTTCACTCTGACGGGGCAAAAGACATGGACAGGTTAGCGATTTACCATTTTTGGCTTCTGAAGATTATGAATCCAGTATGATGCAGGCTTTTAAAACCGATTCATAAATTTGCAACATAGCGAGTTCCCACATGCTTCTTGGTTGTCTTTGCAGGTCGCCTCCTTTCCTCTTTCAAAAGCAGCTTTAGTCACCTGGTGCCTGATGAGACAACAGAGGTGTACGTGAAGAAATCTCCCTCATTGTGACGCATCGCAGACGAAATGGCATGAGCGCCAGCTCTGCCATTGGAAGGGTTGCAGGGAACACCCACCCCCCCACCCCCACCCCCCCTTTAGACTTTGGGGCGAGCTAGTGAATGTGATGTATTTATAAGACTCCCGCTCAGTGACGTTTGATCCGACTGCCAGCTTGCCGCACCTTCTATTTAAAAAGATTTCCCTTCAGGTACCTTATGTGCTTATTTTAATTTTTGAACACATTGCCTTTTTTTAAATGGCATGTGTTCGCTTTTGTTCCGGTCCTGTTCTTCAAACCAGAGCAGTAACTGGAGTAACTGCTGCATCTCAGGGTTTAAAGCCCGAGGACAACAAAGGCGTGCGAGCTTTGATGTAAATGTTCTGAGGTTCTGTTTTCTTTCCATGAGATGGCAACAATGAACATTTACACATCAATTTTGACCAGAGATCATTCGACTGCAGATTTTAGATGCTTGTTCTAATTTATACAATCAAATGTAAGTGTATTTACATGTTTGTGCATTTCATTTATGTGCACCTTGTAGGTGTAACCTTTATTTTCAATGAAAAAAATGTTTGGTTTTTTTCAGTTTTCTTTTTTGTTTATTGCTTGTACAATTTGCACGCCTATAAACACAATGTTTTGAAATTGGTTCATTAGCATTTTTATGTATCAGTAGCAGGAGCTCTTTTTTTTCCAGTGGGGAGGGCGAGATTTTGAATATCTGTTCATAAGTATCTGTTCTCAAGCTCACACAGGAATCAGAATCGCTCGGGGTGCAACACAGACAGCTCTGCAGTTATAGCAGCCGAATGCATCCTAATGAACCAGCATGCGGAGCTCATTATAAGCCTTAATTAATAAATGTAAATGAGGTCACTTACCAGCTCTTTCTTAGGGTCGGGGGAGCCTGACTGTAAGACAGAAGAACTCCTCAGGACAATCAGAGCTCAGTCTGCGGTTTGCACATGAATGGGCTGCCATCTGTCCTTGCTATAAGGAACCTAGTGGGCTGAGATAAGAGCAGATCTGCAGGGGTGGCCTTTGAATCTATGCTCTAAAATTAAACTTTGATAGTTTACAGTTAGCACAGAAATACAGGGGAAAAAATCCATAACCTGGTGTTACATTTGCTTATTGTTTGTATTGAAAGTTTATCTAATCCTATAGCAAAAAGAACCATTTGGTCCAGTTTCTAACTGACCAAAAGTTCCATCTCATCTTTAGAAAAATACACTTTATTTATGTTTTTGTGCTATTCATTTATAACATCTAGCTTTTAAATATTTATAAAGTGGTATATTTTATATGTATATACAGTATAACAATTTGAACTTTTATCACTGACAGAAGCACATAAGTTCCTTTCAAAATAAAATACACCCTGTGTTTAATAAAATAAGATAATGTGCCAAGAAATTGTTTTTATATACTATCTATGTATTGTAAACTAAAGAATGTTCAAAAGTAGTCTGAAGAGGTTTACAGTTAATATACTTCCTACACTACACATACATGGTCTATCAGGGGTCTTCAACCTTCAGCACTAAAATAGCCATTCGGGTCAATTTCTCACTGACAACAACCCAGTAGGAGCCACAAAGTCTTACTTCACCCTTTAGAAAAATAAGACACTGACTTTTATTTATGTTATTGTTAATGTTATAATAAATATAAATGAACTATTGTTTGTTTTTAGCATAAATATAACATAAAAATTAAATGTTTGTCAAAATCGGAAAAAGTTGATAAGTTTTGACAGAGGTTCACATGACTTTCTTTCAAAATAAAAGACACCCTGTGTCATAAGATCATCTAAACAGTAAATGGTAATGTCACCAGTGATTAAAAAAAATACGTTTCTTTACCGTTTGTGGTGCATCTCAGCCAGAAATTTGTAAATCTAACGAACCAAAATAAATTAGGCTGATGAAGTGGTCCTTACTGTAATATTTGAACCATAAAACACTTCAAATCCTTGATTTTGTTCCAAAATGGAAAGTCTGGTTTGTAATCTGGTGCAACCTGATTCTAGTTGTGCCTACTGACCTCTGTTTGATTTTCTGTGGCCCATGGCGCACAAAATTCTGTCAAAATGGTTTGGTCCTTCACCTGTTTGTTAAAATGGGTTAAATGGTTTCCTTTTTTCAACTGCATACTTTGTAAAACCCTTTTATTTTTCTTTAATCAGAGGCACACGTGGTGCTGGATCCTCAGGTTGCAGACTCTCATCAATAGTACCTTTGCCATACTTCTACTCAAGTATAAAAAATATACTTGAAGTGTACTACTTTTTGCTAAGATATTGGAGAAGGAGAATCAACACAACAGACACAGGAAAGTTGCCTAATTTCAGGTATTTGTGCGGTCACTTCTTTGCAATTTAAACATTTAACCCCAACCAACTTGAAAAGGCATGTCCTTGTCTGCAAATGTGTTTTATGGAACACACAGCAAAGATTCCCCAGGGTTTTCTTTGCCGTATGTTGGCTCCTAATTGTCAGGACAAAGCTAGACTGATTATTCCTGATCTTAAAGATAAGGTGTCTGTTGCAGATTAGATTAAACCAACAAGAGGAGCCAATGCAACTGGACAGAACAGTCTGTTTAACCTGCACTGAAACAAATAGACTTTAACAAGGAATTTAAATTAATTTGAGGAAAAATAATGCTTAACAATAGTTACATCTTTAAAATGAAAAAAGAAGCTATCACAACTTAGATCATGGATAGGCAACTCGAGGGCGAAGTGTCTGCATGATTTCCATATATCCAAGCCCTACTCATGACTGATTACCTGGTTCAGGTGTGTCCAACCAATTAGAACATGCCAGATCATGATATGTTAGAAAACATGCAGGAATGCGGCCCTTAAGGCCTGGAGTTGCCTATCCCTGACTTAGATAGCTACAAAGCTAACAGCTACATAAGAAATTCAAAGCTAAAATAAGCTCTATTTAAAAATTTTTTTTTTTAAAAAAAGCCAATTTTGTGATAATAGTGAAAAAGTTGTTACGCTAAAGGTAAAAGTTAGGTGCTAGCATTCTACTGACAAATTATGCTAGCTACCGCTTTAGCTAACACTAAAAAAGATTGATAATACCCCTTCCTGAAGAATATGGTGGTACCACATACATTTGTGTTTTGTATACATGTGACAGCCAACCCACACTCCACAGACACGGGGAAACTAATGACATGCCTGGTTTTGTTTAGTTAGCATAATGTGCTCCTGCTCCTCTAAGTCTGTGTTTTGTTAACAGGAACAATTACAAGATTGTGCACAGAGGCAGTAAAACTAGCCTGAACTTTTTTTTTCTGTCTCGATTCTTTTCCACAAGGCTATAGGGAAAAGCAAAAAGTAAAAATTTCAAGATGTTTAAAGGAACTTTGTACATCTTCATAAAATTGAGTCATCCCTATGCTAGCCCCAAAGTGAACTTCATATTTGTTCCAGAAAGGAGAGGATAACTCTTCTTTTCCAACTCCCATGTGTGTGTTTCAAAACATTTCAATTGAGGTCGGGGAAAAACATTCATATCAGACTGAACAAAGCAAACAGAGGGTCTCCATGGTGAGTTTATGACCTGCTAATGAAATTATTTTGTGAATTTACAGCAAATGTTTATATTTTTATTGTTATCTAAAAAAGAAAATGTCTGGTGTTGAGTAATTTTGGTATGACAGATCTTTCAATGGAATTCATTGATTTTCATAGCTTTGTCTTTTTTTTTGTGACACAACTCAAAGTCACAAAGAAATTAAGCACATTACATTGTTTTTGAAAACTTTAGGCGTGACTGCGACCAGAGAGGTTTGAAATTCAAGTCTTTTATATGTGCTTTGGTCTCCTTGGTTTTTGTTTGTTTCTTTGACCCATTAAGGTATGTTAGGGATTTGATTTCCTGAAACATATAGAAACCTGGTAAGATTTGTTTGCATCTTCATTTTAAAAAATCTTGACCTTACCAGCATACACTCCTCTTAGTCAGCCAGGATTTAGTTTAGTTAAATATGTAGGTTATTTGATTTGATTTGATTCGTCCCCCTCAAGACACTTATCCAAAAGAAGTTGGTGACATATTAATATTTTTTAACATGCTTGTTTTCAAATAGTTGAAAACTTTTCATTTAAGATTTGATTTTATTCTTTTTTTTCCTTAATAAGTCATTTTCTTGCTAAACAGTATCCGATTCTCTATGCATTGATGTCTTCATAACGGAAAATATTTACAGGGTGTGCACCGAATGTACATCCATGTTGACTGACAACAAGCACAGCACTCCCAACCTTTTACGTAAAGACCATAAATACTTACACAAAACACTAAAGGCAAAACAAACGGAGCATTATTGCACAAATGGTGAATAAAAAAAATCATAGCAAAAATGCACTATAAATTTATTTAATGATTCATGATTTAAAGCAGATGAGAAAACATTTAATAAAAGGCAAAAGAAATGCTTTCAGCATTGATTCAAAGGATCTATATATATCGGCTAATATGCAAAGTTTCCTCCAAAAATACAGAGAAGATGAGTATTTTTCTTGATTTGAGAGGTCAGGAGGGTTTTAAATCTCACTAAAAATGTAAAAAATAAAAAACAATGATATAACTCTGTCTATCCCATGTGAAGCTTGTCAAACTGACCAAAGTGTTCCAAGATCTAAATTCAGGGTTAGAGCAAGCCAATGTGGAGAGCCAAAGACTAAACTGATGTAATCCACTAGATTTGGTGTCGGTTGGAGGTTCAAGCACTATATATGGAGAACTGTAAAAAGTGAATTATAGACATGGAGGAGGCTTCATGGTTGCTCTGATTGCTGCAGCTTCAACTTGCATTGGTGCTTTGATTTCTTTGGAAACCATTCCTCCTTTTTCCAGCATTTCTTTAAAACATTTTTTTTTTAAACAACTGAAAAAATAAAGTATAGAGAAAAAAAAGATTTAGTTACGTTGAACTTCTTTAAATCTTGCTTTCAACATCAATGTAAGTTATAAATTCCTTTGCAACTTTTTACTTTTCAATGCAAATAATTCAGTTTTTTCTTTTTTTTTTGTAGCACGTTAGCTTTTTTTCTGAACTTGTCAAATGTTTTGTCTCTTGACTTTCAGATCTGCTGCAGCACGTTGTGCCACTTTTCTTTGTTCTCATCTGCGTTTCGTTGCCCGGGGTCGATGTATCAGCTCCTCTCATGTAGCTTTTTGTTGACTTTATCTACATTCTCGGCACTCCTTTGTATTTTGTCTTGTTATGAAAGTCTTTTTGTGTTGCTGTAAGTGTCACATTTGCACGCCGATAAAAGATTTAAAAACACAGTAAGCTGCCTGTTCATGTGCTGAGTTTCTTGTTTTCTTTAAACATGCAGTTGACAGGCTGCTCTTTCAGAGCGTCTCTTGGAGGCCAGCAGTGAAAAAAACATTTTTTTTTAAACCAGGCTCCCTGTGCCTCCATTTCTGTTTTTTCGTTTAGTTTCCAATTTCACCAGACTTGTTTCCATCAGGTTTTATTCATGACCTCCATCTGGAAATAATATCAGTTCATGAAAACAAGCCATCAGCAATTTTAGGGAAGAGCCGCGCGTGCACGTTTGTGTGCACTGAAGTGTTCTCAAAGGGACTCAAGCTTTAGCTGCCGTAACTTTGCAGTGAGAATGACATTTGAGTCAAAGAACAAAAAAAAAAAAAAAAAGACACTGCTGCTTTTACTCCAAACATGCACATGTTAATTTGTGAGCGAGCTGCAGAACTCGATTCAGATGCAGAGCTGCAACCTCAGCTGCTGGGAGAAATTACGTGTCAGGCAGGTCGTTGGCAAAGCGTTTGACCCTCGCTCAGACTAAAAATATGCATTTAGTCAGTGAAAGCCTGCATAGTTCTGCAGGAAAGAAGATCTGGCTTGTGTTAGAGGAGCTCCAAGGAACATATGCAGCCTGTGACCATGGGGAGATAAAGCAGATATTCATTGGGCTCTATAGGCCCTGCTGAAACACCTCTGTGTCTGCCTGCTGTTTTGGCCGCGGCACACAAGAGACAGGCCGGTCACACCTGAGAGCTTCTGAAGAGTAGCCAGACATTTTGTCTGCTTGTTCCAAACACAGAGGCATCTTGGTGTGCAGGCCCATCCAGCTGTCGAACTGAGTCTGTCTGTCTGGAGCCGATATGATCTCTTTTAATGGCTTTAGCAGCCCCTCAAGGACAGAGCTGGTTATGTGTGAAGACAGCTTTCATTTTCTGGCTTCCTAGATTAAGGGAGGGGCTGGATCAGGTTTTAAAAGCCCTGAAGTCAACTAAAAGTTATCCAAAGGTGTCTTGTAAATGGGGGAGCATCGGTGGAAACAACTTTTAAAATGTCAGGAGGTGTTCTTGTGCATGAAAGAGGACAAAAAACTGAGAGTAGCTCTGGAAAGTTATTTTTAAAGCTCCGTCTGTGTGCATGGTTGGTATTTCCAAACCCGGCTTTTGGTTATGAGATCCCCACGTGTTTCTCTCGCCAACAAGATCACAGCGGCATTCTGGGTCATTTTCTTCTTTTGAAGCCCCCCCCTATGCCTCTTCCCCACCACTCCATCCATCATGCAGAGTAAATGCGTGGAGCCTCGTTTTACTGCATACGCCCTCCTCTAAGGGTGCAACCTTCCTCCGGGCCAAACACTCCACAAGCTCCACCATTCATCTCACTCCCAGCTGCTGCTGCCTCACCCCCACCCCACAGCCCTCCTCTTATCCCAGGTCACAACCGCTGTGAAGCATCTGGACACCCCAGCACCACCACCACCACCTCCTAACCTGGGGGCACGGTGGCTCAAAGAGCCAGTTTCCATCTATCAGTGCGGTTCAAATCAAAGTGTCTGCCTTTTTTTTGTGTGCTCTGGAATCCTCTTCGTCACACCTCGGCTGCTTCTCAGCAGGAGGCGGGGACTGGACTCCCCCCCAGCCAGAGGAAGCCTTCCTTCTCTACAGTTAATCCTCAACCACAAATACACCGGGACCCCCTGAGTGGCAGTCTCATAAATTTAATTAATTAGTTCTTTCCAATCCTTCTGTTTAAGTAGATACATTTAAGGGCTGGAAAGACTCGATCTAAGATGCAAAAAAAAATAGAGAATTTAAAATTATTTGGTATGGGGTTTAATTTGTGCCAAAAATGCAGAAGATTATTGCTTAGTACATGGACAAATGTTCAGTAGACATAGACAATGGGCCAAAGACATAGACAGCAGACACAAAAGCATATATTTTTGGCATAAATAGAACCCCGTACATCATGTTTTTGAAGCAGAGGAATAATCCATTTGAGTTTGTTGAATAGGCTGCCATACAGCGTGAGTGCACAGATCTACACAATGTGTTACAAGTTTAGAACGTCTTTTCGTTTATCCAGCTTTTTTTGTTTGTTTTTTTATTTTAAATTTGACACTAATGCTAACAAAAATGATGAGACTCTCTTTTATTTGATCAAATGCATTAAGAGATGGGAACATGGAATTGAGACTCGGTTTGAGTCGAGCAGGCTTGAAGCTCGACCTCAAGGACTAGACTTTAGATTTGAGGTTTAGGACTTCTAAACAATTTTATTTTTTAGAACATTTCCATCACTGTCAGGTCTAAATTATGAAAAAAAAAATTAAATACGTTTGCATTGAGAAGGCATGATTTTGTATCCTCACAAGTTGCTTAAAAGCCAAATAATAACAATTTGTGACAATAAAATGTTGGAATTAACCCAAATTTTTAAAATGAGATACTTTTTAAAATTTTTAACGCAACGAGATTTGACTGAATTCCCTTGAAGCTGTGAACAGGAAAACAGCAGAGTTTAAAACTGCAATGGTTTGTAATTTCTACGTCTTTTCTGTTGGCATCGTTTTTAAAAATAGACGTAATGAAATCGATTGTCTCAGTGTTGCACATGTGCTCTTCTTGGCACTGTAAAGTGCAGCTTTCACCTCCATGTTTGGGCTGTTAAACCTGCATAAAGCTGTGAATTGCAGCTCTTTGCCACAAGTCCTCAATTAGGGTTCTGCCCACAGAGCCATAAAACAGTTAGTGGAATCATTCAAAGGCTGTTATATCTGACACTATTAGGAGTTCATTAGTACCTGCATACACTATTCCTGTTGCAATTGGAGGATCATTAACAAAGACACTTTACAGCAACTTTCTCCATTCCCTCTGGCAATCCTCTGCAGTCCTCAAAAGACTTCAAAAAACGTTTTACTTTGGAGAAATTCTTGCTTTTTAAGCAGGTTTCATATAAAAACTGCAATTGTTTTTGATGCACATGTGATGACTTTGACACAATTAAAATTTAATATATCTTTTTAAATATTTAGTCCTCCTGATGTTTAATATATATAAGTATTCATGGTTTGTGGGGTCATTGCTTTTGTGTGTATAAGGAGAAAGGGGGGTGGATAAGGAGTGGATTGGGTGTCTCTCTTTTTATTGATTTATTAATTTACTGTCTGTTTTTTGTTCTATTGTAAAGCACTTCAAGTTGAGCAAGTGTAAGAAGCGCTTTTTTATAATGAAGTTTGATTTGATTTCCTGTAGGAGAACAGCGGGTACAACATGCTGTTTTCAAATACGTTTTTCTGCTCCATGTTGACAATTATCTTTATTTAAACCAAAAATAATCCAATAATTAAGGATAAACAAGTTAGAAGTGATGACATGAGGAGTTCTCAAAAATCAAGTTATTTATAAGGACTTTTGTCTGAATTCTAACATTAACATGGGTAATTATTTTCAACCAGACTGTGCTGATAACACACGAGTCACATGTGAAGTTGGAGAGAAATTAGTTTTGTTTATCTTAAAAAAATGGGAATATTCATAGAAAGAGAAATGATCAAAATGAAGACTGATTACACAACAGATGTGATCAACTTTAAAAGAAATTCAAATGTACTATTTTAGAATGATGTACCTAATAACAAAGGACGTCAACTTGAATCAAAAACCAGTTCATTCGGTAAAAACCTTTTCCTAAAGATCCACTCTGATGAAAATTGTGTTTTTGATGTTCTTGTGTCATTTTTCTGGTGATGGAGGACACAAAAAGAAAATTAAGCTTCTTTATTCAAATCATTGTGAAATCAGGAGCAGACGACATAGAGCTTATTTGTGACGTAGAAAGTACTACGGTTGGCGAGCCACAAGCTCTCTGCTCCGCTCCATTCTGATGCAACCACTTGGAGTCGACTAGATCATGAACGTCTTCGTTTTGTAGCAAGAAATGATGTGAAGTGTGGGCAGGCTTACACCCCACCAACGGTACCACCCACAACTCAGAGGCAAATTTCTAATGAATTACTACCGCTTTGCAGAAACTATGTCCTAGAAAACAAAATATATATATATTTTTTTATTGTGGCCAAAATTGGCATAATCATAATTAAAAGACGACTGGGAACACTTTAAAAACATATCAAAAGGCATCTCCCTGTTGTCTTAAAGTCACAACAGGAAGTAGAACTCAGACCGGGATGTTAGAGCAATTTTACTCAAAAAAAAATAACAAAAAAATCAGGTTACTTCAAATGTTCAGACCGCATACATAGATGAACATCTCACCAAAACAAAGCTGGTGTGTGGTATGCTCACTCCAGTCACTTTTGTGGTCAAGCCAGCCTCAGACAGGATGTGCGGGAGTCGTCCCTTGGGTCAGCCCAATCCAAGATCTTTCATTTCCTCTTGCAGACTCCCGGTTCCCATGCATGTAGGACAATGCTGACCTCTGGAAGCGCTGCAGCTCTGTGGACAACAAAAAGACTATCAAGAAACTAAAATGGGATGAGAAACTGGAATTTTTGAGCAAAAGTAGCATCACGTGAACTAACATTCTGAAAATATTTACCAATATATTTAACTACTCCAAAACATGTCTTAATTCTAATTGTTTCTTCTCTTTCTGACTGTATTATTGTGATTTTATGTCTTACGCTTTTATAAATGGACTTAAATCCATTAAAAACAAATCAAAATGTCAATGATGACACAGTAAATATCAGCTGTAAGAGAATTAAGGTAAATTTTGTTTAAAGAATTAATAAAAGAGGATATTTTCAGGCTTTTTTTTATTCGTTGCAAAAAAAAAGGAAAAAAAGGTGATTAAAGTGTAAAGAGTCCCTGGTAGCTGCTCTGCTCTCTGTTTGCCAGAGCTCATGGGGTCAAGAGGTCTCCGAGGGGTGAAGGTTTAGGTTGTGTTTGCAGAAGGGCCTTCGGGCTCCTCTGCAAACGTGAGCCGAAGATCAAATGGTGGAGCTGGTCCCGGCGTGAAAGCTGGACCTGCAGGTCGGCATAGCAACAGTGACAGGCCTCTAGGATAGATTACAGAGCCAGAAGTCCTCCCCAACATCCGCCAAGAAACCCTACCCTCCCTGACACTGGAAATGCTGGACAAGTCTAGCATCTGACCCCACTTAGTCACATGCTGAACCCTCGCCTCATAATAATCCTGGATTTCAGCTGACAAAGGGTCAGCTGAGTAAACCAAGAACCACGTTTGGAGAGGCGGGGCTAATCAAAGCTACACTGAATTAGTTTGCCACACTTTAGTGGATCAGTAATCTGAGTCACATGAAGAAACAGCCACAAAAAACCTTTTCTTTTGTCTTCTTCAAACTTTAAAAATACCGTTTTCCGTTCCTGAGCCTCTCCCAAACTTGTCCTCTAACTTGTTTTTGTAAAAATGGACAGGGGTCATGCTTGCATTTTACAATTACAGCCTGAAAAAATAAAGCCACTTGACCCAGGAATTTACTTAGTATCCAGGCCACTTAAGGAGCTGAGAACAACAAAGAAAAGCTCTTAAACGTGATGGAGTCTGAACTCA
This sequence comes from Adrianichthys oophorus, assembly GCA_036245035.1. Lineage (NCBI taxonomy): Eukaryota > Metazoa > Chordata > Actinopteri > Beloniformes > Adrianichthyidae > Adrianichthys > Adrianichthys oophorus. The sequence continues at coordinate 3,913,396 of BSAI01000115.1, read as the reverse complement.
CTGGCGCACCACTGCCCTCTGCAGGAGACTGGAGGTATTACTACCAGAAGAACAGGAGCCCTTTGAGAAAATTCTGAAAACTTTAGAAGAAATTCAGATGAAATGTAAACACATTTAATGCATATTATGATATAATTGATGAAGAATCAACAGAACACAATAAATCCAAACACAGCCTGCTGTTATGAGAGAACAGTTCTCCAAGGGAGGGCTGTTGGTTACAAATTTAGAGTCCAATGGCACTGTGTGTGGCGTTGACTGACACCAGTTCTGACCACTTGTTAGTCTGTGAAAAGAGGGAGTGAGTGGAGTCCAGCAAGCAGGCTGAAAGTGGAATGAGTCAGCCCGGCAGGGAGAAAGATTGATAGGAAAAGGCAACAAGGGAGAGTTTCAGTGAAGACCCGGAGTGAAAGGAGAAGTCCACAAAAAATAAGACATTGTCCTCCTCATTTCTTCTCTCCTGGAGCCATGTCTGACTGCGAGGGACCACCCATGGGTGAGCCGATTCAGAGTGTGTGATCTAAAAGTTCAGACGTATATCTGAAATCTGTAAACAGCTAGTGGATCTGCATTCCATCTGTTTTTTCTGTCAGTTTGGGGAGAGGGGATGGTCTTTTCTCTTTTAGTGGAAGCTGTCTTTTGGGACTTCTCAGCCTGCAACTATTCAGTTTGAGGCTTTATATGGACTCTTGGATCAAATTCCTTCTGGTTTTATGTAAGCAAAGTCATTCAGGGTCCAAATATATTATAAATGAACAGAAATAAAGAAAACAGCAAAGGAAGCAAAGGAGAAAGTCACGCTTTTACTGGTTTAGGGTATTTTTTGGAGTATAAGTCCCATTTTTTTAGATAGCCAGGAAAACACTTACATCTGAAAAAAAATAAAAGCAGTTCTCACCCATATTTTTTAACTTGAATACAATTGCAGTGCCAATGAATAACATTTATGTGAAATATAACCCTTACGCCATATGTTGCTTTTTCACAATTAATCCATGAATGTTGCAGAAATTTACCACACACCGAAGACTCCATAGTCAAAAATAACCCAGTTGAGGTTGTTGTTTTATTTCTGGACAAAATAAAGAAAACTCTGAGAGAAAAACAAATAATTTGATTAATAAAGCACTATAACAACAACCAAAAAAAAATAGTGTTGCTCCAAAAAGTAACTCAAATATATTTCCCAACATGAATAACCCAAAAGGCTTGAAGAAAAGTGATACAAGAGCTCAAGTCTTAAGAGGTTAAAGTTTTTTTTTTTTTGGCAATAATTGCATTGAAGAAGAAATTTCATAATTTCATAACAATTATTTGGCAAGTCTTTGCTAAACAGTAGCTGAGATAGGCTCCAGCAACTCTATGACCCCAAAAGCGATTCAGTAAGTACAACTTTGTTGAAGTTTAATGCAAAACTGTTGAAGCATAATTTATAATGCTCAAGGCAAAAAAGTGAAGCGGATAGTGACAGAATGAACTATAAGCGTATTTTTATGCTTTGATTTCAGGAACAGCTTTAGGAACAAAATGAAGGTGTTGAGTCAAATAGTTCGCTGTAGTTCATTCTTCTTCCTGTAGATGACAGTGTAATCCCATTATATCCCTTTGACTGCCAGAAAAAATATTACAGTCAAATGTCTTTAAATCCACCAAAAACTACCATTCCCAGAGTCCCACCCTTCACATTTGGTACAATTGCCCCAAATGTCCTCAGTAGATACCAAAAAGGAGTTAGTGCAGTAGGATGCAGTGGAGAAATGAGGAAATGGGGAGTGGCTAAAGAGGGCGATGAGAGGAAGAATATACTGAAAATTAGGGGGGAATGTATAAAAGGGGTTGAAACTTAGATTTAGTCTCCATCACAAATATTTTAGATTTCAACTTTGGGACTTGTGAACAACTTAACCTCCAGAAATTCACTTTTAGATCAAACCATGTTTCGGAGCCTTAAGGGGTTGTTTTAAAGCACCGCAGCGAGAAAGTCTGACAAGAAAATGATCATTTTAACTAACATTTTTTCTCAATGAAAGAGCAAATAAACATCTAAGACATGCATGTCCAAAGCCCGGCCACGGGCCAATCGCAGCCCCCGGGTGCATTTCATCAAGATTATGGGTGCCCCCAGCACTTTCTAAAAGCTGTGTGGTTGGGTTAAATTATGGCACAAGCTGTTGTAAACCTGTGGCAACACTGTTGTGCGACCCTTCTGTGACTTTTTCTAGCTCAGTGAGGACCAACTCTTCCAGGATAAGTGGAAATGTTGGCTCTTTTTTCCCAGTTAAAAATTCATATCCCCAAAAAACTGTGGCTGCTTTAGGAGGGACAGCAAGACGCGTTTGCAATGAACGGTCTGAAAAAAATGACAAAAACATATTTAGATATATTTGTTTGCTATGAAAATGATCCCATTGCAAGAAAAAGTTGACTAAATAGTTGATTTGCATTGAATGTCAGGCTGAACGCTTGGCCCTCACACATTTTCACCAGCTCTGGCCTTCTTTGCATAAAGTTTGGACTGAGGAAACTGCTTTGCTGCTGACAAAACGTTTCATGGTAGCTGCTGTGTAACCAGGAGAGCATCGGTGGCGTTCAGGTCAAAGGTAACTGCCTCTAGCCTCACGGAGACGTGGACCAGAGCAGCAAGTGTGTCTTTAAGTGTGCAGCAGAGGCTGTTCGGGAGGGTAAATGATGATGACGCATGCGCCCGTCTGACGTCAGCATCCATCTGTGCCTTGCATGTGGATGCCACGGACTTGTGCTGATGCTCTTCCTCGTATTAGCTGAAAACGGCGCTTTATTGAGCATGTTTTGACTTTGAAAAATCTCCGGGTGCGGTCGGTCGGTCAGCAGCAGGGCGAAAAAGCTGATTTGAGCTGGCTTTCAGAAGAAAACGTCCGAGTTCTTGGCCTTCAGAAAGTGGGGGAAGGGTGTGGATGCTGAAGCAGCCTGCTCAGATGTGATTAATGTCGTCACCGCTCAAGAGGAGGCACAGCCCCTGCACACAGAGCAATAAAAGTGTACAACACACACCTCTGCATGCTGAGGAGGAGGAAGAAGTTTACCTCTACTGACCTGATGACCTCACTCAGCAACACCGACTTTCACTGATTTCTCTGTGCTGAAACATATAATCTAGTGTCAGATTATACATTATGCACACATCAATTGTGGAAGGACGAAACAGACAGGAAGAAGCTGGGAATATGTGTCAAAATTAGAATTTTTCTGTCTCGTTTTCCTAAAATAGTTTTTAATTTTCTAACACGACAAGTTAAACTCAACAACTATTGATTGTACTCTAGTTATAGTCTGGTTTCTTAGATCATAGGTAGATTTCAAAGCTCAACTTTCTTCAAGAATACATTTGCATCATCTTTTGATCTATTCTAAAAGCGTTCCCAGTGGTCTTTACATTGTGGTTATGCCGTTTTTAGCCAAAATCCCCAAACTTGTCTTGTTTTCTAGGTCACAGTTTCCGCAGATCCGCCCCTCTTCCCCTCTTCGTTGCTGACAGCAGGTAGCCTGCATATTTTCTACGTCACAAATGAGCTCTTTTCAAAACGGCCCTTTTAACGTCGCCCCCCGATTCCCAACAATTTGAATAAAGAAATACTTTTGAAGTTTGAAAGTAGTTAATTGTCTTCATCCATTGCCTTTTAGAAAATGCTGACTCAGATCAGGGCTTTTCAACACAAATGTTGGAGAAAGATGCAAAATAAACCAGATGTTATTGGCTACTAGCAAAAGCAATTCATCTGACATTTTGAAATCTCACTGAGTACATCTAACAGAGGAGCTGCAGTAATGCTGCCTCCTAGCCTCAGGATTAAAAGCTATTTTGAGGTCAAAAGCAGACGCTTCTCTCCCTCGCTCACATGCTTCCTCTGTGATCTCCCACGTTGTTCCTGACACAGAAAACCAACAGTTTGCCGTTTGTTTCGTTTACCTAACTTCACCACAAGACCGGTGAAGGTTTATTGCCAGTATTCGAAAACACCCAACGTTCTGCATTGCCGGAGATGTGGATCGCAGCGAGACTGCATTAAAACAGGAGTGACCCAGTTTTCCTGAGTTGTAACATCATCACTTGGCACAGCAGCACTCTGCAGTGCACAGCTGCCTTCACACCGTGCTCTTGCCTCCACACTCACATCCCTGGAGTTGTCTCTGCAGCTTTTTTACAGCTATTCCCTCTTTTTGTAGCTCTTCCTTCTGAATGGTGCAGCTTTTTCTCAACCCCCCCCCCCCCCACCATGTCGAGCTGAATCTGGGTCACATTTCTACAACAAGCGGCAAAAGGTTGACTTCAGTTTCCTGGTTTTGAACACACCCTTCTCTACAAATGCACACACACAGGCTGTGAGGCCGGGCAACACATGGCGCCCCGTCAGCTCTAATCTAACGTAGCGTGGAACTGGAGCTTGATAAATATTACATCAGCTGACACGTACACGGAGGCACTTCTGGGAGATAATAAAGTCTGACTTCCAGATTCCTGACTCTGCAGCAGAGAACACATTTTAATCTGAGCTCTGTGCGTGTCCACGTAAGGATGTGTTCTACATAAGAGTCAAATGCTCCTCATCAGCTGTGTTTTCAATCAGTTTCCTGCTGCTCCTGTCTGAGCTTTTAATCAAATTCATATCAGTTTGAAATTATGGACATTTAAAATGTGCTGATGGTTCTTTAAGTTTGTTTATATTTTTTTCTGAGAGACATCAGGATTTGTCAAGATTCAATAGATTTCTAGTTCAATGTGACCTTTAGCGCAAGACGGAATGAGGATCCATGACATAACTTTGTGTCAAATGAAGGGGATCTTGTTTAAGCTTTTGCGGCAGGATCATTAAAGAGAGATGAAGGGAAATGCTTCTTCAAGAAGCAGACAGAAAAACGATCACCTAAAGCATCACAGAACTGAAGAAGCTGCTCAGATGAGAAGCGAAACGTCTTCAATTCAAAATGTTTTCAGCAAAAATTCGAGGAGACATTGAGAAGTAAAAAAAAGCTGATTAGATAAGGTTGCAGAGCAGGACCAAGAGCCTGGGAGACTGCAGGTTCAAATCCACATTGAGGCCTAACGTCTTCGTTAGCATCTATTTGGGGATGCCTCAATAGCAAAGAACAAATTTCAAACACTCAGGTACAGTGTGTGATGATAAGTTTGGATCTAAACATAATAGAGTATTAGACGTGCATCCACTACATATATATATATAACATTTTGCCTTTTAAATTTATTTGTAAATTTCATGTAAATAGCCCTGAGACAGACTATCTGTCCAGGATGAACTCCGCCTACACTTTTTGAGACAGGCTCCAGCAACCCAGTGAAGCCAAAAGGGATTCAGTGTGTTTACAATATGGATGGATGGAGGCATCCTCTAAATAATTATACATTTTTTTTAACTAGAAATGGCAAAAACAAGATTTTTAAACCATCAAAATGTCAACCTAACCATGTAGCTAAAGAAGTAATTCACCTGGCCAACTTTACTGACTGTAAACAGCTATCAAAAGGTTAAACTTTATGTTTAACATTTACTGCGTGGTAATGATTCATTCTGAAGTTTACAGGTTTCCCAAATTTTTCATTTCATGCCAGAGAAGACTTGATGTGCATAAATATTTTAAATTACCATTCAGTTTAAAGGGTATTAGATGCTTTCTTCGCCCAAATCTGGGTTAAATTGTTTTGTTTTAATTTCATTTAATCAATTTGAAGTTGGCCATTTTACTTCTAAATCTATATGTAGTGTATAAGATCAAAAATATTTTTTTAAATTGTATCAAGAATTCACATTTGCATGGAGTTTGCTTACGATTCTGTTGTATTTTTGTTCTTTTTATCATTGAGGGTTCACGTTGGATTATTTTGGGGGGGTTCGAGCCCTCTAACCGCCACACAGATGGCGGTTGGATGCAGCAGAGGATTGACCCTCTTTCCTCACCAGCTCTGGATTTGATCAAGCATAATCCCGGCCCACTGACAGACTGACTGATCATCTGCTGATAAAAGAAATGTCAGCAGTTTCTGAGTTTGAAAAAGAGAATCCTGCTGATGCTGAAGATGACTTTCAAAGGCCACTAGAGAGTGGATGCTGCATGGGCGGAGTCAGCAGAGAAGGCCACAGTGAAACAGGGACAGGTTACATTGTTTTTAGGACAGGACCTCTTCCTATTTATTGTGGTTAGACGGCTCCTTTTTTTGGTTTTTCTTTATAATAGCTGTTTTGGTCTCAGTGTGATGCTCCACGACACCAACCACCTCCCACTGGGCTGGAGGCAAGGGTTTAATGCTCCGTGTAAGTGGATTGCAGCATGGTGCACGGAAGTCTGGGGGATTTTGAGGGGGATGTACCCCACTTTTTTCTTTTTTTTTTTTTAGATAGAGGGAGACCCAGAAAAAATGACAAGATCTGTCCCTAATCTACATCCTAGATCAGCCTCACAGGGAGATTAACAATAATCTGAACAGACCAAACACCACGGTGACTCACAGTCCCTCAAACAATAGACAAAGGATGTTTATAGGAGTTGTTTTGCTTGTGCTTTTGGGAAAGGCAAAGCAGGAAAATCTGTTTTTTTTTACATGCCTAGCAAAAACATTGGATTTTGCAGTAAAATGAACACTGAAAGAGCTCATAAATGCAAATAACTTCAGTTGCGGATCAAATCAAGACAATTAATTATGAACTATAAATTCAAAAACTAAGAGTATCAGCTTCTTAAAGTCCCACTCCGAACATCTTTTGATCTATTGTAAAATTGTTCCCAGTGGTCTTTTGATTATTATTATTATACCCTTTTGAGCCAAAATAAAAAAAAAAACTCTGTTGTTTTCTATAGTTTCTGCGGAATTCGCCACAGAGTAAGGGGCCATTGGCACAGAACAATCCCGCCCTCCGGTGCCATTGCTGAGAGCTTTCTGTTTACATCCTCTCCAGCTAGCTTACTGCCCCAACCTAACATTACTGGTGTAACAAAAATGTTGAGCAATATTGGAGCTGGCCAGCCAGAAGCTCTGAGTTAGATGTCAGCTCGGACGACCAAAACAAAGACGTACGTCGATCTTTTTGTCAAAAAATTATGATTTCATTCTGTTTGTCACAAAAGCAAATAAATTTGTATCACTTCAAGGCTTTTTTTGGCTCGTCAGTAACTTTTATCCCAACAAAATAAAGTTTATATATAGTAACGTTTGTGTTGTTAGGGTCAGTTTCAACCCATTCCTAAAAATAAGAGTATTAAGGTGTCTTCAGACTGTAAAAATTCTTTGACCCAGAACAAGTCCACTTAATTTAATCCAGGTCTGGACTGTATTCAGAGTGCTGTTAACTGGACACTTTTATTTTAAGCTTAAGTCTGTAACAAAACCACATGACCAAGCAACGAGAGAAAGAATAGTTGGAAGTCCTACACTTTGAAATCCTTGTCGGGATAGTTCCCTTATTCAAATTGTATATTTATTGACCAGTTTTGAACTGCTGTATCATCATCAGATACAACACTTACTTTTGCTACTTCAGAACGGCGGAGGCATGCTGCAAGGCGGCTACTGAGGAGACATCGGCTAAGAAGTGTTTATGACTAATAATGTTGGGGAAACGGTGAGAAGCATTGTGTATCAGGTTAAAAGATGTTCTGCATTCATCTGACCACATTTCAATGAGTTGCTGTGTCTTTCTGTTGCTCCGTTACTCTTTTTACAGCCCGACTGCAGTGGCTGTTTAGGTCCACTTGTTCCGCTCCGAGTCCGGCGCCTATTCAGACTGAGGAAACAGAGCAATTCGGAGCTAAGTCTGGAAACAAACCGAGACCACCTTGAAAGACCGGTCAGAGAACCAAGAACCACTTGGGTACATTCAGGCTGAAATTTCTTTCGTGTTATCAGAGGGAAACAAACTTTGGTTCACTTTAAGCAAACCAAATGTGTCCAATATGAATACACCCTTAATTCAAAAGTGAGTAAAAACTAAAATTTTAAGCATAATTTCAGCCCATGGATAATGAAGCCCAAGATACGAAAAATCATTTGTATTTTTTTATAGCTAATTTAAGATATGGGTTAAAACTGACCCATTAACACAAAGGCATGATAACAGAGATCTAACACAAGCTTAATTTTTTTAATATATGTCCTTCATTATGAGATTAATGGCAGAAAAACACGCTAAAAACACAATTTTCATCAGAGTGGGTTAGATGCTTGCATGCAGAGAGCATCCTGTGAAAACACCACTGCAGAAGCAGACAGCTTTTTGATCTCTCCATCCTCGGTTTTCACTACATCCTTGTCTCTTTAGTGTTTTTTGTCAGCTCCATCGTGTGATATAAGAAGCATTTCCATGAATGTGGGCTATGAGCTCTGTCTTCTCCAGGCTTTTTATTTTCCTCTCCTTCAAGCTTGAATTATAAATAATGCAGAGAAATCCCTCCTTGTGTGCATGTACAAAACCCCCAGTCAGACTGCAAAAGAGCCAAATCCACCCCCATTTTTAACCCCCCCATCCGTTGATTCTCCCTCCCCAAACTCCAACCCTGTTCACTTTTTAATTTGGTTATTTTCAATCCTGCACCCTTCTCCCCTTCATCGGCTTCTACCCTCCCCCTCTTTCCCAATTCTCTGTCTTTTTCCCCAATCCCCCCCTTTTTTTCCCTTTCTCTGCCCCCCTCCTGCCCTTGTTTTAGGGATCCTTTGGTCTCTGTGAAGTCTGCAGCGGGGCAGATAAAGCCAGCAAACGGAGTAATCACGGCGTTCATGAACAGCAGAGATCCCACGGCAGTGCTTGGCTCGTAGGCTTGGTGGCAGCTTCAGGAGAAATGTGGCATAAGCCTGTTGAAGTGTGTCCCTGCGTCGTTTTATAAGCCGGTATGGATGAGCCTGTGAAATACAAAGAAATAGGAGCCCGTGCTTGACTTCATGACCAAATCAATTTATTTCATTTATCATCTGGTTGTTTTGTAAAGTTTAAGAATTTCAATGCAAAAAGTGTTTTATAAGGGAATTATCACCATTTCCTAGCGTTTAATACCAAAGAAAGACAATCCCATATCATGATAGGGCCTCCGCCGTGTTTTGCAAAAGGACAGTTGTGGCAAACATTTTTCAGAAATGTATTTTTTTTAACAATCTTTTTACTCATGTGTGGTATTCCAACAGAAATCTACAGCCTTTGTTTTATGTGCTAATCCAATTTCTTAAAAACTTTTTTCTTTAATCTCACCTTTGGACCTTTACTAGTTTGTAAAAATATCTTGAATTGTGTGTTATTTAAAAATATATATTTCCCTTTAAAGGTGAGAGGTCATCTTTAATATTGCTGTTCCATGGAATTATTTTATAAATAAAGATTGATTACTTCGAACAATTATAAATGAATGAATGAATGAATGAATGAATGAATGAATGAATGGAACTTCATTTATCCCACAATAGGAATTACCAGTATAATTTATCTTTGACTGCACAACCAACAAACTTGCAACATTCTATAATCTGAAAGATGGATCCAACAAAAATACATTGATTACCATCAAAATAAGAGTCACCTTGCTTCATATCTTCAATAAAGGAAAATAAAAGAATTATTGTTAGATATATCACAAGTCAGTATTGGCTAACGTCTGTCAAAAGTGAGAAGAGAACCAATAACAAACCAAATTTTAAAAATGTATTCTCGTAAAATTTGTTACTTTTTTTCTTCTAATTTTACTACTTTATTTTTGTATTTTTTCTTCTACAAAAAAAAAAACAACTTAAATCTCATAAAGTTTTACAACTTTGTTTTTGTAAATTCTTTTTCTCCTGAGTTTTCCCATTTTATTCTTGTGAAATTTTTACTTGTTTTCCTAATTTCATAACTGTTTGGTACTTTTTGTATTTTTTCTCCTAGTTTTACAACTTAAATCTCATTTCATTTCTTTCAAAATTTTAAATTTTTGCATTTGTAAATTCATTTGGAATTTTTCTCCTAATTTTACATTTTATTCTATTAAAACTTTTACTTTTTACTCCTAATTTCACAAATTCATTTTTGCATTTGTTTCCCCCTAATTTCACAACTGAAATCTCATTAAAAAAAAATTTTTTTTTTAAATTACGTGTGTGTGTGTGTGTTGGTGGTGGTGGTGGTGGTGGGGGGGACATAATTATAAAAACTTTATTTTTGTAATTTCATTATTTCTAATTTTACAACCTAATTTGATACCAATTTTAATTTTTTTCTCATAATTTTACGACTTCTTTTAATTTTTATAGCTTTTCACGTGACCCTAATACTCTGTCATAGAAAATATTAAAATCTGTAGATAATTTTTCTCAAGCTTCAAATTAAAAATATGACTTATTCTGAGTAAATTTGTGTTGATTTTTATATTTTTTTAAACTCCTCCCACCCATCCAGCCTGGCAGTGGGGGGGTGTCCAGCTGTCAGGCCCCGCCCCCTCCTGCGCTGTGACTGGTCTAGTGACAGAGAGGAAGCTGGGCTGTCCCGCAGCCTCTCCAAACATATACGCACACGCGCTCGCGCGCGCGCGCTGTCAGCTCGCGCCCTTTTAAAGCTGTTTTTTTTCCCCTCTCCCGGCTGGAGATCAGTGAGATTTAACAGCTGTCTGTTCAGAACGGCAGGAGCAAAAGAGGAGTCGTAGAAGGCGCACATATCCTCCTCCTCCATTTATGAATCGGAATTTACTTTTTTTTCATTTTTATTTTTACATGGTTTTCGTATTTTGTTCGGAGAGGTAAAAATAAGAGCAACCGGAGTTCACGCGACACAATCGGAGTTTAACGGGTTACCATGGTGACTCAGCCAGGGAGTCTGAACCGCGCGGGGTGATTGGAGGGAGCACCTCGAAGTGAAGGCTGAAGTGACGGAGAAGAGAGGAGAATGGAGGACGGTTTTTCCAGCTACAGCAGCCTGTATGACACTTCATCGCTGCTGCAGTTCTGCAACGGTAAAACCCCCAAAGCTCTTTCTGCTTCAGAATGGGACATTATGAAAGTTAAATCTGCTCCACTTTAGACGTGGAAAAGTCGATTTGTAGCACAAGAAAGTGAACAGGAAGTGTCAGGAATCAGCGCTTGGATCAGGTCAACAGGGTAATGGTCAATCTAGTAGCCTAAACAAAGAGGATGAGGAGCTGCAGGAAAAACAAACAGCCTCATCTCTGCGCTCATGCCTGATTGCAGTTAAATCATCTTTTATCTGGAGTGACACAGCAGGACGCCCTGATGTTTACTGGTAAAAGTGTGTGTGTGTGTGTGTGTGTGTTTGGGGGGGGTCCTTCAGGCTTTTATTGTGATGGGAGAGGCTGACTCTGGGGTGGGGGAATGGGGCAGCATGACGCATCAGTTTGCTCTCGTGTTCGCTTCTGTGCTCTGATTATTATATGAAAGCACTGGTGTCCTCCATTAAAAACATAAAAGTGTTTGTCAAAATCTCATGTTTAAATAAAGTTTTGTTGATCCACAGATTGAAAGCAAAACGGCAGTTCCAACCATTTTTTTAAAAACAAACTTTATTTAGACCTTCGGACATGAGAGCTAGTCGAGACATCACCCATAGAAAACGGCTTACTTCCGGTTCCAACAAAACAAAGTCAACTCAGTTGCCATTTTTCCCCCGATATGGACCTCGCCATGTTGGAACCAGATGGCGTCAGTACGCGGTGACATTGGTCTGAGTCAACATTCCTATCACAACCAATCTCTCCAATCGGGAGTGAACTTGTTGAAAGGCCACGGCTCTACCACTTGGCTACAAAAACAGTCAAAGATTTTGAATGTTCAACGTAAGACCACATACTTTTATCAAGACGCCTGACTGGACAGTTAATAACTTGAATAATTTGTAAGAAAAAATATGAAAAAAGGAACCAGCAGGTACTACTTATTTGGAACGCGATGCCCTTCCTGACCCTCCTCCTCAATTTGCCCCTTGAATATTTTCATGCATCAGCTAACTTTGGGTTATGTGGTGGATCTAAAGTTTTACTCCCATGTTTAGAGCAGGAATAGTAGTTGAATGTCATGCTGTGTTTCTTTTCAGGAGTTACATTCTGGTTTTCTGAGGCACTGAGTTTAGCAACTAATGAGCTGAAAGATAACGTCACCAAGGATTACGTCAGTGGTTTGTTGCTCAGATTGACCTGAAAAACAGGTGTAGGCAAGTTTAAAATGTTTTAGACACCAAGGTATTTTTTTTTCTATCTCTCTCTTGTTAAACATGTGATTAAACATAGTCAAATCTTCATTCATTCATTCATTCATTTTCCAATCCGCTTTATCCCTTTCGGGGTCACGGGGTTGCCGGAGCCTAACCCGGCTACTCATGGGCGAAGGCAGGG